>JAOWBP010004343.1:9629031-9650368 GCA_028571105.1 Tragopan temminckii | reverse complement strand
GGCACAGTGTTTGATATTAAGTGTTTGCTGCAGAAATGCCTGGCAGCGATGGCAGGGAAGGTCTGGAGTGCACTAGGCACTCAGCCTCCCAAACCCGCATAGCTGGTATGAAGGCAGGCAGACTTTGGGTATCTTAAATCAGTTATTGGGCAGTGACTGATCCTGTGGTATTGCATCCGCTGCTGCAGCTCATGTGCTTTTAGAAGCCATGTGTTTCTTTTGGCCTTGTGTTCCTGGATATGAGAATTCACCTGGAGGACTGGAAGACATAGGTATAAAGAGTAGATATTTAAGAGTAAATATTTCACATCTCTTTGGCAGAGTTGTCAAGTTCTCCTCCAGGACCATACCACCAGGAGCCCTATGTCTGTAAGGCAGAGGAGCGCTTTAAGTCTCCACCCATTCTTCCCCCCCACCTGCTGCAGGTCATCCTGAACAAGGACACGGGCATTTCTGTGAGTACATCAGTCTGTTTGCTGAATAAGGGCCTTGAGAATGCGAATGGATGGGGAAAAGTTAGGGTGCACTCAAGGAAGAGCCTTAGAATAGATACCACTTTGGAAAATTCCCTGTTTAACACAGGGAGTTTTATGGATCCAGATGGATCCATCTGAAACAATTTCTCTAACTTGACTCTTATTCAGAATTGAAAAGAGAACTGGATTGCTGCTTTACAGTCAGAAATCCCAATCTTTGAACTACGACACTTAAAAGGTCAGAAGCACAGAAGAAGAAACTGAGATCTGTTGGCAGTGAGGGCGCTGGAGGGATCTTGGTTTGTTTTGAAACTGTGTTTGCTGGTGGGTCGTGTGTACGAAGCAGCATGATGTATGTGAGCATGCAGCTTGTTGCAGATGGTGTTTGTCACCCATGAGCTCTGAGGAGTAAACTGTGAGTTCTGTTGTTTTCACGCTGTCTCTCATTCTCTTTTTTTTTTTCTAGTGTGATCCTGCTTTGCTTCCTGAACCCAACCATGTCATGCTGAACCACCTCTATGCCCTTTCTATCAAGGTGAGAGGCCAGGACACGTGCTTCACACTTGCAGCTTTCAGATAACCGTGTCATATGCTGACTTGTTTTCCATCTCCTGTAGGATGGAGTGATGGTACTCAGTGCTACGCATCGTTACAAGAAGAAATACGTGACTACCTTGCTATACAAGCCAATATGAACATCATAGTGGCTTGTCACCAAGCGTTCTGGGCCAGTGCAGTCTCAGAAGAAAATGCTTCTCTTAACCAAATGTATTCCTCCTCTGTGCTGTAGCAAATGAACTCTGACTTCATGTTGTTTCTGAGACTTCAGGTTCTCCTACATTTGCCTTATTTTCCTGATCCCACAGTGGAAATTCTTGGAAATGGCAGCTTCGTGTCAGCTGGACCGATGGCAGCTGTGTCAGTGCCCATGGTCAGCTCACTTCAAAAAAGAAAAGCAAGCACCAGTACAATCAGGCTGAAAAATGTGAGGGTAGTAAAACAGATTAAGGACTTTCAGTGAGACAAATGATAAGAAACAAGCCAGCCCAAAGTCTAGAAAGTTCAGGATTCTTGTGGAATCTTACCTGAGCTCAGCATTCAGCAAAAGCAAGTCTATTATAACTACTTCATCACTTAGAATGCATCAAAGCCACAGTTATTTCAATAGCAAGTTCCAAACTTGCACGGCTGAAATAAGTGTGAATAGTGATGATTTTGTAGCAGCCTTTCTAGCTCAACCATCAACACAATCACCTACGGGCTCATTTTTATTTTACAGTAGATTGGGGTGCTCTGTTTCTACTGTGAATAGCTCTGTAGTTTTTCTCTTCATGAGAACCGAATTACAACTTTTTCCCCTGTGGAATTTCTGGTAAAGACAGTTGTTTTTAATGGCTGGGTTTTTCTGTCAATCCTAGATGTGTCTTGCAGTAATCTGCTTTTTTGCAACCAAATTCCCCTGCTGTCCCCGATGACTTGGTCACGCTGGGTGAGGTAGCTGAAAGGACAGCAGTAGGTTCAGTGTAGGGTCTTGTTCTTTGGTAACAGCCTCTGTCAGCCCATTCAAAGGTGACCGTAAGTTAACTGTATCCCAGGGGCCAGACTTGACTGCTGGTGAGGTCCAGCTAGAGCTGGGCTCCTGCGCCAGATTGCAGTATTGACTGCAGGTAGAAAATCCCTGGTGCTTCCAAAGCCAGGCCTGTGGCCATCTCTGCACATTTTAGTCTATTCATATTTTCTAAGTGAATATAGTAATACCAGGTTGCCTGTACGTATGTACAGGTACTTGCAGCCTGTTTTATCCCAAAATAAATGCAATGTTAATTGTAAAACTGCCTGCCAGCGTGCCTCAGGTCTGTCCTGGGGGAAGCAGCTTGGGAGGTGACCTGCTAGGGTCTGTTCTTGGTGGTTGGTGCCTGAGAGCATCAGCGCCTGTGCCAATGATAACCAGCCCCTCTCCTACAGGGGGGAAGAGCACATTGAACAAATCAGTGAGGAGTTAAGTGGGGACAAAAGCAGCCAGCACTCAGTGGAACCAGCCGCAGCAGAGGGGGACTTACATCCTCCACTCTGTTCACTAGCCTCGCTGCAATATTCCGAGCAGCTCAGTAGATCTGGGTACAGTGCAATGGTTTTCTTCGAAAACTCTCTTCATTCTGTGCTATGGAAATTATTTGATATTCTGAAATATGGAATTGCTTTTGTTTTTCAGCCTTGTTAGAAACAAATAAAACATTTTCAAGGAAATGGTTGACTTGCTTTGTTACTATCTTTCCCAGTTTCTGGGTGGCCTACGCTTCCTTGAGTTGTCCTTTGTTTTGAGCCATAAGTGGCAGATGATTGTGGTTTTTAGGCCTTGGTGGACTGGGTAAGCTTTTCGCCCATAGTTGTAGCTTAGTCACTAAGTTGAAGGGTATGGTAGCATGTATTTGTAATGCAAAGATTTACAGGAAGAAGAGCCCAATTATTGATCACAAGCCCCAGTGATCAGGTCAGAAAAACTTGGTATTGGCCTTCAGCCTCCCCTGGATGTTTTTGTTACAGCCACTCCTTGTGCACATGGCTGTGTGTGGGGAGGGGTGTTTCGTTTCTCCATGACAGTGTGTGAGGGTTTGTTTCTATCTGTCTTCTGGTGAGATGTTGTCAAATCTCCATATGGAAGCATACTCTGGTAGGTTACTGTGACCACAGCCATTCTTTGTTTTTCTGCCATAGAGAACTCTCATGCTTTCATTAAGTAAGCAGTGACTTTCTCCATAGCGGCTTCCACAACGGTGCAGCTGTAGTGCAGAGCTGTCACGCTGCAGCAGTGTGATTGGGGTTCTCATGCTTTGCTGCCAGCATACTAAATGTGGACGTGGTGTTTTATCAGAGATGTTTATTGTACTGAAAGAATAGAGGAGCAGCTTAAAGGTAACTAACTTCTTTTTTTCTTGCAAAACAAAGTTTTGTGCGTGGCAAAGACTGAAGAAGCAGGAACTCTGAGACGTGGAGAATAGAAAAGAAAGGTGGAAGTACGCAAGACTGACTTAAAAGTATTTATGGATGTGGCCTTGTGGATTTTTTCCCCCAATTAATATAGGCATGACTCACTGCAGGCTTTTCATCAGCAATGAGATGATGGAGCCACAGGCTGGAGCCAGACACCTTACGGGAAGCTGTTTTTTAGATTTGCAGACTGTAGCCATCTCTCAGAAGGTAAAGAGCATTTGTTACGTGGCGTGCAGCTGGCAGTGCACCATTAACTCCCGCAGTTGCCCACAGAACGCTCTGCTTGTGCCCTTCAGAAACCAGGGGAAGGGGCCAGATGAGAAAGCCAGCACACCCCACCCCACGGGCTCGATGCCTGAGTTCTGTGATCACCTCCACCTTTCTTTGTTCTGGGTCAGTGAGCACAGCTGCCCAAAGGCCCAGGGGCCTCTCCCAAACACGTGGTGAAGGTGTGGCATTCTCTGGCACCCATGGCAGCCCCAGCCTTCCTCCAGGTGAGCCCGGTACCCCTCAGCACCCACACTGCTTTCTGGTCAGCAACAGCAACTGTGGGCTCAGGCCCTGGCTGGCCAGAGTGCTGATAGAAGAGGTAAGTGGCTTTGGTTTGGTTTCTCTTTGGAAAGGAGTTGTTGCTCTTATTATTTTTGCTATGTTGTCTTCTGCTTGACAGGTGAATGAATGAGATTAATTGCACTGCAGTCCCTTCTTGTAACGGGATGAATCAAATCCCTCCAAAAGCAAAAGCTTGAGCAGGAGCTGGATTTATTAGCTCACTTCAATCCCCCACCCACTTCTCACAGTCTGTGCTGTTATGTTTATTCTTGGCTGTTGCTAAGAGAGCTGTTGCTTTATTTTTCAGTGCCTTTTGTTACACTCGCTCTGGAGTAAGCCTTGTGTTCTGTAAATAAGGAGAGCTCCTGTCCCCCACCCCCCCCACCCCTAAGTCTCAGCACTCACATGGTGGTCAAGCTGAAGTGTTTTGTGCAGGGTTCTTGATAATCAAAAGGCTTGATAAGTAATTTCTTTTACTCCACCAGTTTCTGGATTATTTTAGTTTTGTTACAATTCTGATCATGCATCATAGGACTGCAACAATGAGCTTTAAATAAGTATTCTTTGTGCACAGTAAAATAGAAATGAACATTTAACAAGTTAGCATTTCATCATATACATCAGATAGTAGGCACAATAGATAAATCAAGCAGCTTGGTTTTTTTTTTTTTATGTAGAGCATTTTCATGAAGAATGCCATGTAGACCAAAATGTAATCGGAGCTATTAGTAACCCTCCCACACACCCTCCAACAAGCCCTTTATTGGGGGTAAGGGGGCGGCTATGTGCACAAAACCAAAAACACTGAACAGTAGGAGGACAAATTAAGTTACCGTAGGCAGCAGTGTGAATATTAAAAACCTCTTCCTGTGAAAGAATACTTCAGACCCTGTAAAAACTGGTTCAGTTAAAAATAGATGTATTTACATTTAAGTCTGATCTAGCAAGTTTTCCCAGCAGGTGTAAGTTAAGATGTACAGCAACTCTGCAGGTTGTACTCGATCTGAATTAGATTTGTGAATGTTTCTTTTCTTAAAAAGTTGCAGCTATTAGGCCTTAAAGCACCAGCGTATTGCAGCGGTGGGATGAGTAGCTATCTGTCCCCTTTGCTACCAGTACACTGCTGGGATGAATCCCAAACCTGTCGTTAGATCACACTACTGCTAATTAGATGATGTTTCTTTATTCCAGCTCAAAATGTATGGGTCGTTTAGCAGGGCCACGTTCTTCTCCCTTATACTCACACGTGTCTTAGCTCTACCCACATCACTGGTTAAGTATGTGAGGGCAGAATTTAGCTGTAGGTGTTCGCAGCTCACTGCTGCTATAGTAAAATAGTTGGACAAATCCATCTGTTGTCGTTCGTATGAACATGCTTTGCTTTTGTGAAGCCACTTATGCTACTTGTTCAGGGATAACAACTATTAAAATGCTAAATAGTCAAGGTCAGCTCTTTGGTAAGCATTGATGCCTATAGATTACACAGCTTCTAATGCTGGGTGCAATATTAGGATGGCTTTGGGATACTCCGTGTAGAAGGAAGCGTTCATTTCACCATGCCAGTCAAGATAGTTATTTGTTTTATTTGGTTATTGTTCAACAACAAAGTTCAATACTTTCCAGGTGGAGCTTTGAACTGTCCCTCTAGTTCCCTCCCTTATCAATAATAAAAAGGTAATGAAGAAAATTCCTGTATTTTTAGATACCTAAAATCTCATTTATGCTAACAAGCTTCAGTTGCAATTTAATGTTACAATTATTTCTTCATGGGATCTAGGAGGATTAAGCTGAGGCCCCTCCAGTGTCTGAAGATGGCTGTCCACAACCACCATTAAACCAAAAAAGCTAGTGTTGAAAAACACACAGTTTACAATAAAAAAGTAGAAACCAATTCAATTCCCTTTTTGTTACGAATATAAATTTTCTTGTAAATATGTACAGTCCTTTGAGCTATTTCTATAGCAGGAAGCATTTCACAAACAAGACACAAGAGATACGCTTTCAGGACTCAACAGGCCCATTTCTGAGGTCTTGAAGATCTTCCATGAGATGCAAAGATTTAAAGACTGATCTCAGTGACCTTTCAAAGTATTCAGACCAGGAGACAAAACTTTCAGCAAGTTTCCTGCCATATAATCTGATCTAAAATAACCCAACAGACAAGAAAACAGAATACAATATTCATGAAACTTGCCAAAGGACACTGACAAAGGACATTTGACTTCTTATGGATCTTTAGAACAGGTTAGCACGGGCTTGCAGGGGACTAGCAGAAGTTTAAGAGGATGGCCAAGGGAAGATTGGACGCAGTTTTGCTCTTTCCAGTTGTAAAGAACGTGGTTGTTCACTTAGGTTGTCGCTATCGCAGACTGAATGGTCAAAACCTGCTTTGAAAATCATTTGCTCTCTGCTTCATGGTCACGGCAAAAGAGAATAGAAAGCAATAAATGGCTCAAGGTTAGATAATGCAGAAGCAAAGGCAAAGGTGGTCAGTAACCGCTAAAGCTGTTCATTGTGAGTATCCTCTTGTGCAGTGACAGTTGGTTCTTACTGTATGACAAGCTACAGGTCACACAGAGGGCCCAGCTCTGTGCTGCTTTTCTCTCTGGGGAAGGTCCTCTTGGGATCTGAGCTGAGATCTGTGGTGTAACTTCTGAACGGACCGCGTTTAATGCAGAGAGAACACGTGTGACTGTAATCCTTGTCATAGAATAAGGCTCGTTAACTCTTCTTTGCCAAATTGCCAGAGTAATTAACAGTTATTCTGCAGCGTAATCTAGAGGTTTCAGTTAATTTACAAGTGAGGTACAATACACTACTCAGCAAAGCAACCTAAAAGGAGAGAGCAGCCAGTGATGGTGCAGCAGCATGCAGTGAACTGTCATGCAGAAGACCTGGATAAAGTCTTAACACCCCAGTAGCTTATAGATAATGCACTTTGTCTTGGAGTAGGGCACACGGGCTCATTTAAAGTAGGGTTCTTCCCTCCCCAACAGAGCTGCTCTAGAGCAATTTTAGTGAGAACAAAATAACTCTCAAAAGTGGCAGGTGAACAGATTTATCAAAAGTAATTTTTTTGTGTGTGTTCTGTAGAGAATATCCAATCACACTTTCTATTGAAAGACTCGGTCACCTTGGCCCTTCTGGTTCCAGGCCGTTAGGAATTCCCAGCACATCTCAGAACTATGATCAATTATCTGGTAAGGGGTGCTAACCACATTGAAGACCTGGGGTGGGACTCCAGTCCCATTTAATTTCCTTGATGAAGTACTAGGGACTATAGTGGATATAAAAAGTTCATGAACTGCTTGAAAGAGTAACAGTAGTACAAAGTGCAAAAACAGGAGTGCAGGAAAGTGCAGAGAAATTAACTGAGATGCGAACAATCTTCAAAAGCATCACATCTCCTGATATGAAGCTAGCTTTGGCCCAGAAATGCTGTTTTGGTAACTGGGCAGCAGACGTATGGAGTGCATATAACTCAGTATATTTCCTTTTTTTTTTTCCTGCAGGTCAAGATGAGTAACTTTGTCTAGCTGAGACTTACACTGAAGACTGGTCCCAGACCTGGCAGGGAAATAAAATGACAGTTACACAGTGCATGTATTGTTTCTACAGAAGCACAGGTGCCAGAAGCAGTACATTACCTAACCACTGCTGCTACAACAGAGTGCTGTATGTCTGCTTGCTTCCTGGTGGCATAATGCTTAAACCACTGACAAAGGTAAGCATCAGCATCACACTTACAGAACTAATGTAAGGGAAGGGCGTTCACAGGGTCAGGAAGTTACACAACTTCAAATGCTCTGTGCTTCAACAGGAGCAGGGTGAGATCGGATTTGCTCTTATACTTTACAGACCACCAGCCCTTCCAAAGTCCACATCTTTTCGTGAGATTAGAGAAGATCTCCAAGCTCCCCACTTACCTTGTTGACTTGAGCAAGAGGAGTTCTGGCACCACTCACAGGCATTCGTCCTCGGCTGCTTTCATCAAACAGTCTTCCAGGGGACCTTTCTCTGCGGGTGCTCAAAAGCCGGCCTGGAGATTTCTCCCTCTCCAAAGGTCGCCCAGGTGACTTGTCCCTCCGCAGCTCTGTCCTGCCCTCACGGTACCGATGGGGTGTGCTTGGTTCTCGAGGGTGGCTGGGACCTTCGGGTGGTCCTGGGCTCGACGCTACCCGCTTGGTTATGTGCTCGTTGTATGTGGGCGGACCTCTCTTGTTAGGGCTGCTGTCATTCAAAAATAATGGACGCGAACAGCTGAGCGACAAAAACCTCATGTTACATTTCCTTTTAGCAAAAATGTAACTTTCTTGAAATCTCTAGTAGCGTTCACTTGAAAAATCAGACCTCCCTAAGCTGTGCTAAAAAGTGCAAAGATGGATCCATCATGCCTAGACCAGGTTAAGATAAGCTACACATCCCGATTCTTCAGTTTTCAGCAGCACTATCAACCATGGTATTTATGCACCTGTCTGAAGTACCACTGCCCTGCTGAACCCTGCCTCCCTGCATGCTCTCCTTTAACAGAAAGTGACTCTTGATTTAGAAATTCTTACAGTTGATATTTAGTATCACACCATCACAACCTAAACTCACCGTGTTTTGAAGTCACAGTCAACATAATACAGCTGAAGAGCTCAAAACATCCTTTACTTGTGTTTGTGGAAGAGATTCGCCACAAATTCCTACAGAGCTAATGTTTCTCAGTGCTCTGAATTTTAAAACATGAGGAACATTTCTTGTTCCATTCCAGCACTAAATAACTGACTAACACTAGCCTCTGTCTCCAACAATGAAGTGAGGGCATCAAACATTTAAGGGGGAAAGGATATCTGGAGTGAGTTTGCTTACACAAGGACCATAACACACCAACTTAACCTTACCTGCGTGTAGCAGAAGATCCTCTGTGGTGCTCATTGTTGGTCTCCTTCACCAAATTGCCCTTACAGCAAATCACCCTTAATTTATCTTGGTAGGAGGAGGCCAAGTAGATAGCTCCAGATGAAATTGCAGGCCCTAGATACCGTGGATTTGGGATCTCCAAGTGGGCTCGTGCAGGAGTTCTGGGTAAAATTGCAGGAAAAAGTATTTACAATGACAGCACTGCACCTTTTCCCGGCACATGCTGTTCAAAAGAATGAAAAGAGAACAACTTACCCTAGAGAAGCTCGTGCCTGAATCTCTATCACTTCAAGGGAATTGAAGTGGGTCACAAACAGATAAGGCTCCCTATAGGCTGAAGGAACATCATAGAGGCAGGAGAAATACAATAGAAAGTTATCTGTTAGAAACCTATTAAAATGTTCTGTGAACACAACAGAATGCTGGGAAGCCCGTTGGGAAAAGCTAGGAAGAGTACATTTTCTGTGATGTCTTATTACAAACAAAATTACTAAGTAGAGAGACAGGAGCTTTGAGAATTGCTGCTATAAAACCACCTGTATCCCAAGAAATTTTACTAACTGAAGTAATATGAATAAGGCATAAAAACAGGCTATTAACTGAACAAAATCCAGCAGGTAGTGCAAAAGGCCTGAAGGATCCACACTGAAATGATATATTCTTGACTATTTCAGGTATTTCCAAGCATCATCAAAAATTCCACTAGCCCGTTTAGTCACTGTCAAACTAAGAACATTAAGGGAATACATCACTTTAGTTTAGTCTGTCTCAACTGTTTACACCTCAGAAGGTCTGCCATTTGGATTTATAATGATATTAATCATGCAAAAATTGCCATAGCTTCTGGGAGAGCTGGGAGAGGAAAGAGGAAATGGAAGTGCTGAGAGGAAAGAATACCTCTCCCACAAGTATGTTTCCTCATTTCAGTAATGTCCATAACCTGCACCTACCAAAAGCTAAGGGTAAGCGATTCCATTTCAGGTCATCAGTCCTACTGCGTCTTCCATAGGAATCCACGAAGACACCAAACTCTGCCAAGGAAAGTAATGTCAAGTCATGAGCAGTTTTGAAGACACAAAGGATTCTGACAGGGATTTCTCCCAGTGAGAAAATGTACATGATCTTGCAAGTCCCACAGGTTGCCTTGACATTATCTAGACTTAAAGAGTGCTTGGATACCAAAAGGTATTTGAATTCTAGGTCTCTTTGTACCAATTAAGGTAAGGCTATTATTCCATCTGTTTCTGCAGCTGGGAACACTATGCTACTCCTACTGTAAGACACTCAGAACTACTGCTAGTGGGTTTTTGAAGACTTCCTGTGCATTTCCACAACACTATCCTAAAGGGCCAATAAAAGCAGCTATAAGAAAAAATAACACACAAGACATTTAAAAAGTCTCTTCTATCAAGAATTCCAAAGTTTGAAAACCTCTTAATGTTTTATCAGGATAATCAAACACCTGTTTTACTGAACATTAACTGGAATCCCTCCTGTTTGGGCACAGAAGACTACCTGTGGTACTGAGCCACAGGTACAGAGAACTTTTAAGCCAGAAGCAAGCTGATCAGAAGCACTGCAGAAAACTGGATCAGGAATAGATATTTTAGCACCAATTTTCTGCGTATCTTCACTGTTTAAACCACCAGCTGCAAGTCTTTCAGGGCTTTTAGATTCACTATTTCTAAGAAGTCTTTTGTTACCAGGCCCTAGGAAGTCAACTCTGTCCAGCTTTCTCTCTCAACAGTATCTTTTGTTAGTTCCCATACCAAGAACAGACGTACTGCAACAACTGTACAACCAACAATACACTTACCGTGAAAACACAGCAGATACTCCTCCCTCTGCCCTGTTGGGTTCACTTGGATGATGCTGACTGGGAAACTGTTGGTGGATGCAGCAAACACAGCGGAGGCCAAAGTGTGGTCATTTTTATCCAGGAACTCTGCAAAGAGAATGGAGAAAAACAGCTTGATCAGCACACCGACTTTTTTTCCCCTAAAGCAATACTCCACAGAATCTGTGGAGCCATTTGGTGCATTCCTTAGAAAATGCCTCCTACCCTCCAGTGTGTACTGCTTCATCTCTATTTCATAGAACTTGTTGGTTCCAATAATGATGCTGTAAGTGGTCAAATGGATACAGCTGCAAGGCTCTGAGGTTTCAATCTCCTGGAAAAGAGAAGGAATGTATAGACCAGTATTAGTTCCCTGTAATTGTATACAGATATTGCTTATTATGGAAGGTTACACAACGGCTGCTCTGAAAGTAGTGCCTCCTATTTTATTAAGTTGCCCCACAATATCAGAGGTGGATATTGGTGGCATACCAGTAGAGGTTGAATCTTCTCACCAATATTCTGTTATATTTTGCTGCCGTTTGATAGATGGCAGCAGAGGGGAAGTCTGACAAAACAGCATCTGAAGCAAAGGTGTAGGACTGAATTCCTCCATGTGGACAAAATGGCATCTACTGACATTCATCAACGCTTGCTGAATGCTTGTGGAGATCAAACAGTGGATGTGAGCACAGTGAGGTGGTGGGTGGTGTGTTTCAGCAGTTTAAAAACACATAAAAATAATCTGTAAATAAATACGAGGCATTACTTTTGGAGCAACCTATGAATATTGCCACATTTATAATGGAGAGAGACAGTAACCTCTCCGCGCCGTGGAAAAACACTCCTGTTTGAAGGAAAAGTTTTATTTGGTTGGAATTGATGTTTGAATAGAGACTTGCAAGTCAACTCATCTCCAGGTGCTAACCTCATTGAGAACCTCTTCCTTTTAGAAGGATACATTATTCTGAAAGACATTCTGCTCTGTAGGCCAGTTTACTGGAATAGCAGGGAGTGGCTCCCTGCTTATTTGTAATAGCTTGCAGCCACACCAATGACTGCACGTCTGAAAAGCTGTCTGGAGATGATATAACAAACCATTTGGTTTCTCTCTATCCTAAATTGTAGCAATCATGTCACATGTTTGTCTCCAGAGTCATCGATTTAATCTAGACTTCTTTAATCTCTATTGTCTATTGTTTATCCTAGTTTATCTGGAAACTTAGTTGACAGAACAGAAGAGCATATTCTGGGCTTGCTGCCATCTTGTTAGGATCTAAATTGAGTTGTCTGGATCAGCAAAGATGTTGAAGTTGAATGGCAGCATTTGCAGAGACCAGCAGCTGTACGTCTTCAGAGTTTTCTGTCAAGTGGCTCTCTGTCATGAGCAGGAGTTGGTATCAGCTACAATGCTTGTACACATTCCAGCTTTGCTGACATCCATACTGTGTGTGCCAAAATTTGTCCAACACATGTATCTCAACTCTCCAGGAGGCCAGCATCTGAATTACTGCATGTCTGCCTGTAAGTGACTGACTGGCTGAAGAAGGGTTGCAGAGATTCTGCTTTTCACATATGCACATGGCAGAGCAAAGTAATGCATGCTCCAGAACCATGCAGCACTAACGGTGCAGGTGGAGATGGCTACATACACTGGAAGTATATGCACAGCCATGTGAGATTTGTATCTTACTGCCTTGTTGGCTGTATTTATCAGCTGCTTATCCTGTGATGGGATAATACCAAATAAACCTTGATCTGCATTGGAACAGTAAACAAGTTATTTAATTGCAAAGAGAGAATTCATTTGTTGAGGATTTCTCCAAAGACAACTAAAGCGAGGGAACACTGATGGATAACTAAGAAAAAAAGCCTTCCTTGGGTAAATAAGCACAGGTATGGGTACAGCTGGGTCCAGTATCTCAAAAACCTCAATTCTGTTCTCTGTCTCTCAAAATATGCCAAACCTCATTACAGGAAATTGCTCTGTGCTCTCACTTTACTCTGCACACATAGCAATTTTCTATCACTTCTGACAAACGAATGTTCTTATGCATGCAAAAAAAAAGTTTAAGATGTTTGCTCCAGAGCAACACAAACACGGAAAGCCTTAGTGCAGTGTAGGAATTACCTCAGCTACTGAAAGGAATTACTAAGCTTACCTTTCTGATACAGAACTTGCTCAAGCTCTCATTGTATCGCAGAACAACCACTTTATTGGGCATGGCTGCACAGATGCAAAGACCATTCTCAACCTGTAAGGAGGATTACAACCATACGTTAGGGTGATAATAAAGTAAATTCTAATGTTGAATGTGTGGAACAGATCCAAAGACCTTTCAACACAAAAGGAAATTTGCAGAGATAAGCAAGTCCATTTTTAGTAGGGTAGTTATAGAGCAAAGTAGTGAAAGGATAACAAACCTCTTCAGATTCTCAAAGGAATATAAATTTGAACTGTTTCTGTGATGCCTTTCATACTTAGAACAAATCAGAAGCTTTTCATTAAAATCAGTAAGAAACTGACATGAGTTAGGTTTAATTTTAACCCCTCAAATTGCTACCTTAAAAATCACTTTGAACTGAATGATGTTCAGTTTGTTATCAGAGTACTGCGCAGAATTAATTGTTAATGAGAATTTTTACTGTGGCTAAATGCTCCATACTGACACTGGGAATTAGCATAAATATCAAGTGTTATCAAGTGATACAAGTAAGTAAATTTGCTAGCTTGAAAGTTGTTACATGACATTCGAGAACAAACAGTGGATGGAATTCACTAACTATAAATCTTAAAGCTGAAGCAAACTCTGAGGAGACAGCTACGCTGTGCTTCGATGTATTTCTTATTATACAGCAGTTTAGGTTATACCATCATGTCATCCTGACTGAATTTATTCGTACTTGTAGTAGATTCTCCATCCCATCTCCAGCTCAGTCTCTCTTTTCCATCTATACTGCTCTTATTTGAAGAAAAAAAAGTTTAAACAAGAATACAGACCTTGGATTTGTTGCCAGTGAAATAAAGATGCCGATTTGATTAATATTAAACTTGGTAGAGGCTAAAGGGTGCTCTGGGAGCAGGAGGGATCTGTGTCCTACCTTGCCAGCAGCAAAAAGATGACATCCTTTGACAGCCTCAAAAACGTTTGGTGAGATATCAGGCTGGGCTGGAAGGTGAGACTGGGCTAGAGACTGCTTCACCTTTTTTACATCAACAAGACACAAAGCCCTTTCTTCTCCTGCAGACAAAAATGGTTACATTTTGTCAAGGGAAAACTCCTTGTTCCCTGCAAGTCTTTTTTGTTACCCAAGCAGCAGCTTATCATTACAGGCTGTTACTGTGGAAACAGTCACAATGTACCATGTAGAATTCATTTCATATTATTCCTATTAAAAGTGAAATAGAAAACTTATCTAAAAAAAGAAAGAAAAAAAAAACACCAAAAAAACACCACAAAACAGGCAATAAATCCACTGGGAAAACAATTCTCTCTGTGGATTAATAGTGTTGCTAACGTCAAGTAGGTCATCACTAAAAGCAGCCTCATTAGTAACTATCCAAAATTAACCAGAAAGTTTTCTTTTACCCTTTAGAACATCCCTAAGAAGAACTCTTCTGTGCCAACATAACTGGCAATGAGTTTCCAAGCACTTCAATAAACAGTATTACAGACCATGCCTGATTCCTCTCACATGAAAGTTTAACTAAGCCCTCAATTACACATTCATTTATGAGAAAACACCAGACAGTATTGTGTTAGCCACTGTTCCTGGTGACATACCAATTTTAACAAACACAACTCTGTAATTAATCTAAAGGAAACCCTGGGCCTTTGGTACCTGCACAGCAGCAGGTTTCCAAAAGATTAGCAGAAGGTTACTGCAGCACAAATGATAACATACAGCCCCCTACCTGCTATCATGAGTAGCTTCTCTAGATCCTTGATGAGGTGAATTTGGAACACAGCACCCACTCCTGGGATGTGCGTTAAGGAATTCTTTAATACATTCAGGGCATAGAGACCTTCCTCTGCACCCACCAGTACAACCTACAGTGACAGCAGAAAGAAAAAAACTGCACTGTATGAGGAGAACAAGGAATGCTCCAAGAGCAAGTATGGATGAGTGTTTACCAGAAGATGTAGTGAAAAGGACAGAAAAAGCAAACCAGTAACCAAGTACATAATTACACACATTGCTGTGAAGGCACAGTTTTCATGAGTGAACTATCCAATATTCAGTAAGGTTCAACTGACCATTGTCATTACCTGGTCACTGAAGGGCATTGTGCAATTTATATCCAAACGGTCCTCACCCTCTAGCTTCAGCAGGGAGTTCCCAAGTAACTTCTGTAAATAACAGAAAGAACTTTTTTGTTATTGGTAAGTTAAACTTCCTCTGCTTCTCCAATTGTATTTTAGCAATACAAAAGCATGATTTCAGATGGGATATAAGTTTAGTATAGATTTTCTTTTCTGATAAAGCTAAATGTTGCAGGGGTGTCTCCTGCAAAAGAATTAGTAAACTTTCAGCTGCCTGAAATGCAGTCAGAAACTGATCAGAATTCACCTAAACTTGTGTACAATTTATTGTTATCCCTATAATTTCCAATTCCCTCCATCTCCTGCAGTGGAGCACTGATTTTTTTTTTACAGAAGGATAAAGACATCCAAGTGTCAGTGAGAGCATCTATTTTCTCAGAGACAAAAGGAATGTTAGCATGAGAGATGATTTCCTCCTAATCTGATATTCATTACTTCCAGAGCCAACATTTTAATATGAAATGCCACAGAATCAAGTCTCCCTTCATCAGAAAATAGATTTATCAGCACAGCAATGACAAAAGGCTATCCAAAGTCGTAACAACTCAATTTAACCTTTTATTCTTATCAGGAATAAAGCTAAAAGTAAAAAACACATTCCTCTCCACTAAGAAACAAAAAGAAACCTCAATTCTTTAGGAAAGAGCTCTTTGTTTGTTTTTTCTTTCTTTCTTTCAAGACTTGCTCATTCCATATGGTACATTATCAGATAAGATTTAAATCATGTTTTAGACTGCTCTTTCTTCCTTTGCTGTATGCTGGAATTGCAGAGGTACAATTTTTGAGTCCTCCTACTGCACTCCCAAGCGTAAAGAAGGGCACTGTCATATAAAGGACCAGTCTCACAATGAACTAGTTCCCGGTACTCATACTGCATGTCTTAAGGCAGAAATAAGAACTTACCTTCAGTTAAACCTCAGTATGTCAAATATCAAAAAATCATTTTTCAAAACTCTGCTCCCTCCCAGAATATTTATTATTAAATGAAACTTTTATACTCACAGCATCAGCCTCAGCTTTTTCTCTGGAAACTCTCCCACCTGCCACTATTGATTCCAGTGCTGTGACCCAGCGCTGTTTGTCAGGAAAGCTGGGTGCTAACAGGTAGAGTGTTCTACCAGGCCAGCAAGTGGTGTGTGGATGAGACTCCAATTTTAGGATATATGGCACATCTGAGATGTTGTATAGATAGAATAAGACTTAGATTAGATTTTGGCATATTGTCAATGGACTTAAATCAACACCTTTCAGTGTTATTGGAGAGAAGTTGTATTTAGCATGATGTATTACCACAGCAATTTATACAGAGGTTTCTCCTTTTACAGGTCCTGCACAGGCTAGTCTCCCAAAGCTAAATATTAGCTAGATGTATACAATCCATACATACAATGCTGTCTCTATAATAAGTAAGAATCATTTCTTGTCTTTTATTCAAAAGAAATAACATTATGGGGAAAAAAGAACAGCCGCTCAACTAGTTTTTTCCTGTACTGTTCAAGAAATATCTGTAAAAATTGGTTGTGGAAACCTTTGTTTTTAACAATCTGAAGCCTTTAATGTTGAAATCAAGACATACATAATCTTTTCACCAGTTCTATTCAATACATACAAATTAAAACATTAACATTTTTTAATAATAAGAGACTGTATACACCCACAGAATTTCTAAGTTAACGATTTTCTGGTTAGAACACAATAGTGACACATATTACAGAACTTCACACTTCATAATGAGTATTGACCAAAGAAATGTAAAGTAAACCAAGTTTGCTTTTAAGTATGCTACAAAATGCTAATATTTACTTCCATTTGGCTTGATGATTATCTTATTCACAGTTCAACTACCATGACAGAAGTAACTCCCTATGTGTAACCAAATCTAACCAAGCCTATTCACTTAATTCAGAGAGGTAACCTTGGAATTGCACAGTTACAGAATGAAAGTTAAAGGGAGAAAAATCTGTTTAGCCAAACAGAATACCAACTGATGGCAAATCAGATGAAATCCATTTGATCTCATTGATTCTCACCTGTCTTTGCTGTATTGGTAAGTTCAGTAGCTCCTACAGCTCCATGAACAGTTACATCCCCATCAGGAAGGCAGAGCTCGAATTCTTCCAGAGGCCTCTGTCCAGCTGCAGAGAGAATGGGGAGATGGATTAAGAAAGGACAAACAAACAGTGAGGAAAGTAATTGATAGCAAAATGAAGTGGATACAGGCTGGATATTTCACAGCTGGGTTGTGATAACATACTAGCAAATAAAACCACTAAAGACCTAAAAAAACCACAACAACATTGCCTTATTACAGAAGATTTAGCTAAATTAGGTATGGCTACAGCAAGCAATTGTTAGGCCTTGTTCTTCCTAGAAATACTAAGTTACCTTCTCTTGCTTCTGCATCATAAATGAGCACTTTTGTTCCTTCCAGGACAATATACTTCCTGTCCCAGCCCTGTTGCCCACGTTTATTATTCCTGAAGAAAATAAGCACAAACCCACGTTGGATTTTCTACTTGGATTATGAACAAAACAAACATGCAAATTTTAAATGAGATTTCATTGGTAGCAAGAAGTTGTAATGAACATATCCAATTATCACATCGTAAGAGCCAGGATAATACACAGAACTGTCCCAAATGTTTCAGCACCTGATATGGCACCAAGCACCATGTTTATACCTTGGCACTTTCATCCACCCTTCAAGACGTAGACTGCTGCTTGGCTCCTTCAGCTGCAGACCAGGAGAATTCATTTTATCCCGGCAGAATGCTTCAGAGAAATGCGTGGCATATTCTGCTGGCAGTCCACAAGTAGCTGGCAAGCAAGTTGAGCATTTTGGGTGACACATCACTTGGCATTCTGACAAAAAGACAGACAAAAACTTATGTAAAATGATGAAAAAAGCATTACAGTTGCCTCAACTCCTAATGCACAAATCCCAGTTTTTATAAGAATCTCCTTCTATTGTACATCAGATGTTTCCTAAAGTAGAATGTTCTCCCAAGAAATTTCAGTCTTCATGCTTGGTCATTCATTCAACCTTCACTGAAAAGCAATTCTAGGCAGCTGATGCTTCTTCATTCTTGTCACGTTACACTACAGGCACACACTCTGCTCTTACCAAGACATTTAGATGCCTGCCGTCCAAAGTGCACAGTATCCAGACACACTGCACATTTTGTTGCTCTCATATTTAGCCCCACATTAAAACGATGTGGGATATTATGATGCATTCGCTCTTTCAGGCGCCGACTGTACTCTGGAAGGGACAAAAATCTATTCTTAGAATGCATATTGTGACAGGGATGAAAATTATAGTAGGTTTTGACATTTTAAAGCCAAGGTGACTGCATATTTCTATCCCTGATGAACAAGGACACTGCCTATTTTCCTTTGCAGCCTGCAAATCTTAAGCTACCTCAGTAATTACCTTTTACAGTTGCACAGAACATGCCACTTGAAAACGGACTGTAGACCTGACATTGCTATTGTGGTGTAGCAAGATTATGCTGAACAATCCAACCAAATTTCAAGTCCGGACTTACCTCCAATTCCTAAAGATGTGCTGGACTAATCACAGTTTTGTTTATAGGTAACAAACTCTCCAGCACCTATACTGTTGTAATCAGTACATCATAGATCTTTTTCCTTTTTATTGCCTTCATACTAACACCACTGGCAGTATATCTCAAAGTATACCTAAAACAGAACCTGTTAGTGGTTCTATTCTGTATTTTTGGTCGTTAATGAACAAAGTCAATCCTTCAAAGCACGTTCTTTCACTGATAAACATCATTCTTTTCCCTGACCATTATCTGCCACTGAGGATACCTTTCTATGCCAATGCTACCCATCCTTATAGCACCTTGTGCTTCTCCACCTACCTGTGATGGCAAGACCAACATGTGATTTTGGATTGTCCCATCTTTTCCCACCTTCAACTGAAGACTGGGAAGTTTTAGTTTGAAGTCTCCCTGTTTGATGCTCATTCTTGAACACTAGTTAGATAAGTATAATAGAGCAGAACTCTTAACCTGTTCACTCCTTCTGATGACGCTGTCACATCCATTCTCAAAGCTATGGAAGGGCATCACAGGTACCACACTTGATCTTAGCCAGAAGGCTGAGAAACAATATCCCCTTTTCTAGATAACTGGATATCTATATCTTTGAACTGGTATCTTCCTTTTATGCCTAACCAAATCTTCTCCTATTACCAAAAATATTGAGAGGGGGAGGGAGAGAGAGAGAGAGAGAGAGAGAGAGAGATAACCTAAATAGTTGAAAACATGCTACAGAGAAGTTCACCAAGAACCTACCCTCTGGTGTGGAGGATTCCTTCCTGCGACTGGAGGGTGGAGCTAGCAGACTGATTGGGGTAGGCTGATGCTCCGGTGAGCGAACTATGGCAGACATGATGATCTGCTGCCTGGCTGTGGCTGGAGTGGATGGATGAGGGTGGTCTGATATTTTCCGATGAGCAGCTACAGATGAGATAAATACCACTCATTAACATAACCAACGTGAAGCACTAGCTCATAGCAGTGGTTCTATGTAACCATTCAATGGTTACAACCAGCAGAAAAACGTGTAGCCTTCCTGCATCTTCTCTGCAGTAGGTTAGAATTTAAACAACACGTTACTGCTACAGTGACACACAATTAAAGGCATGTATTCAGACCAAAAAATGTGCGCCGCCTCCAGATTCACCTTTTCTGTTAACTCCTACCTTCCTCACGAGCAGATCTGAGCTCAATGCGTGTTTTCTGTAGAGCCTCCTCCAGCTCAGCAGAACGAGCTTTCTCCTTCTCCAGTGCCACTTTCAGCTCATTGTATTGCAGGGGAACCTGTGTGGGTAAAGAAGGGTCCTCTTTCCGCCGACTAAACAGGCCCTAGCAACAGAAACACACAGACAACTCCTAACTCCTAGTAAGAGATGGCTTAAACTAGGCAAAGTGAAACTAGCTAGTGGCAGTCCGGCCAGAGGGCCTAATGGTAATTCTGATATAAGTAAGGATGGATTTTTAGTTCATACTGGCACTGGAGAGAAAATGTTGAGATATGGATTAATTTAAAGGGGGACATACGTTACCTGCTAGTACTCACATGCTGAGTTTCCAAAAGCATCTAAACAGAGGATCTCAAAATATGTGGTTAATTAATTTAAATTACTTAATTCAAAATGACAGAACTGCTTATGACAAAGATGTGACACAAGTCACATCACCTGACTAATCAATCCTATGCTAAAAGACAGCCACTCTAGATACACAATATGTTCATAGATACATACATACTTACTGTTAAAAGGAAAAAAAAAAGCATGGTTAAAGCTCTGTGTTCCTACAACAACCTCACTGACTTGTAGCTATTGGGCTGGGAATAATAAAGTACTGGAAGGGCCACATGAAAGACTTTCTACCTAGCAAAGCTTATCCTCATTGATGACACATCTATGCTACACATAAAAAAAAGATAAAACAGAAAATTTTGAAAACACAGCACATAGCTATATAGAAAGCCATCATTTAGTTTTATGACTCTCAAACCTCTTTCACCCACCTTTTTCTTTTTTGCTGGTTGGTCCATCTTTGCTTGCAGGAAATCAATGAGTTTGGTTTGCTGAGAAATAGTGCCCTCCATTTTCACTTTTTCATGGGAATAGAGAACCTTTGAACCACACAAAGATGTAAGAAATTTCATCTGAATGGCAGACAAACAACTCAAAAGCAGAACAGAGCTAAAAATACTGTATCATATCTCGTGACTCTGAAAAATACTAGATTAGAAAAGGGTCATAACCCAAAATTCCACCTTAAACGGAGAGCACAGAGTCCTGCCCACGGTTTCCTCACCCTCACCTGAATGTTTTCCAGCTGATATTCCAGATCACTTCTTTCAGTCTTCAGAAGATCTGCTCTATCTAGAGCCTCCTGCAGACCTTGTGTTAAACGGAAGATGTGGTTCTTTTGCAGATCCATTTGTTGCTGCAGCTTTGCCTGCTGTTAATAGCAAAAAAAGAGTGGTGTACTTTTTTGTTTGTCTTTTTTTTTTTTTTTTTTTTTTTACAAAGAGCTATTACATGTTATTCTTTTTTTTGCAAAAAATAAAAAAAGATGATCGCACAACTTAGACCTTCTTTAAAAGCAAAATTATGGAGAGCTTTGAGAAGCTTCATCTGTGGTCTCCAGCTACACACCCACAGCACATTGGCTCCAGACTTGTTTATAAGCTATGGTCCTCTGCCT
>JAOWBP010004343.1:9607931-9628931 GCA_028571105.1 Tragopan temminckii | reverse complement strand
TTTAAGTAAAAACAAAACTTCCATCTTCACTAATTCTCTAGTTACATATGAGAAGGGTGGATGTGCAATACTGATATTGACACAGCTTTATCCAGTCCTTCCCACAGTGTGGAACTTTCTTCTGAAGTTATAACTTGAATTTACAAGGTTACCTCCTCCAGAAGCCTCTGCTTGAGCTCCCTTTCTGTCTCAAGCTTCTGTTGTAAACTGCGTGCATTCATCTCCAACATAGCATGCTTCTTCTCCAGGTCATTGAGCTAAGCAGGTAGGACAGGTGATCAGGACAACATAAAAGATGTTTCACAATCTTAAAATTCAACCTCACCAAGCACACACAGAAGAAAAATGATACAATTATCCTTTACTTACTATAAAGAGTTGAGGGGAAAAAAAACTGGTGTGCCACTGTTCAAATGCTGTCATCAAGTTATTGACAGAACTCATTGTACACACCTGATATCACAGACTGGCTTTTCCATCAGCCATTCTCAAAACAGACACAAGTACTGACTGTGAGACAAATGGCTATAGAGCAGTCCCACAGAAAGGGATCTGGGAGTGCTGGACAGTAGGCTCAACATGAGCCAGCAATAGAGGGCAAATGACATTTTGAAGTCTATTAAACACAGCATAGCCAGTCGGTCAAACAAGAGGATTATCCCACTACATTTAGCATTCATGCAGCCTCATCTTGAGTACTGTGTGCAGTTTTAGGCTCTGCACAGCATTAAAAGGATATTAAGATACTTGAACGTATCCATAGGATAGCAACAAAGCTGGTAAAAGGGCTAGAAGGCATGTCCTATGAGGATAGGCTGAGGACAAGTGGATTGTCCAGTGTGAAGAAAAGGTGGCCAAAAGGTGACTTCATTGCTCTGTGGAATGGAGATAGAGGTGCCTCTTTCTCCCTGCTGTCTGATGATAGAATGCAAGTGAATGGCCCAAAGCTGTATCGAGGGAGGTTCAGACTGTACATTAGGAAAAATTTCTTCACCATGTGGCTGGTCAAACACCAGAGACAGGCTTCCTAGTGAGGTGGTTGATGCCCAGTGTCTATCAGTGTTCAAAAGGCATTTGGTAAAGCCCTTACTAACATGCTTTAACTTGCAGATAGCCCTGAAGTATTCAGACAGTTGGACTGGATGTTCTTTGTAGGTCCCTTCCAACCGAACTATTCCACTGTTCTAAAATTAAATTCTAGGTCTTTGGCTTGAAGCTAGAATTCTATCCTGTTGATCTCCAGTATTTAGCTTACTCTCACATCTTGAAAAAGCTGCTCAAGACCACAATTCTAGAAATTATACCTCTATAAAAGAAAAGTATCTCAGCTTGTAATGAAAGCGTAGGATTGAAAGTTGCTTACCTTATCAGAAAGGCTCTCAGCTTTGAGTTTTTGTTCTTTTAGTGCTTGCTGGAGGGCTAGAATCTCTGCCTTGTGTTCTTTGACAGCTAGTTCTACCACCTGGCGAGATTCAGTAATACGCTGATCTGCTCTCACTCTGAATTAAAATGGAAGACAATGTTACCTAACACCTTTCTGGGTTTGACCTCTTCCTTGCATGCAGTGGCATCAATAACCTTCAGAGGTTTGCCTCAAATTCAAGATGTTACTTTATAAAGCCTGACTGTTTGTTGCAACACTTGTATTATATAACCTTGCCCCAATCTAGAAAAGCTGCTTGAAAATTTCAAGACTCTACAGTTACACTTTGGAGCAAGGACTAACTTTTCATATAATAAAGTAAAAGAGAAAAAAAGATCAAGACTTCCATAAATTCCAGTGATAAATACCACACCCTCTTGAATCACTTACTTGCAAAAAAACAAAAGGAACAATATTACTGGTGAATGACTATTAACTAATATACCATTTTTAGAACTACTTCACAAGAATTTATATTTAGTTCCCACTCCCATATCCTATTCCAAATATATTTTTGTACTCGCTTCTATAGAGCATATGCATACAAGTTAATATAAAAGGGGAGGAGGGGACAAAAGACCTGCTCTGTTTCTCAGTATCCAGCATCCTCTGCAACTCTCTGACACGACATTCAAACTGAGACTTCTCATCCCCTAGAACATTTCTCCATGCTTCCCACTGACGCTCTTTCTCCAAGAGTTCATCGTTCAGGGCCTCCAAGTCCATTACTTGCTCTTCCAGCATTGTACATGTTGTCTTCAAGGCCTCCATAGTCTAAAAATAAATCCTCCTATCAATTCTCACATCCCACATCAAGCATGCACTTTAAGCTTCAGCCTTACCATTTAACTTACAGTACATGCAAATTGGCAGCAAACATAAGCTGGTAAATCACAACCCATTTATTTCCAACTTGTGATTGCCTTTAATGTCAGCTCTATCTCATTATGAAGATTTGAAATTGCCAAGGTCACAAAATCAAATAATTCTACGTTATGATACCTTCAGAGTGCTAAATTTCTTCGCAGAATAATACAAAGGGAAGTAACAAAAATTTTCAATTCATTCAACTACTTGGGGAAGGAAGGCTTAAGGAATAATTGGTCAAATTGCCCCTAGAAGCATATTCATTCCCTACAGGCTTCCAGATTTAACATAATTTTTAGCCTTTCAGATAACCACCTCGCTATCATGGAAAGATTGTGATCCAGATTTATATAAAGCCTTACTTGTTTCTGACTGGTAAGCTGCATCTCTCTCTCAGTGATCTCTCGACGGAGATGGTCAACTTCACTTCGCAACTGGACAACCTCATCATTGGCCCCTGAGGCCTCATCAAGTTGTTTGGACAGGAAGAAATTCTGATTGTTCAGTTCTGCGTTGTCTTCACTGAGCTGGTTCAGCTGTTCTTCCAAATCTGTAATCACCTAGAAAGAAAGATAAATTAGATTACACGTCAGTGAGTACAGGTTGTTTTGAAAGTGTTCTCCTCACGCAGAAACATTTACTGCCAAGCAAGAAGACCACTTGGCTTTTTTTTTTTCCCCCTTTTCAAATTTACACACATGAAACATAATAATGACAGATTTTATGCAATGGGAGTACTTTGATTACAGAGTTTTGATTCTTGCAGAAAACGCCTTGAAATTTTCTTTAAGTTTTGTTTAGACTTCTCTGAGAGAGAACTGCCATATTTAAGGCACTGTGCTAGGAGTTCTGGTTGTATTCTCAAATCTGCTGCTGACTCAGTGTGCTTTTACCAAACTACTTTTTTTTTTTTTTGGCCTTAATTTCTCCGCAAGCAAAATGAGGCTAACACTTCTTACAGAGACTTTTGAAGTGTGTTATTTAAGAAAATTGAACAAGAGGTGCAAAGAAGGCAGTACAATCTGATGAATCCTTCTAGCAATTGTGGAGATTACGATAAGCAACATTGTACGTAGCCAGAAAAAGCAGAAAAATTGAGAAATGTACTTCATCAAAGTAATATCAGCATAGGATATGTGAAGAAAAAAATGTGGCAGCACAACAGACTAATAGAAAAATCAGTGCAAAGCAGAAATCCAACGAGCACAATAGCCTTGCCTTTAATGAAGTGGAAGCATTTATTTCTTAAATCAGAATAGCGTTGTAGTACAACGCTTTAAAGCACATTCTGCTTCAATTTAAACAGGAACAAGTGGGCTCTTCTCACAATTCTTTTTAATTTTTCATGAGTGAAAGGCCATCAGCACTGGGTAGATGAGTATTTGTACCTCCTAACTAAAAAAATGTCATCACAACAGAAGAGGAAGGATCCTCAGAATAATGTTAACAAAAAGAATTTCAGAAACGAGAAAAGTTCTATACAATTAACATTCAACTATTAGAAATACATTCAAGAGGCATTTTTGCCTAGATGTCAAAGAAAGGTGAATCAAACACTTCATTAAATGGGAAAAAATATAATACCTCAGAACACAGTTGGCCACATTCAAATGTGTAGGAAATTGGAACATTTACAAGTCAAGCACTTAAATAAATAAAGCAGTAAAGTGTTGCACACGGCTCTTCACAGCTATCTGAAAAGATGACAACTACTTCTTTTTGAAGAATCTGTAAAGCAGGTATTGGCTGCCTCTTACCATGCCTCTCCTAGATCTAAATTAGCAGTATTTGGTTGTTGGCAGAAAAAGTCCAATTGCCATTATTCCCTGCTGGGGGAAGGGGAGATTCCTGCTATCCATATGTTTCGGGTCAAATCGAAGTGATTCATCCTCTAAAACACAACGCTGCTGATAAAAATCTGATCACGTGGATGTTTCTTGAGCACTCTTACTGCCCTGTTCAAAATATGCATTTTGAGTCAAATTCCCAAAGAACTCAGACTGTATCATAAGGATATCTTAGTGCCAAATTGTTATAGTGATACTTGTAAATGTATTTATGAAACGAAAAAGGAACAGAAGAACACTTGCTTTTACAGTGTTTTACCCACCATTCCTACAAACAACATTGGCTATTTCTACTAGCTGCCAGATCAGATAATGCTTTTCCTTTTCTTCTACCTTTATTTTATTTTCTGCTTATTTAACCACACTAGTGAGTTTTAAGCAATCTGTTACAGACCTTTGGTTTCTTCCACTTTCATATTATATATTAATTCAAGTACTTTCTATAAAGTGTATTATACTATATTTGAAATATAAGAGAGACGTGAGGGGTAAATCCAAAATTGACATGGTGACATAAAGATGTAGTACTTCAAACTACAAGGAGGTTGTCGATGCCCCATCCTTGGATGCATTCAAAGCCAGGCTGGATGTGGCTCTGGGCAGCCTGGTCTGGTGGCTGGCGACCCTGCACATAGCAGGGATGTTGAAACTAGATGCTCATTGTGGTCCTTCTCAACCCAGGCCTTTCTGTGATTGTGATTTCAAGACAGCTGTATACTTTAATGGCTGGAAGTTAAACTTTAATCACCCTTATTCTATGTTCTAAGATTTTGACTCCTTTCTCTGGATATAACCAAAATTAAACCAACCACCAAAGTGACTTGGCTTAAATTCTGAACACAATATACAACCTACATAACATAATGTAGTTAGAGTTTATTTATTTATTTTAAAGAGAGAGAGTTGTTCTTCTCCTAAGATAATCTTCTGTTGTTTTTTTTCTTTTTCACGGGGAAAAGGAAAATATCTTGACAATTGTTTGTTTTAAATCTAGCTGCAGATATATATAATCCAGTAGGGTTACAGAGTTTATAAACACTATAAAGCTTAGGTGGTGATAGATAACAGTGTCACAGGAGAATGAGACGATGTGTGATGTAAATGCCTGGCCTGGGAACCAAAACCAAACAGCACATGATAGGGGATGTGACTTTAGGCATACATACATACATACATACAAACAATCTATGCCAGAATCCCATACCTGAAAAGAATTAATAGTTTTAGGCATTTTTCTTTTCAGTTAAGGAATTCCCCAGGCAAAACAAACAAACAAAAAAAAAACTGAGCTGTAGCTATGAAGTTAAATTTGTAAATCTATATTTAAGGAAAGCCTACAATGAAACACTATTACAGCTTTTTAAAATCCAAAACATTATCACAAAAGTCTTCAGAAAACAACCAAACACTTGAAAGCTTAGGGGAATACTTCCAGGCAATCCGGGCAGCACTATCTGCACCATGCACCATCACTCACAAAGCTAACAAAATGTCCTCCTCAGTCTACGTACATCTTCATGTACATCTATGTACATCTTCACCCCAACAAATCCAGAAAATTGAGATAAAATCTAACATGACCACACCAAACTTGACAGACTTCACTACATACCACATCTAAGCACACAACTTATCTTCATATAGATAGAGAAGATGGTATCTCATTTCAAACATTACAGAGTAACCCAAGCATAACAAACTTCAGCAAAAGTGATCATACTCAGCACAGTTCCCTCCCAGCTGCACAGTATCAGAGGGGTAAAGTGTTTCTATATTGTATATCATACACAATGTACAAAATTTAACCCATACTCTCCATGCATCAAAACTACAGTCAAAATAACATGGGAAAGGAAAAAAAAAACAGAAGCAGTTTTAGAATACTCTTAACTGCAGTTTGCAAGCTTCTCCAAAGATGTGCTTAGATCTTTCAGGAAGATGTCTCTGTTCTCAGATGCCACCAATAAATGCACGGGGAAATGTTAGGATAGCACAAGGTTAACTGCTTCAGAATGCTATCAGCAGCATGTTATTTGGTGTCTAATTCAATTTTTATCACAACCTTCATTCAGAACTTACAAACTAATGCATAGTTTTACTCCATTCGTTTCCAGTCCCCACCCTGATCTTTACTAGAAAGTTAGCTGTCAGAAGTTAATAGGAAAAAAACAAAAGCTATCTCACATCCCCCAGTTATCATAAGGAGCACATGAGAAAGGACCGCCCTCACTTCACTTTAACTTATTACATGTGGATCTCAGAGATGAAGCTTTTCTAGCAGAGAAATATCAAGCATCTTAATGGAGCAGAATATCAGGCCTCTTACTGACAACAGCTGCAGACAGATACTGGTCTTGTACATCTACATATATGATAAATATGTAACTTAACTACTAATTCCTCACTTTCCTCCTCTCTCCGTAATCAGACAACATCTGTGACTTGAAAAATACCTCATGCTGAAATTTCAGTCTCCAAAAATTCATCATGGCATAGCTTGCAGGACGTTGCTCCTGTTAGAAGCTGCAGAGCAGTGGAATATTTCACAGTCTGCGTTCCCTTCCTTCCCACACCAACCCATCCTTAAAACACACAGTCTCCTGTAGTCCTCCAACCTTGTCCTCAGAAGACGAGCTGCCACTCCAGTCATGAGCCTCACTCTCAAATCATGGCAATTATCCACAGAGAAGGTCACGCTGGCCTCTTTCACAGCAATATCACTGCAACACCCTAAAAATCTATGACTTTTTGCCAAACTGCAAAAACTCCACTTTTGCCACAACATTTTTCATTAAATGAAATGGCCCCTCCCAACCAACTGACAGTTGAAAATGCATATACTCACGGGCATGCACGTATGTTTTTTTGTTTGTTTGTTTCATCAATTTAACTAAGCCATAAAGAAGCTTTTGCCTGGTGGGAAAGATCTCTGGGAGAGAAGGGATCATTCAGCAAAAGTATATAACATGTCTGGACATCATTTTGAACATGTAAGATTTACTCTTGTATGTCAGCTAATTGAGTCAGCATGGAATCAGGATTTTAGACTGAAGTCAGAAGGAATTTTTTTCATGCCTTGCTATCCAATCTCCTAGAGGTACAAAATCAAGCTTGTTAATGCTTAAGATAGCAACACACAATGATGACAAAAGAACCTCAAGGCGGGGAGGTAACCCTTGTTCTAATGATGAAATCTTGAATAAAGGAAAATGGAGTATCTAATTAGCATTTTTTAAAAGCCACCCTCTTTTCTGGAGTAAAAGCAATAGCCTGTTATCTCCTCTCCCCCCTCATAAAAATGGAAAATACAGGTGGTGGTTCCACAGAATAACATTAATATTTTACTAAGCTGACTGTAAATATACTTTATGGGATACATTTTCTCCTAAATTTTTATAGAAATTACCGCCTCCTTCCTGAATTATTTCTGAATGAAATTACTGAATGTTTTCTTCATGAAAGAATTCAATCATTAGTTAGATAACTTAGTATCATTCTTGACTCCAAATGTGTTGATGAACCAACAAGAAGCAATAATTAAACGCCAGATGGAAATAACTGACAAAAACGTAAATCTTCCTATTTAAGAAAATGCATTTTATTTCTAGAGTGCTTGCTTATTGCCAAGAAAATAACTTTCAAAACTCAAATGGAGGGCAATATTTTTCACGGAATAATTCTTGAAAGGTAGAGAACTAGCCCCTTCCCCTCAGTGGATTTGTGGCAGGAGCTAGCATTGTGACAAGATTACAATGAAATATCATTCTGTGTGCATGGCCATGTTCATCTGTCTGTGTGTGTGTAGAGTAGGTACAACAATTTCCAATTTTACTGTAATTATGTGTCTTATCACTTATTGCACAATTGAGGTCTTCGTGGAAAAAAAGCAAAAGCCAGTATTTTTTTTTTGGCTTCAACAGTAAAAAAGACACGTTGCAAGATGAAACAATGCAGGGCTATCAAAGCAACCGAATAGAAAAATCACAAAGACAAAAGAAATTAAGACCAACAATACAACAATGATCAGATTTAAAACTGACAAATAGGAGAACCTAAAGAAGTATTGACTTGGGTCAGAGACCTTAGCAAAAGAAAGGATAAGAGTGCAGCCATGGTACAAGGAAAGCAGACGCATTTTGAGGTGTCAGTGTTCAATACAAATGAGGTTGAAACATCTGGTGAAGGCACCACAACAAACATCCCTTGATTCTTCACTGTCAAAATAAGAATGTCCTAGCATTTCTCTCAGTACTCCTCAGTAAAAAGGATAGACAGCTACAACCACTTACATCACAGTGAAAGAAAGTTTCTAGCCATGGTCAATTAAATTATACATACATTTTCCTGGGCTGGAAAGAGGAATGAATGAAGAGCATGTATTATTCACATAGGAACCATTTCACTAATTTTCTACTGATGAGGATGTCTGATGCATGATCTCACTTATACCACTAAAAGACCTACAATGCACAACACTTAAAAAATCCTTTTATGCAGAACATTCAAACCTCTCAGCATTACTGTTATCTTTTAGAAGCATAGAATCACCAAGGTTGGAAAAGACCTCCAAGATCATTCATTCCAACTGTCCATCTACCATCAATATTTCCTCACTAAACCATGTCCTTTAGCACAATATCTAAGTGCTTCTTCAACACCTCCAGGGACAGTGACTCCACCACCTCTCTGACAGCCCATCCCAGTGCCTGACTGCTCTTTCAGAAAAGAAATTGTTCCTAATATTCGACTGAACCTCCTATGGAGCAACTTGAGGCCATTCACTCTAGTCCTATCACTCACTAGTTATGTGGGAGAAGAGGCCCACCCAGCTTGCCACAGCCTCCTTTCAGGGAGCTGTAGAAAGCAATAAGGTCTCCCCTGAGCCTCCTCTTCTCCAGATTGAACAATCCCAGTTCCCTCAGCTGCTCTCCGTAAGACTTGTGCTCCAGACCCCTCACAGTTTCATTGCCCTTTTCTGGACACCTCACGGCATCAATGTCTTTCTTGTAGTGAGGGGCCCAAAACTGAACACTGTACTTGACATGCAGCCTCACCAGAGCTGAGTACAGGTGGATGAGCACCTCCTGGTCCCAATGACTACACCATTTCTTATGTAAGCCAGGATACCATTGGCCTTTTAGCTACCTGAGCACACTGCTGGTTCACGTTCAGCCAAGAACATGGGTCATAAGTCAGTCTTCACTGCTGGAGATTGCCTGCCACACTTACAAAGTCAAAATTCTACTACAATGAGATAACAGGTTACAACCTTTGGAAGGCAGCCTACAGCAGAACACAACTGGTTTTTGCCTGCATGGAGATGACAAATATTTAGTCACTGTTCTGTAAAAAGGCCAAGACAGAACAAACAACGAAAAGATAGCTATGAATGTAGTATGTGTGACAACACACGAGACCAAAAGATCATTCAGCATAAGCAAAGTAGATGACAAAAAGCAAAGTTTCTTCTGCAGAATTTACTTTGGATGGAGATTAATACAGTTTGCTAAGCCCTACTTTCTCATTGCTTCATATCAGTATATTCTATGAACAGGATACAAGAATCCCCTTGCTCAGTGCTGAAAAGGAACTGTGGAAAACACAGTAACTCTTAAATGGTATTTTTGAAAGATGAAAACTTTATGTTAGACACTTAGTCATCCAGCACACAATAATTAAACTTGAGGAAATCAGAAGTGGGAAAATAATCAAGATTAAAAAAAAAAACAGCAGTTAAGCTCTGTTTACAGAGCAACGTAAGGAAAAAAAGCCTAGAAATATCAGCAGCCAGTGCTGATCCAGATGAATCAACATTTCTGTAGTTCACGTTACTGGAAGACAGTGGTAATTTGCAAGAATTCCTATCAGTAGTCAGAGACCCTGAGATCTGTCCTGGATTGATGAAATGTGTAGAAAAACATGTCAAAAGACCTTAAGTAACTTAAGGTAGAAATTAAGATCCTCAAGTTCTTTCTGGTCTTTGAACAGATGTCCACAAGTCATTGTATCGGTCTGAATTGTGCACTTTGTCTTTTCAGTCCTTAAATTCTCCTTAAAACCCAAAGTAGCAAGAATGCTTTTCCATCAGCTCTGGCCTACATCTACAATGCAGCTCAGGATTTGGACAGGCAGATCTTTTCTTCTCCTTGGGAGTAGAAAACATCTTTACCTACAAACATTTTTGCAGCTGCTACACCATTCTTATTAGCTGCACTGCAATGAGATATTTTAATTTACTTTCTTCTCCAAAAAGAAGAATACTGTCAATTTCACAAATGGAATAAAACCTCACAACTGAGGTTTACCCAAAGCCTAAAAAAAAATCAAATCCAATCAGTCTAGCTCCTAGCACCTTTAAGACAGAAGTCCACATTGGGAACTAGTGTCATCAAGGAGTAAGTCAGTAAATCGTTTGCTTCCTTATCCTTAATTTCAAAATAATTCAATGATCTGTATTTAATACTCACTGTGCAGCTATTACGAAGGGCTTCAAATTTACGCTGGATTTCATCTCTATGTGCCTAAAGGAGGTAAGAAGTTAATCATCAATTTTTCATACATGAGAATTAGAATCCAACAGCTGTTGCTAAACAAACTGCAGAACAATCTACCAGCAAGCAAAGTTTGGAAGGCAGATGCTGCAAGCTATGAAAGCACTCTGTAGTGACAAAGAACTGATTAGCAAGAGTCACATCCTACTTAATCAAATGTTCCCAATTCTGAGCTACTTAGAAAAATGTACAAACTCAAGAACTGAATTATATAAAAAGTTCCATCTTAAACGGTCACCAGATCACTTATTGATTCCATGTTAAGTTTGTACATTCATGACATAAATTTGAGTTAGTTTTACTTTCATACTCAGATTAGTGTTTCATACAAACGAAATACCACATACAGTTTAATGCTTGCAAAGAAAAACTACAATGAAGCATTATGCAAGCTATCCCAAACAGCACTGCCAATCTACCTGAGTCCTACCATCAAGTACCATTTGATCCTAAGCCTCTCTAAAAAGCAGTGATGAAACACAATAATCAATTCTTTGGAAGACAGCATCCAAAGTATTGAAAAGTACATGCATTTATTTTAAAGAAAGCAGTACTGCATGCACCATTTTACCTCCTAATTTACAAGCAAAGCATGACAAAGCAAAAGTTCTTGTTTCAGCCTCATGGCCTCTCTCAAAATTCATTCAGACCATCAAACTGTTTTAAGAAGTGTAAAATGTCATATGCTATCTGAAACCTTAACGAACGAAAGGTTAGTGTGCTAGCACATCCAGCTATTCCATTCAGAGCATTTTTGTTACAGCTAAGAGGCTAAACAGGAAAAACTCTTTAGTGGAAGTCAAATATGAGCACTAATACATTATCTTACCACAACAGGCAATGTGAAAAATAAAGTATATAAAAAAATGCCACATCATAAATACTCCAAGCCCACTGAATTGCACTATCTTACAACAGCTGGTTCAAGAGCACTACCATTTTGCCAAATTAACTGAAGCAGTAACTGAGTGAACACAGGTCATATACATTCATCTGTTTTGCTGATGATGGAGGGTAAAGATATCAAGCACATGATCATCACCCTGTTAGCAGTGATATTAGCAGTAATGCAAAGTTTTCAGCTGGCAGAGGACCATAACAATTTTGAGCAAAAAGAAACTGATGCCACGTTCCAATGAGTTATTCTTAAGCCTTGGTGTTGCTGCAGTACTTTGCCAGCGTGCACCTGCTTAAGAGCAACTCAGAGTGCACCGTTTTCCCATTCCCCCACCCCAAAGCACCAAGCTCATACAAGCACCTAGCATAGCAAATCTCCACTACCCCTTCTAAAACATAGCAATGGCAGAAATATTCTGAATAACAATTATTTTATCAAATGTTACTGGACAAAGAGAATGCACATTTTCAACACTTCAAAATAACTGGATGTGAAGGTCATTGAAGACTGCTCCCTCAGTGAGGGTTAGCTGGCAGACAAAGTAGCAGGTCATATACTTCTCCCTCCCTCCTACTGCCCTCAGAATCCTTTCTGAAGGAAATATTTCTTAGAATCAAGCAGTGTGAAAGCATCTTTTTGTACTCAAGAGACAGCAACCCGCAGCATATAATTTAGAATTATCTTTCCAAAGAGGGGGAAAAAAGGGGGAAGGGGGCAATTTAAATTTTCTTTTTTCCTTTATGTCATTCACACATGTCACCAGAGACTGCAAGATGCAAATAACAATTTTTAAATGAAATGAACACTGGAATAAAATTAGGGTGCTTAGCAACACTATTTTCCTAGTTTTTGTTATTGCTGTTTTTCAAAACAAGTATAAAGCAGGTAAGCTTATAGAAAGAAATCATCAAAACGTTTCTGATCAAGTACCTTCAAATTTGTGATAATTATTTAAATAAGTAAATCAGAGAACAAAGCTCTGAGCAATAACAATTTCATATGTAGCTTTCATCTCATCACAGAAGTAATAGCGTTCTTTGGGCACCAGTGATAGAACTACCAGGAGCACACGTAAGTAATTTAATAGATAAAAACTGGACATCTTAGACATAGCTGCCTCTATCAACTCAACACAATTAGTGCCTTTTTCTGAAAAATAAAAGAAATAAAGAGTAAAAATACATATTTAACCTCATTACAAAACATGGACCTTCTTAGTTCTTCTAATCTAGTACCAATTTTAGGGCTCACCGTAAGAGCTTGAATCTCTTCCTCTGCCTCAGCTGTGGTCTCCTCTAGTTCAGTTTTGGCCTCACGGAGCTGATTCTCCAGGGCTGTCCGTGCAGCCTGCAGCCCAGTAATTTGAGATTCCCGCTCCTGGAGCGTCAGCTGCAATTCTGTCAGCTGCCTTTTGAGTTCCAGCTTCTGTTCTTCATGCTCTAGACCAACCTGAAGAATGAAAAAGTAGCATCCAAACACAAGTTACTTACAAAGAAAAACACAGGCAATATAATCTAATTTCAAACCTCACTTCAGAATGACATTGCCATTTCTATTCCAAAATCAAAATCACATCTTCACAGATTGCTTAAGTGACTGAGAAGTCAAGGATGCTGCTTTGTCTGCCTAAAAGCTACTCATTTGCTTTGAAAAAGATCAAAAGCATTTTGAAATGAAAAAAAAAAAACCAAGAATAGTTCCAGCTGTGACTCAAATATCACATATAACACGCTGATATAAAAAGCATTACAGTTGAAGTAGTTTGTGCTGACATTTCTTCACCGAAATTATTGCATTCGAGAATCTTTAGACATAAAGACAATACTAATCTTTACATGTGTATATATATATATATATTTAGGTTATTTTTGAAGAAACCAAGCAAATAACCTTGCTCTGGGTTTACTTGAGTAGCTTTTGTTCAAGGTTTTCTTGAGGCATAGTCAAGGATATATGTGTCGTTTCCAGGAATGGATAAAAAAATGAACAACCAGCAAAGCAGACCTTGGTGCTCAAATCAATTCCAAATTTTAGCATCTTCTCCAGGATGTTTGCATCCCACGTGACTCTGTTGTGTTGCAGATGTGAGAGAAGCCTGCCAGAAATCTTACGCTAGTCCCAGCCAACTTCCAGTCAAACAAGGACAAGTGCAAGTCATCCAACCCTCTTAGCTAAAAGCAAAATTTCAGCCTGAAATTAAAATTATCGGAGCAAGACTGGAGAAGGTAAAAGATCTAAAAGTGGATTCAAAGCTGATATAAAACTAAAGAACTAAAAATGTGGCACAGGTCACAAAAAAATGCAGGTTTTCGTATTACTGTTAATTTGTTTGAAAACTTTAGAAAAATGTGCGTGAGGGAACAGGTCTCCTGTTTTCTTACAGCACTTCTGTTGTATCATTTGCTTTCTACTCTGTAGATTCTAGGCCTACAGTTAAGCCGACCACTGTACATAGCTAAGCTTTAATTCTTTACTCCATAATCACTCCAGCTGAAAAATATAATATTGTAGAAAAAAATACAAATGCGATTCTGAGAAAGCAAGAAGATCTAAAAGCTTTACACTTACTCCAATGAACAATCTCTTGTATTTTCTCTCCCTCCAGGAGAAGAACTCCTGGGGGGAAAAATACTGCTAGCCTAAAATAAATTATTACATGTTAAAATACCATTTTTAAAGACACACAGAACTAAGATAACTTAATTCTAATCATCACTGTAATACTTAAAATGAGATACATTCAAATAAGTTTGGAAGGATTAAACTCATTTTCACCTCTCGCAGCCTAGTCTCCAACTCTAGCAGGCGGTTCTTGTCAGTGTGATCTTGGTGACTCATCTTTTCCAATTGTTCCTCTAATTTTCGATTCTGGGCCTCTAACTTTCCAGCTTGGGTTTCCAAGTAGAACTTCTGTTGTCTGAGCTCTGAAATCATCTCCTCTTGGGCTTTCCTGATAGGAGAAAAAATAGAAACCCAAAGCATCCTTATATAAGGCCTTTCGATGTAGTGAAGCAGGGAAGAATATAGCACAAGCTCCCTACTACACTGAACATGAAGCTCATAGCTTAAATTCTATGCTTTTATTTAAAAAAATACAAAAAGAAGCCAACTCTCTATTCCATCAGACCCACGTACTAACAGACTCATCCACATATGCCCAGAGCATTACAATGTCATGTTTGCAAGTTGAAAAAAAAATAAATAAATAAAAACTCTATACATAATTATCTACCACATTATTTAAGATATATTTCATTCTTATCATTTCACCAATTCCTTGTTACATATTTTTCTTTATAGGAAAAATGAATGGTAAGAATAGTTGCTGTCATACTACATAATTCCATAAGATAAGAGAAATTGAAGGGTTTCTGGTGGGATTTTTGTTCGTTTGCTTCTAGAAGATGAAATGGACCTAGAACAAGTTTTTAACTTGATTTACATCGAAGCAGTGATTTGTTGTCTCTAAACAAAGACTTCATCTATAATATGAATGAAAATAATTACCTGTGTGCATAAGAGTTTTGAGCCTGAAACCTCTGCTAAAAGCAACAATTAGTATTTTAAGCGTATATTTTCATGCAAAACAAACAAACACCACTCTTTCTACATTATTTACAACTCCAGGAATTATTTTATCATGTATGGGAAATTTCTTTCCACTTAAAGTCTAACAAACCTCTACATATATTAATGAACTAATATTTTAACAAGTTCACTGTGAGATAAGCTGTTACTAATCCTGTCTCAGAGAAATTATGTGGCTTGCCCAAGATCAATTGGGAAGACTTAAAAAAGCTAAAAATAGAACCCAAGTCTTCTGACTCACACTCACACTTCTGTGCATTGCACATAGAGCCCTCCCCTGTCACCCTGTGTTTCGTGTTGTTGTTGCTTTTTTTTTTTTTTTGGCTTATCTCTACAGATTATGGGCAGACAGAACTGTCAAATGAGCTACCTGCTCACGAAGCTGATTATCATTACCTTCCTCAGATACTGGTGGAACAAAAACTAGCCAAGTCCCACTCCTTTGAAGGGCTTAAATAACTTAAATTCTAATAACTTCAAACATGCTCAGATTGATTGTAGCTCTTATGGATTCAAAATGCGGTCCAACAACAGATTCATACATATTCACCACCACAATTCACAAAATAAGTACAAACTCATTAGCTATCTGCATTTATAAACACAGGCATAATAAAGCAAATTTCCTCTCAAAATGCTGTTGATTCTGTAATATCTTTCAGCAATTCAGCAACATTAGGTTAATTGACAATATTTCTAAAACTATCTCAAGTAATATTTTCAAGCATTATTTTATTTTTCTTGTTTTCTGTTGAACTCTAGTGAAGTGTCCTGCTATGAGATGATCACCTAGCTCATCTAGCTCACGGGAGATCTTATATTCAATTCAGCACAATGACTGCAGCACTAGACCTTGCATATGTTTCCCTGGTATGTGCTGAGACACTACTTGTGTTTTATTTCAGATTGAAGATAAGTTATAGCTTTTCCCATCTCAACAGACTTCATGTGTTATTAACCAGAAGTCATCTGGAGCATAAAGCAACTCAATTCAAATTTCCAGTTATTTCTCTGAATATTTCTGGCTGTTCAAGCTAGAATAACTTGCCAGATATTTGAAATATAGTAAAAACTGGAACCATTACATATCTGGAGGCATAATCAGCACTGAAAAGAAAAAAAATAAAACAAAACAAAGCAAAGCAACACTTTGCCAAAATTCAATCTTGGTTGATTCTATTCAATATTATAGGTGAATCCATCCAAGTGCTGCCCACAGAGTGGGCAGAGTGCTGCCCAACATTGCATCCAGCAGCTGATGGACATTGAAAACATTTATGCAGACAGCCAAACTTAATGACTCTCCAAACTCAGTAAAAGCAAATGCTATTTTAGCCCTATCCTGCAAGGCATATCAAACAATCTGTGCTCCTTCTATTGAAGTAGAATGCTTTTACATTATTAAAGAAGCAAAAACATTTTTAAGAGAATAAGGAATCTGAACTGAAAAGCAAAATAAAATTCAAGCAGACAAAGATTTGATAAGAAAAAGAAAAGATCCAAGATTTCCTCCATGTTTAACAAATAAGAATTCACCACAAGAGCAATTGCTGTTGACACGGTGATTCAAAATGGCATTAGATGTTGTCCAGTAATATCCCACAGAGGTGTGTTATAAAGAAAAAATGAACTGAAACAGCATTCTGAAGTTGGGATGCCTTATGCTCCATACTACTTCTGCCCACTGCAGCAAAAAAATAAAGCTCATCCTTACAAATGCTCCTGGCTTACTATCTAGTTCCTTTTACTTGTCTTCTTAGCCAAGAGGCAGGACAGAATATTTATGGAAGAAATATATGTAATGTTTTCCATTTGAACATTAAGTAATTGCCAGAGGAGCCAAGCAAAATATTAATATATGAACAATATGTATGTTAAAAAAGGTATATATGCTTCTCCACAGGTATTTTAGACATTTAAATTGCTAGCATTCATTTAACATAATTGGTAAACCTACATGAAACAGCAGCCTCAAGAAAGGCCCCAAACAATTTTGCTTGTCATGTTTGGAAAAACATAGAAGAAGCAGTGAACCACAACTATTTGAAGAACACGCACATTTTACAGAAAAACAAGCAGAAAGCACAGCAAGCTTGTAACAAAGAATGTACTTAATAATTAGAGAAAAGATCCTACTGAGAACTGTTCAGTGGTGACCAGTGTGATCGCAGTTGCTAAACTTACATGTTCCTCTGGGTAAAAAGGCTGCTATTTGCAGCCAGTTTATTGGCCTCAGACAATTCCACTATTCTCTGCTCCAGTGACCTAATCTTCGAATCCATTGCATTGATCATCTGAAAAAGAGCAATGTGCCTTTGAGATTACACAATAAAAATGTGATTTAAAAATGATTTTAAACGCAATGTTTAAAAAAAAGTTTTGGAACTTTTTCCAGGAACAACACTAAAAGGATATTGATCAAATGGCTGAGAAAAAGAGCATTATGGGTACAACTACTGAAGCTGTTTGTAAGTACATTCTGCTTTAATAACTAGAGGAAAGCAACCATTATATTAGCAACTTACATTGTATTTTTAAGAAAATATTCTTGAAGATCCCTTGTAATAATTTAAAAAAATACAGCTTTTAAAAGATATCCTTCAAGACAGTTCAGCAGCAATGCAAAACCTCAAACAAGGCTATCTTGCTAAAAATCACTGTCTCAAAAAAGCTCTTAGAACATTCTGATTTCCAGCTCAACTCCACATACCGCTTTCTGTTCAGCCAGGACTTTACATTTCTCACGCGCTTCTTCTTCGTGTCTTCTGAGCATATTCTCAAGTGCTTCCTTATCAGCAAGATCTTTCTTCATCTGGTTTTCCAAAACCTAAGTGAAGATGTGACTTTTGTCTAGATTACATCCATTTCACAGGGCAAAGGACAAGCAGAAAAAAAATCATCAAGATAGATGATTTTTAAGCAATTCATCACATCTCAAGCAACGTTAGACCAAGGGTGCAATGGCATGAAAACCCTGAAACAGCAAACTCCCTCAGCTTCCTCTGAAGACTGAATTTTATGATGAAGTTTTATGAAGACATAAGACCTTATTTTATTTTTTAAAGATATTTACGCTGTGCTCAAGAAACATTCTAGACTAATGCAACAGAAAACAAAAAAAACTGTATACCTCAGTGTGTGTGCATAGCAGAGGTGGTAAGGAAGTATGCATTCTGTGCACACTCTAACAATATGGCTCAGAAGTCATTTTTAAGTTCTGTAATTATGCATGAGAAGGCAATTGAGACCCCATTAATTCTTTAGGTCAGAGGCACCAAATGAGTGAGCTAAGACTTCTTTTTTGTAACATAAATACTAGGTACAGGACTAAAGTAACTATTTGGTGTTGGTTTTTTTTCTTTTTTATTCTCTTATCAAATATGTGTGTTTTGCTGGCAAGGCCAGAGTTTTAAATCAGTTGTTAAACTGAACACCATTTTCTTCAAGGACGGGTTTTCAAAGGCACAAAGAACTGTTACAGACATGACTCTTATTAGAACTTAACAAGTCTGGACACCACAGGATATCTTTTACTGTTCCAGTTATAAATACCTCATGCCTTGAATCTCTTTCATCTGGCTTCCAGATCTCCTCTACTAAACCCTATGTCATATGTCCCCATAATTCACCGTCTGTCTTTTCCTTTTAACCCTGTTCCAAGCCCTGTTGTCTTTTGCAGTTTCCATCTTAGCACTTCTCTCAAGATTTACTTCTTGCCTTCCTGCTTTCTGTCACTCCCATTACTGAATATCACAAGCAGTACCAGAAAATCTTTTCATTTTTTCCCTTCTTGTTTCTCCCACAGAAACAGCTTTTTTCCTCTTAAGGATTACATGCTCAAACAACTAAGCTAAAATGTAAAGGTAAAGTCCTAGGTAAATGTAATAGATAAAAACTGCTGAAAACAGGTTATGTTTAGTACAAACAAAGATCCTTACAAAATGCACTTACTGGCTGATGTATTGCAGGTTCTTTAGAAAAATCCTTAACCACAGCACATACTCCCATTTCCCAATTTGTTTTTCCTAGTTTTAGATGGTGTCTACAATTCTATTTCTAACTGTATGTTAAAGTCTTATGCTACCCTGGAAAAGACAAAAACAAAGTGGGTGGTTTCCGTGGCTTCTTGGCAGATGTTACAGCTCCAAGAAGATGGAAGTTTAGAAACATTCTAGTATTTACAGAATGTATAACTTGCAGGTAGGCTGTGTGAATACTCTTAAATCAGAAAATCTTCAGTAGGAACCAAACTTTTTTTCAGGATGAGAGATCCAAAACCATTTAGTAAGAATTATTGTGTCAGCAATGAACAAATTACAGTCAACAATTATGTGTAATTCCTACAGTTCTAACTTCAAATGTCACCTATTTTAACACAGCATTACGAACAAATAAGGTACAAGAACATGGACTAGAAGAAAAACTCACTCATATTTCACTAATCTCTCTGAACATTTCAGAAGTTGTAATCAAGACAGCAACTCATAAGACAAAGCAATCAAAGCCTGATTTTCCCTGAACCCCTTCTACCCACAAAAACTTGTGGGAAGATAAGAAGATTTTTTTTACTTTGAGTTTCTCCTCATAGAATTGTTCCTTCTGTTTCAGCTGCAACTCCAGATGTTGTGCTGAGATCTGAGCCTCTCGATGCTTTTCTTCCAGCTCCTAAAAGCAGCAGAGATTCATATTCAGACACAGATAGGTTGTGCACGTGTGTTACACAGACACTGAACATTCACTGTCATTTTTTAAGGCTCTACACTGTATGATTATGTCATAGAGGGAAAGAGGGGAAAAAAAATGTTACAAGAGCTGCACATGATCAGTTTTAAGCTTTATATATTGCTGCTGACCTATCCACTATAGAGGCAACATACTGCTAAAGACAGATTTCTACTTCCACAATATGAATCTGATTCCCAGTAACATATTCGCAGACAGGCCAAGCATGTTTTGTGAAAACAAGCAGTTAAAAACACTTATAGCTGCAGTGGCATGGCATCACAGGAAGTTCAATTTATTTTTAACAAGGTCTCTCACTTAGCTTTCTCGCAGAAGGCCTCGATAACGGGGCACTGCTGTTACGCTTTTTATTCTGTATTCACAGAGCAGGAATAGTATTTACTTTGCCACGTTCATCAAGCGAATGTTGTCAGAATGATTGTTTATAAATTGTTTTGAAAATGAGAAGTACAGGATGCAATATATATACGGTAGATGGTACCAGAGTATTTTTAACCTCTTTACCTCACAGCCAACAGTTGCAGCTATGCACAGCAAGGACTGAGATAATTCTGCATCTCAGAGGTTAGTTATTTTAGTAAGAGGAACAGTCTGCTGTGTGAATCTATTATTGGGGATATATCTATAAACACCTTTCCATGAGACAACTCTCAAGAGCTGAGCTTAGAACTTTATGTTCCTTCACTGTCATATTTGCCATCCTAACAATTTCCTTAGTACAGCAGGCAGATCCAGGTCTGTCATTCACTACTGCTGGGTTGGCTGCTGCACAGACAAGTTCAGGTTTTGGGATGCATGCAGGACTCCTGCCTGCCTTCACTACTGCACAGCATAGGAAAATTTCCATTTCATACTCTTTTCTTCCCCTCATTTTGAAATCTACAAAGATTTCTTTGCTCCAGTAATTGCAGTAGACCTCTTTTTCCAGAAGAGGAAATCAAAAAGGAGGTTCACCAAAAGTAGGTCATCTACAGTGCCAAGTACCCAAAACTTCTGCAAGAAATGGAGATTGCTGCTTTTTTGCAATTGAAATGTATCTCCCAGCAACAAGAGGGACAATTCACCTCCCTCAGAAGCCCACAC
>JAOWBP010004343.1:9581290-9605077 GCA_028571105.1 Tragopan temminckii | reverse complement strand
TGGCTTTCTATTCATATTCCAGACCACTAACCCTCAAAAAAGCCCCTTCTGAGCAAGTCTCAAGTTTGAAAAGCTCTATCAGTGGATTACCACAATAATCCTTTCTTCTCTGGCAAAAGACACTCCCAAAAGTGTATCATCTAGAATAAAAGTTCTCATGCTGTTCTTAGAGTGCCTGATTGACCACACCACAATCATTAGATACTTCCTTTAGCTTACACTGCTAAGGTATTTTATTTCTGTTGTGAAGCCTTAGCATTCAAATTTTTTACTGTGAATAACTGAACCGGAAAGTGATTTTGTAATTAAGACAGAGTATACTGGGAGACTGAGCCAAATTCAACATATATTTTATAGTAAGTTAAAAGGATCTGAAACCCTTGGTTTCAGAAACAAGAGATCAGTGCACTGCATACAGCATACCCAAACTGGCCTTTCAAACCAGAATTTCTCTACACTACTCCAGTTCTGACTCAGCTCTATTTGTAAAAATAAACACTGTTGACATGTCTCAAGAGCCCAAAGCATAGTGAAAACAACAAGGATTTCAGATATCAGCTTCCACCCCCCTTTCCTTATCATCCCCCATGCTATGACTAACTCTATTTCTGAGGATAAAACAAAGTGTATCCCTCCTCTGCATTAAGTTTTCACTGGAAAATCTCGTGGAAAATTTGCTTTCACCACCCAGACATTACCTTTGTCAGCTTTTCCTGCAGCTCCTGGATTTTGGCTTGCTGCTCTGTATTGATCTACAGTTAAACAGAAAGATGGGGAGGGATGAAAAAAAGAGTGGTAAAATCGAAATCGAGAGAAGGCTCTCTACATATGATACCATGTTTATTTTAATTCACTTCCTAAAAATCTTTGTTTCTCCCTGTACATCTCAATGCCACAAAATGCCCCAGGGCAAATCCATTCCCATTTTACTCACTTCTGGTTGATTTCATATTTGGTCACCAAGTAGATTGATCAGTATGACAGAGCAATACTCAGAATTATTTTTATTTTTCATTTGCTGTTCTTTACTCATGAACAAAACCTTCATGTATCAATAACCTAATTCCCAATTCAGATAAAACATAAATGGCTGTCTTTGCCTAGCATCAGAGCACAAACAATTAAGAACAAGATGCCAGAGTACAGCTTTGTATCAAATGAAGAAGAAAAGTGATTCACACCATGAAAACAAAAGGGGGGGGGGGGTGGAGAGGTGGGAGAGGGTGGTAGGGTAGTGAGAAGAGAGGGAGGATGTAAATCTCTGCGTGCCATTGAGTAACCAAAGATAGTCTTAGTTTCTGTGCATAATATGAAAGACCCAGGAAGCAAACCCTACTACATTAGAGTAACATACCTTCTCTAATTTGCAATACAATTCTCCTGCTTCGCTTTTTCCTTGATCTTTAACCTGTAACTTAAATACAAAATATATAAAATTCTAGGAAGAGTTTCAGCACACTGTTTTTCTACCCCTTTGTGTCATTTAAACAAAGTGTAATCTGTACACTTTGTGTAATTGAAACACAAGCAGTTACACAAAATATACATAACACTGTTTGAAGAGTACAACAGAAAGATCTTCTGTATTAATTGTACAATGCTACAGTAATCTTTAGAAAACTTGCATGCAACTTTTGTTTGTCTAAAACAGCACTAGGAATATAAGCCATCATCAACTCCCCTCTCTCAAGAAGCCTTAAACTACCTTTTGCAATTTGTTGTGACATTCAGTAGCTTTACGTTTAAATTCTTCGGCGGCCATTCGGGACTCTCTCAACTCCGATTCATAAAGATCACTACGCCTGCGAGCTGAAATAAGATCCTCTTCCAACTGATTCATCATCAACCTCATTTCTTCTACTTGAGCTTGATATTCCTGTAGTTGTGGTAAAAGGGTAGGAAAAGGCATTACATTTTATAGGCAAGAGAGGAAATACATGGAGCAGCAGACCCCAGAACACCAACTGCAGGCAGGAGGTGCATTTAAAAACATGTAGAACAAAAGTGAGGTATTAAATAAAACAGTGACAGCTAGATAAAATAAAATGTCCGTGGTGTTCCTTCTTGTTTGAATCTTTTCATTTTCAAGCCAAAACCTCAGAAGAGTTAAATCATTGCATTTTGAGAGTGGTTTTATTGCACAAACACACACATACACACACACATATATCTATCTATCAATAGATAAAAATATCTACAGATAGATATATCGACATACAAGCGATTCAAATTACTTACTTTTCTGATCTCTGAAACAAAAATGTGCCTTTGAGATGATGTCTCTACTAAATGCACAGATACTCCTTCAAGATATATTTTCTCAGGCTGATAACATGATAATTACCACAGATCTGCACAGTTTGGATAAAAGAAAGGAGAAGCAGAGGGATAGTGTAATACTGTGGCTCCTGGCCATCCCTTATTTTCTCTCAACAAAGTCAAAGAGGAATGTACTGCTCTGTACAGGATACAACCTAAATCAAATATTGATTTAGAAAAAATTTCAACCCTCCCCCCCTCCTCTAAAAAAAAAACAACCCACACACATTTCCCATAAAAGATATTTGTCTATACAGACATTCCCTATGCAGAATACTGCAATAAATAAAGAATGTTAGGGTAAGAAAGTGTGTAGAAAACAAGAACATTTGAATTGACTATCTCAGCTGAGACTGGGTACTCATACTGACACTAGCTCATGAGATTGCTTCAGATTTCTTCATTGGGAAAACATGAATTATGTTTATTTAGCCTTATTAGTTCTGTAAGTATACATTTTTATAAAAGTAAACAAAAAAAGTATTTATTATGAAGCTAAGAACAAGTACAAAAAAATGCACATCAAGAGCTGTGCTAAAGAAGATTTTGAAGGACTGACAGTGGGGGAGTCCATTTTTCTTTGCATTCTAGTATCTTACAAAAGTCCTGACTATCCCCATATTCAAAAGACTAACCATCTCATGACAAACTCAGGTTTGTCATCACTCCTTCCAGACAGCCAGCTGTCCTCAGTTAGACAAGTGATTGAACACAACCCTGATGTCAGCCTGTAATTCGCTGCAACACTGAGAGCTGTTTAGACTGAAACCTGCTGATTAAAGAAGCTGAGACTAACAGATAGCTTTGCTATCCATTACAGGGAGTATGGTAGAATGGCTCTTTGGGTTGCAATCCCCAAAGTGACTCTCCAATTCACAAGGCAGACAGATTTTCACTCCCTCCAGTCACTCCTTCTCTATGGATGATTTTGTTTTCTTGCTGGAAGGAAGCAGAGCCTTTTGATAATATGTGAACAAAAATACATTAGCTCAAGTATGTGTTTCACACAAATACACTGATGAATGAAAAAGGGAGAGTAGTTTGAAGAAACATGGTTTGTTCAGAAATCATAATTCATGAGGAATCTTCCTAGAAGAGTCAACTTCATCAGAGAATTACAGGTATGACTACAGTTGTCAGTGTGAAAATTAGTGTTTGGGAAGGGAGGAAAAATGGGGAGGGAGAAGAGAAGAAAGAGGAGATAATTAGTAATATTTCATTTGTTTTCATGGTCAAGTAAAAAAAAAAAAAAAACAGACTACACCACTCATGAAGATACCGAACAACAAGTCCTGAATATACATTGGTCACAGTTTAAAAACTATCAAGATGTATTTAAGCACATATTAATGGACAGGCAAAGCTTGGAGCATATACCTGAAGCAAACTAGGTCACAATAGTTACATACAAATGAGTACACCTTTCTAAACATATGAAGAATCTGATGTGCTACAAATTGATTCATTCATTGAGGCCTTCACCAAGTAATGACCAAGCAATGGATCTCTAGTGGAGAAGAAGGGTGTAGTGAGGCTCTAAACCATCCTTTCAAACTCCAAAGTGCTCGTGGAAAAGCTGCTTATTCAAATTACATTTGATTCAAATTACATTGGATGCCTGGACTCAATTAACATTGAGTTCAAACAAATGCATTAAAAAATAACACACGCAAAAAAAAAACAAAAAACAAAAAACAAACAAACAAAAAAAAACACAACCTCCAACACTCTTCAAGTACCACAGGAAAGCTGAAACTACTATCTTGTCATGAAAACACCAAGTGCTTAATTACTGGTTTTGAAGATTGTAGTATGCTGTTAATTTTACTGACTGTCTTTCAAGCTTGGGGTTTCCAACAGCAAAGCTCCAAAAGGCCTCTCCCATTTCACCTCCCAGTTCCCACTGACTTAGAAATCATGATCCATGTCTTTACTGGCTAAGTTCCACCTGCTGGTATGAGTAAGCAAAAACATCTCTGTATATTTTGTTGCAGTGTCCTTGCACACTGCTCCCCAGGACCCCCACAGATATGGAAGTCTACAGCATACTACAGATCCATTTGCTGACCTAAACAGCTTTTTTAGGTCACTGTGAATCTTCACAAGACAAGTTAAAAGATTCTGAGATGAAATATTTGATTGAAAAAATACTTGCATTATTTTTCCTCTGTTAAATGAGTCTGTACTGCTCAAGAATCTATTGATATTTATCTTTACAAAAAATGTTCCACATTTCAATATTTAAAGCAAGCTTGCTAATGAAGCATCAGAACATAGAGTAATGAGCTTTAGATCCCTTGTATTACATAAAAGAACCATCCAGAAAAATGCTGTAAAAGTCTTTGGAGGCCTGCTACATCTAGAGGGTTGGTTTTGCATTTCATAACTTTTTACGTAAGTGTTGCTTATATCTGGAGAATTATTACCAAGGATTCTGGGCTTCCTTGCCTCAAACACTGTAAAATTAGTCTGCTAATGTGCTTTGAAGATGAAAATCATCAGATAATTGAAAGAATTGTTTGAACTCCATAACAAATTTCAATTTCTTTAATATCAAGTATAGCTATTGATTCATAAAACTGAATGGAGCTCTTTCTTGTAGAATATTTTTAATCCTAGAAGTGTTCACATTTGTTACCATATATATATTTTTTTTAATTTAGAAATTTTCCTTATGAACAACACTATGAATTAATGAATTTTCAACATTTTCCTGGTGGGAAAAATTATGAACACTTTGGCAAATAGATGAAGTAGGAAAAGCCCAGTTAGGGACTATAGGTTCTATTTTGAAAAACATATGAGCACATTTTAAAAATGGCCAAATAAGAAAAAAAAAAAAAATAATAGTTCAAAAACTAAGGCTAGTTCAGTTCTTTCCAAGGTTAAGATTCACAAACATGTTTAGAAATCTTTATAGCTTGAACATTTAAAATGGACAGTTCGTTTCTAATGCAGCACATTACTAATGCATTTCAACCTTCTCCTAAGCTGGCTTTACAAAGTACCTTCAGGATCAGGAAAATAAAACCTGGAAGTTTGGAGTTTGTGCTTAGTTACATCACTTCTCATTTTGTTTAAAAAGCCATGTGGAAACACACAGACTGGAAGTTATCACAGTGAACAAACACAAAAGGAAGCCTGGCAACAGAGCTAGAATATGCCAAAGAATGCATGTTTGTAGGTAGCCACTCTACTACCCACAGAAGCAGATATACCTGTTCTTTGATCTCTTGCAGTTTTCGGCTCTGCTCTCTGATATCATGAAGTAGCTGTAGTGCCTTATCATCTTCCTGAGACACCTCCATCCGTGCCTGCTCCAGGCTTCGCTTTAAGCTCTGCAGAAAGTGAAACGTTCAAAATACAGTCTTTGTTTTTTCAGATGGTTGTATAATAAAGATCTTTAAGTATGCAAATTCTTCCTTGACTGTAGCGAAGCATCAGAGGAAAACCAAGGCACCAATGAAGGAACCATTAAAAAAAAATCATGACTAGGGTCTTTTATCTGTATAGAATCAGCCCATTTTAGAAATAACATTCACTACACTGAAATCATAGTTCAATCCTCCACTTCCTCACATCAGCCTTGGAGACAAAAAACAGAGATCACAAAAGGCATCTATTATTGACAGCATTTATCCATTTTTTATCCAGTACTATTAATTCACAACCTAGATACAATCCTTCATCTTCACATTACTAACAATCTCATTCATTTTTTCTTGTTGCTCTTAAGTGAGTTAAATCCTTTAATCATCATTAAACTTCTCCAAAGGCCAGAACTGCTCCAGGTTCTCAACACATATTTTACCTGCAAATTTCAACAGACCAGTAGTCCTCCTACCAACTGCGTAGGAATCTTCACCAGAAAGAGGCAAACACTATTTATTTACCTGCTAGAAACTAGTATAGGAAAAAATCACTCTGTTCTAAGACATGTTTTCCAACAAACAGACGTATCAGAAATGCTCCTCAGTTCCCTAAAACAGTTCGTTATCTGGGTTGTTTTCCTTGCCAGGAGAGAAGAAACAGACTAATAACTTCAACTTAACACAAAGAATATTAACCAGAATGAAAGTACCTTCACTGGAATCTTGCCAGGACAACTGGGCAGACATTCCTACTCTCATGAAAAGCGCCAAATGATCTTTGAAGACGTGGTTTTAAGACCTCATTTTTATATTCTATCTGAAAAATAGCAGCTCTCCTAGCATCATTCCTGACATTTTGCTGGGAAACTTGATCTGTCTGAACTCCGAGTACCACAGATTCAGGCACCAACATCATTGTTTCCTAATCATCTTATTTGTCCTTGAAGACCTCTGATTAGGCCCTCATCCTCTTCTGGATGAGAAACCAAACTCAAGGTCATTCTAGCACAGCTCGTAATACAAATATATATATATATATCAGGAAAACCAGAAGAGTAGTTATTTCTATATGTTTTAAGTACACGAACACAAAACAAAGTTTGAATAGAATTATCAAACAAGCCTCTGCAAACAATTCAGTGCTCCATTTACAACAGAGAGCCTCTCACATATTATCTTCTCTCCATCAAGTACACTACTGAAACCACGATGGAAGAGAAGACCACCAGATTTCAGGCCTTCAGAGGGGAAAGGACTGGGATAAGGGCTCACACTGCATTCTGTGATATAGGTGGCCAGGTCCTGCTCCAGGAGGGATCGCTGGGTCTCAGAGGCTTTCAGTTCCACCTCCTTTTGGCTAAGTACAGCCTCCACCTCTGACACTCTCCGGTGCAACCGCGTCATTTCCTGCTCCATCTGCAATAAATATCAAGAGGTTATAAAGGGGGGCTTCAAAAGCTTTGTTAACTGCTACTTTCAGAGCTCTGTTTGAGAAGAATTTGCCTCCAAGAGACTTCTATGCTATATTGCTCCAAAAGGTGTTTAAATTCCGATACCATTGTCTCTGCTCCAGGAATGCACAGTTCTTCTTAAGGACAAGTAGTAAGTCTAAGTCACCCCATTCATTCAAGCTGATTGTTCATATTCAGTCATTCTTCGAACACCAGTTAGCAAAGAAGCCACAATCATTTTTCACCTGACTTGCAGAGATGGTTCACTTTAACCTTATCCCAAATCCATGCTGGATCAGGAGATGGTTTCCCCCCATCTCCTTGTCAGGAACAAATGGTCAAATCCAGAACAGAGCAAGGAGAAAAGTAATTGAATTCTCATAAAAGTCTCAATCAAGCAGTGAACTTTAAAAGACTCCACCAGGTTCCCTTTATTGGAGCACAGCAACTGTTACAAGATGTTCACCATAACCAGTGACACGACAGTAGTTATGTAAGCAGAAGCTGATGAGCTAGGAACAGAGAACCTCAGAACAGTGCTGCTGTAATTGTGCATATGACGAAGACAAGGCAAGGCCTGCAGGAAGAAGCAGTCGTCTATGTCACGCTGAGAAAAGGACTGTTTAAAATCCAGAGCCGCTTCTTGTTATGATAAAAGTATCTACAGCAACAGCATGGCCTAAATTCATCTCCCTTTGTATTGGACAGGAAGCCACCTCACTGAAGGAAAAGCACTTTGCCCACCACGAATCTGGATGATCAGCAGCATCTGACAGATCCCTGGACACACAGTGGTTGCAGATTCCTTGAGCAATGGAGACGGCCAACTGCATAAATAAATACCTTGTGACACTTGTCCTGGGCGTCTTGGAGTTCTTTGCTCTTGAGAAGAAGTTTCTTTTCCATGGAGCTGACCTTTGCTGGAGAATCCACACTTGAAAGCACGGATCTAAAAGAGCAAAGCCAAAGAGCACATGAATACAGACAACAGGTACAGAAACCTGTGCTTACACAGCCTTGGTGAAGTCACTGGGCACTTACACCCCAGTTACAAGAAAAGAAAACACAGAAGAAGCAACCACAGGCTTCCAGCTGTCATTTTAATTCAAACATACCATTAAACTTGATGACACTATATCTAAGCTAAATCATCCATGTACTTCTGACTCGTATTTTCCATCAGTGCTAAATAATAAACCTCAGCAATGCTTTTGCGTAACTCTTGTACAGATTTGTAGGTGCAACCAAAACAAAACATAAAGTCAACTTAACCATTTGGAAAGAATAACACACAGGGTATTGCTCTTCTTTTATACATTATTGTTAAGCACAATTTAAAACTATAATCAAAGTACAAGAGCCCTAAAAATATCAATATGTCATAATCTGCACCATGAGAATTTCTTCCCTTAATTACCTTCTATGAAACAAAACTGAACTAAAACTTTCTCAATACAATCCATATTATCCCCAGAGTTCCACTTTTAAGTACTTCCCTCACCCCCATGAGACACAATTTAACTGTACTATTCCAAAAATCTGACATCAGAAAACTGGGAAAAAAAATACTTGTTAGTCTAAAACCATTCTAGATGAGAAAAGGAAGCCAGTCAATGTCTGGGACCATATTTTCTGTGCTTTGCAGTCTGTATGTAATTTTCAATGCAAAAATTAATTGCATGCATCAAAATATAATTTAAAAAATGTTATACTACCTTGCATAAAATGATTCAAACTCGATATTTAAGCAGTTAACAGTGTAATCTGTGTTAACTGATAGATGAAAACACAGAAATACAATGAAGGTGCTAATAAAAGATCACACAGTCTGCCTACATTGCTTTCTGCTTCTCCTGGCCACAGCTTGGTATGCAGCCAGTTATCCCTATGGAGAAGAATACGCTTTGAGCAGCTCTCTGCATATAGCCGTACACCCACACACAGCAGCAGTCTCTTCTTAACACCAAGGAAAGTTTGATTCCATCACCACCATTTTCTGAGAAAAAGCTACTCCTAAATCCAAACATGTATGCAGGATAGTCACAAAAAAAACCCCACAGATCTTTATGAAAATGGTGCAGCAAAACGTATATGTCAAAATAGGTCTTCAAAACCACCCCCTTAACACTCATTAGGAAATACAGTTTGAATATTAGCAAGTAAGAATTGGTGCATTTTGCTGTACTATCTTGGTAATATTACTCTTTTTTTTTTTTCTTTCCCAGAAACATAGTGTGGAAAACTCAGAAGACAAATTCTGCATGTCAACAATACAGATACAGTCAGACTTAATGAAAAGCAAATGTAAAGTGAATGCTTTTTTAAAGTGAACGTTTTAGTCCTGGTGCAGTCAACAGATCCATCAGATTATTGTATTTAAAAAAAATCAATTTATAAAGCATGTCTATACTCCTACAGAGAAAAAGCAACCATCTGAGAAAGATGCACATGAAATCCCTTAACAGCTGGGTGTACAAACAAGGCTAAAAATGAGTAGTTGAGAAAAGCTGCCTAAAAATACAAATTAAAACTCGCATTATCTAAAAAAGACACTAAGGAATCTGCTTGAAAATGTAAGTCAAATCTATGTAAATAGCTGCAAATGTGTACTAAGCCTGGAAATCTTTTGGTAATTAGAAGTTAGTTTCTAGGCCGGAGCTGACTGGCTAAAGCAAATTTTGTTTTGCCACCAGCCACCACCTTTGGATTTTTATTCTTTTCAAACTTGAGATATTACCTAACAAATCTCTACTAAGTTCTCAAGGAACTGATTTTACATGCTGTTTCTATTTCACCTCCTAAAAGGGGACCATTTTATTTCTTATTTTTGCTTGTTTATTTGTTAGTAAAAGAATCAGAGTGTAATACCATTTTGCATTTCAGAAATCACTCCTAGCAAGTCACCTTACAGCATCTTTGTGCACTGCAGCCCAGGAAGCAATAGGGCAGATTCAGGCAAGATCCAGAGCTCAGCAAGGACACATTTTTCAGTCAGGAGTGACGGAGTGGGACAGAACAAGGGAGACTCACACTGACAAAAGTTTGAATTTCATTCGATAACTCTAGGGGGAGCTGCTCCTCAGGGCTGGTGTCAGTTTAGTAAGGAAAGAGATGGATACAGGCTAGAACTACAATTTTTCTTTCTCATCCCTGTCCAAACAGAGTAAGAAAATCCCTTAAAAATACCTGTCCTCGTGACATGATGATTTTCCTGCCACGGAAACAAGTGCATCTTATCCCCAAACAAAGCTGGTTTCAGCCAGCACTGGACGCATGGTTTTTAAGAGGTATCCTCTCCCAGGAATGCTTTCCTCTGTATAATCTATTTGGAACAACTTCATGAACATCCATACAACCTTAAAAGTATCAGAAAGGGAGCAGAGAGAGGAAATCAAGAGAAATGGAACAGTGACTAATCTAATAAGCCTTGTCATGGTGATATAAGCTCTCAACACAGCATGACAAGGTGGAAAATGCCCACCTCGCTGGTGCACTTATGTTCTTGCTCACTCAGCATCAACTCAGAAATGAAACATGAAGTGCAACATCAAAAAAACAGGTTGCAAAGCTATCATCTAGGTTGGTGCCATCTCAGAGTATTTCATTTAATTAATTGCTACATCTGGAGTTCTCCTTTTAGTACAACAGCGCAGATTCTGCTGCTTCCTCTGAAGTGTGAAAAAGAGATTGACAAAAGGTAACCAGCATACATCAACAAGAAAATTGCAACTGAAAATGGAAAAAAAAAAAAAAAAAAAAACCCAAAACCCCTCAAAGTCTATAGTACTAAGTGCTGATAGCACTAGCTGTGCCAATTTACTTTCAAAGGAAGCACTACCCACACGTCTATAAAAAAAAAACAAGTTAACTTACAGCAGATTATCTAGTGATTTCACAGCTAGATCAGCAACAGCCTCAACCAGCAGAACCATCAGAAATGGTGCTAGTTGTATAAAAGCTCCTTCAATCTTAACATGGCTGAGAAGAAAAAAGAATCAGCATGGGATAAACTATGGGATCATTCTGCAGCATGGGACTCATGTTTCAACCTCTCTTGTACACCATAATTCTTACCTTCCTTTGTCCTTTTACGCCACTCTCACACTCCCAGCTCACCTGTGCTTCTTCCTTCTCGTAACAACTGACACCATCTGTCCTAATCCTGCCCCCAACACAGCATGCCTGGAACTCATCCCCCGTCCCTCATGCTCTATTCTTTTTAGCATTATACTCATCTGTACCTTCCGCCCCCTCGTAAATGCTTGCTCAGGCCTAAAAAAAACAACCAAAAACAAACAGTGATACCATCAATCTGTGAATAGAGCTGGCTGAAGCAAGGCATATTTTTGGTATGTTCATTCTCTGTTTTCTCTTTATCTTTGGTGAAAGAGCTCACAGAACCCTACAAACTGTTGGGCAAAACCAGTGTTCTCTTCTCTTGGAGGAAGGGCTCCATTTTAACTCTCAGTATTTGCTAAGGACAATCATCAATCAACATCACATTTTAAACAAAAATTTTTTTAAATCCTGAAAAATACCACTTATGACTCTACAGAAAGGAACTGTAGATCGTCTAGCACAGCCTTACAGACCCCTTGCAAGAATTACTAGGATTACACTTATTCTATTCTGAAAGATGATTTAAAGAATAAAAGCCCTAATCAGCCACTGAGATTGGGTTAGCCCCACTGTCAGCCTTGCATGTGAACACCACTGGGTTCTGATTTAGCAGTTATTCTGCATTAACCTAACTTTTGTATCATAAAAAACTGAGCCCCTTCAGCTCTTTACTCCAAATCAAGAGAGAACAGAGTCAGGCAAAAATTTACATCATAAACTATCTGCTTTACTGGGGTTTTTCATTGCATATTTGATTAGCCATGGATCTATAATATGTTTAATCTTACGCCTTAGGGCTTCTGCTAGTCACCTGCAGGGGACAAGAGTAATTTTCTTTTACTGCTTGATGAGTTATTCTAGCATCTAAGGGTTTTTCTCACTCGTTCTGAGCACTGAAGATGAGCCATGCTCAGGGACAGGAAGTAAGGTGGGACTGACTTTTAATGGAATTGAAGTCTCAGTTGCCTGTTGTCTTGTCACAGCCACGTGCTTGTGGCAAAACCAGCAGCCAGACTTGCAGTCAAATGAGAATTTTTCCTTCAGATCAAGAATGCAGAGGCCATGATGGGAGTAGTTAGTTGGTCCTTCTCTGCAGCCTGCTCCCCCTTCCTAGGATCATACAAGAGACTTATTTAATAAACACTCTGCTAGTACAGGAACTTATGACATAAGCAATGCCCTTGATTTCTCCTGATTGCTTCTTACAACACATTACCTGCCATGACTTTTGCTCTTCTGTTTGATCTCACATTCTTCCCAAAGTTCATGGTATGGGACAATGTAAACAGTATTTTAATTCAGTGAACCACTCTAAACTACACACTGACTAGGTAATTTCTGGCAACAGGTCTAAGTGACTTAGGTGAACCCTTCAGACCCTAAGTGGTTAGGAGAAAGAAGAGAATGGCAAAAGAAAACTTTTTATCCTTCTTTTGTGCAATTTTTTTGAACTATTCTTTCCTTTAAAGTAATTCCAACTCATGTTGGATGGCTTCTCACCATCCAACAAACGGGGTGCAAACTTTAACCCTAAACTTCGTGGCTTGACAGACCTCAAATTATAAGCAAGGAAAGTTTCAAGGTCCTTTTTAATGACACTCTGCAGTTGCCTTGGCCTGACTGTGAGCAGCACTAGAGGCACTGGCTATCATGCTGCAGACACAGGAAAACAGATCTACATCGCTTAGCAACCATAAGGGATGGACTTTCCAAAGAAAGGTTTTAAGAAGAAAAACTCTGAGCTGATAAACTTGATGACTTTGGACTATCAAGAGAAAGCAATCCAAGATTCACAACAGATAAGCCTGCACTTCATTTACTGCTCTGTTCCCCATCTAGATATTGATATTCATGGTAGAATGGACAGAAACAGTACTTTATTTCCTCAGTAAAGCACATTCTGTGCAATAATTTATAAGAAAGAAGTTTACATCCCAGTGTTACAGTGATACTGAGAATAAACTATCCACTGCATTATTTAAATGCAGACATTATTAAGCCCCTCCATTCTCTTGGCTATATTTAAATTGCCTTCATAGAACAAAATGCAAGTATTTATTTATTCCTAAAAATATCAGAGTGCATTTAACAAGACTGTTTAAAAAACAAAAAGAAAAGAAACCACTAGGATCTGCTTACATAAAAGTCATTTTGGTGAAAATTAGGTACACGATGTCTTTCTTCTCCAGCTGAGGAAAGTTCGGGCCACAAGAAAAAATTCTACTTCAGTCATAATTTCTCCAGAACACATTAACATCTATATTCTTTTGCTGTAGCCTTTCTCATCTATTGCCAAAATCCAAACACTGCTTCAATATACATCTTCAATATTAGGTCCCCTAAGAAAGTATATCAATGCTACATCTGCATTACTACTAAGCCTCCAACCACCAGCACAGTTGTATCACTGTTCATTAGACTTTACTTCAAGCTGCTGCCCATTTAGTCCTGGACCCTCTGACACATATGCATTTTTACCATGTGTGTCCACTGTTGAGCCTCTTCTGTTACATGAATGGCCATCTAGCTTTGACAGATAGATTACAGATCCATTCAGGCAGACAAGATAACAGTGAAAGTTATTTCACTTATTAATCAAGATAGGTTTTAACTCCAGGTTTCTACAGATACAACTTTCCATTATTCTGATTCTGCTGACAATATTAGATCATTTCAACAAAACTATAGTTTCCTGGTTGTTATGTGCTCTCCTTTCCTTCCTCTTTTGTCATAAAAGCAAGTGCACGGAGGAAGACGGTCAAAGCCTTCCTTTTTATTACTGGCATAACCATCATATAACCTTGATTCACGGTGTGGGCAAGATCAAAGATGTCAACAGTGTCACCAGATCTGGTTGCACACTTCCCGCAGAGGAACTTTCATAATCAATATGACAGAAAAATGAAAACTTGATTAAGACAGATTGACAATTAAGTCCTTTCTGGGAACTAACTAGCAGCAACAAACGGTGGTTGACATGAAAACACAGCACAGTGCTTCAGTGCATTGAGTCAGTAACCCAGCTAAAGCCATTGCATTCCTGAGAGGCCTCCTGATACTGAGGTAAGGACTTCTCAACATTCTGCACTAGTACTTTTTCCAATAGCTCTATCATCAGGAATTAACCACCTAACACACCAAACGCTTAATATCATTCTATTTACATTCTTCTTTTTCCTGAGTCCATTCTCTCTGAAATCACATTTCCTTACAACTGAAAAACCTTTTTTCGAGATTTTCACCTTTCTCCACAAAGACATACCATGCATACTTCACCTGAACCTCCAGTCTCCTAGCACACAACACAGCAATGTCCAGCCTTCACATTTAACTCAGCCCAACAGCACAGTCAGCTGCCGTCAAGCTCCTTCCCTCATTCCCCAACCTAGCACTGCATATTCCCAGATCAGTGCAGCTCCATTTCTGTGGATCACCAATTCAGCTTAACACATTCCCAGCACTGTGGTGTTCACTCTCTAGCCCATTAAAATGCCCTCCCCGCTTTTCCATCTCTGAACTCCTTAGAATTTTCCTTCTTTCTGTGGTCTGCAGTACTAGAAATGCAATCACCTACTGCTTCCTGGTTAACAGCAGTAACTAATTCAAAGTATCTGAACAACAATTTTAATAACAACTGGTTTAGAATCAATCCTCTGATCCCCTTCTCTCTCACCCCAAAAATCACAGAACATTAGGACATGCACCAGCCTCAGCAGCAACAGATAAAACCAGAATCTGGCAGCTTCCCTAACACACAGTGCAGGCCAGTTAAAACAGCTTTTTTCCCCACACGAACATCAGCCTTCCTGTAACAAACCTTCATGTTTTTTTTTCAGTGGTCAGATCCACCTAAGCAATAATTTGTACTTACTCTGATCTGAGGGTCCCCAATGCCTTGATGAATGAAAACCCTACAAAAGGCAAATCTTCACCCGAGAAACCTGCCGGGCTCAACTGCCGTGTAGAGGATAAAACCCCCGAATTCTTCTCTGGTTCATCAAAATTTGAGGTGTCATCATCAGACTTGAGAGTAGGAACGAAGGGGGGAGGAGCTGGTGAAAAAAGAAGGGATAAAAGACAAAATTCAGCTACAGTTCACTCTGCAACAGTCCCACTCATTCAGTGCTTGCAATGGCACTGCAGCTCCTGCTTTTAATCTTGCTAACACAAGCAGACTGAGCTGCTGCTCTCAAATCGTATTACAGCAACAAGAGATTAACCCTTCAGCTACCAACATGGCTACCACTCTGCAGGCAGAGTATCTCCCACACTGATTAAACGGAGTTATAGGTTGGAGATTTTTCTTTTTTGTGTGCGTGGATTTTTTTTTTCTCTCCAGACACACAATGAATCAAATCAAAGCACGAGGCTAATAAGATCATTACTATAATACAGCTAAAGGTAATTCAATTCCGATTCATCTAGAAAATGTCTCCGACCTATCCAGTTAGTGAAGCCACTACGTGAGAATGCAGCCTGATTCTTTGCTAGTTAGCTAAGGGATAATATATCTACCCTTTAATACTACCAAAAATCTGCCCAGCATGGGCTTCTAATCAATAGTTAACTGGTCTTTCTCCCGGAAGGTTTTAATAAATAACAGCTACTGAAAGCTAACTGGTCTTCAGGACAAGAAGAAATACCAGCAAGATTTTATTTATCCAGAAGAGCTTGCTAAAGATCTGGAACTCTTGTTGGGACACCACTGCAGTCTGGCTCTGATACAATCAGCTCTGAAGAGAGGTATATATAGAAGGCATTACAGTCTATTTTTTACTGTAATTTCTAAATTGGTACCACTTTAGTTGCTAAGCAGTTGTTTAATTTCAGCTGATTTTTCTAATGTTTACTTCGGTTTAATTAACCAACAGAATAAAAAGACGAGTTATTCTCAATGATGTGCAGCACCCCAGCTACCTGCTGGCATGGCTATCTGTGTGAAGGGAATGAATGCAAAATCCTGCTGTGCAATTCCTACCTCACTGAAGCACATTTTCTACCTTTTTTTTTTTTTTCCTCCTTCATCACTTGGATCCTCACTCACAGCAAATTTACTAATCTCTTTTTTGCTCTATGAAGGAGACAGCTCTTCAGTCCGTAACTAGAACACAGCCCATTGTCACAAGCTGATGGAAGTGTAGCGTGCTAAAACCGTTACCATGGAGCCAGTATAGATCTCCTGTAGCTGAGGGGCTGATGAGAATTGAAGAACCAGGAACAAACATTACAACCCCTGCAGTGCAGGCTCCCTGCTCCTCACTCTCTGCATGCTCGAGTTTAACCCTACCTGCCTGCATTCGTGACAGATGCTGATGCTTATCTGACTGACACAGGCAGAATGAGTCACGGCTGGAGCTTGCTAGCTCCCTCTAGGTTGCCAAGCCTTTCACAGCCTGCTTTTTAACTCTTAATTCTCTAGACAAACCCATGCTTAAACTACCCACCAGAACAGTATCGATAGCCAAAAAACGTCCCTGTAAAGCATCAAATCACAGCTGCACACGCGTGCTTTGTTAGCAGCTCTCCGAGGAGCCATTCTGACACTGCTGCCAAGCAGGGACGAGGAAAGAAATTCCATGGAGCAGATTGAATGCTGCTCACGTACAGTAGTTCCAAGTACATTAGAATGAGACAAATGGGAAAATACACAAATTAAAATGGGTCAGTAATAAGCAATTTGACTTACTGGTTTCAGACGTTAAAGTTTTCTGTCAATATTATGCATTTATTAAGTTCTGCTGTTTCACTGGTTATAATGCACATTTAGATCCAATATAATACTGACATCTATACATTGTAAACATAATTTTGGAATACATATTGTTTATTAGGATCTGCACTTTAAAAAAATCCCTTACTGTCAAGATAGTGCCAAGCTATTCTTTATATGTTCTTAAAAGATTAATAACATGAAAGCAACAGAATGCTGTTCATAAGTATATCATCTTTAACGCAAAGATAACCCCAAAATTATTGTTAACTCATAGCAGAGAAAGATAATTACAGAAAATAAGTATTTTAGTTTCGCAGCTCTGCTTAAAGAACTTTGTGCATCCTCTTAAAGGAAGGGGTTGCTGTGAAGTTTTTTATGTTGTCTTTGGAGACAGATAAAGTTGATGAGGCAAAGTAGCAGAGCAAACAGCAAACTATTCACTTCGCTTGGGGAAGTCTAGAATCTTTCTTAAAGAGGTAACAAAAACCAACATAGCCACCTTTGTATAACGTTATATCACCCCTGTTATATGTTCCTCAGAATCCGACAGTTAATTTCAGCTTCTAAAGAGAGATCTAGGGTCTTACTTCTCACTGGAAGGAAGCTAAGGAGCTCTAAAGAGTCATCTTTAGACATAACCATTAAAAAGAAAATCTTTCCATCTAACAAGAATTTCTAGCCAAACTACTTGCATAGAGAAAAATACACTTTAAAAATGCATGTGATCAGCATGCACATAAAATGATAAAACAGGATAAGTGGAGAATAAAGGATGCAAAAATGAAAAACTGAATGCAAGACATACCAAATCTTTGGGGCTGGCAGGAAATGAGTTTGAAGAGCAAAGTGCTTTACAGTGTGGTTTCCTCAAACGTTTAATAGATGTGAATGAAGAAATTGTGAAAGCTGTTTGAAAAATACTGAAAATGCTTTTGCTCTCTATTTTGCATTTACTAAACAAAATAAAGTATAAAAAGTACATTAAGTCATCCTGAACCATCACCAGTGACTGAACATGAGAATCAGAACTTTTTAAGTACGCTGAAGGGAAAAAAATATAACCACAAAAAAAACATATACACACATAGGAGTAAGAGGGAATATCTTGAGGGAAAGAAGAACAGCTAGATTCATTCTGTTTATTTGGTAGCTTCTTCATGGGCCATTATTCCTAAGATTTTGCATGATGTCCAAAATCCCTACAGAGTCATTTACTTCAGAGGAGACCTGTAAAAAAAAAGCTAATATAGATGAGCAATTTGGTTCTCACATGAGGATCGCATGGTGACACAATCTCTAGCCAATCTCTAATAATAATAACAAATTATTATTTCTTACTTAAAATCAAAGGACTCCTAATTATCATATTTTTGGAACAAGATGAAGATTAGTGAATGCAAATGCATAGATGTGCTTATCAGTTCCTTCTTTAAAAGAATCTTTCAGAGGAGGTCAAGATAAGCCTCCAAGAGCTAACTGCAGAAATCATGTCATCACTGCTGACAAGGTGAAAGATTTGCACTTCTTTCAGGCTCACTCAAAAGGAAGGCAAAATTATTAGTCAAAAAGGCAGTAGAACTGATGCTTCTAGTCTTACAAACTGTATAAAGACCTCTTCCTGCTTCTGATATATTACAAATGAATATATATGTTCTGTTTACCATTTAAAGTATCTTGCAAGGAACTGCATGTTTTAAAAAAAGCCAATTGCTTGCCTAGATACCTCCCCACTTGTGGAAGGATGTAACCCTCTTCCATCTGTTCCAAAGAATGACTTTTCGAGGAAAAGAGGGTGTTGTGGGTTGCTAAGTTAAACCCCACACATGATGCAGTACTTTAACCAGCTTATCATTAAGATGAGATAAAATGTCCCTTATGAAAACAAAGATTTTTTCATTATTTTTTTTTTATTTGGGGGATGGATGTGTGTGTTTTTCCCTTCTAATGTGTGCATTTAGGACTAGTTCAAGAAACATTGCCTCAATTGCGTCTCTCCTTCCTTTCAAAATATTTTCAGGCAAATTCAGAAAAGAGATAGTGCATTTCCCATGGGACAGTGAAAGATGAAAAAGGAAATTTATAGGAAATAAGAACACTTCTGAAGAATAAAAATGTGTCTTTTCTTGACATACAAGGTGATCTATATATACTTGCTGGGGAGAAGCATCTGCACAGCCTTTTCAAGTAGGTTAGGCGTTACTCTCTCACGTTTTAAGTGGCATATTTCAGTAGAGTGTTATTGAATAAAAATAGAAAATAGCAGGTCTGACTGATATAATTTAAGGATATTATGTCTAAGACCATCTGAACAACGGAATTGTATTAGTTCTAACCCATCTATATATTAGTGTCTTAGCATCTTTTCTGTTCTCTCAAGGCAATGATCCAACACATATGTTTCTGCTAATAAAAGTCATCTTCAAGCTGACATGAAAGTGATCTCCATTTAGAGAGACAAGTCAACACGTATTTCTGACAGCAAACATCTAAGTGAGACATCAAAACATTTAACTGTTAACATACTGAATGACAATTTGGGGTTTATAAGGATGAGCCTCAGAATTATGAGCAAAGAGATTTGAGTTCCTGCCTGTTTTATAACAGCCTAAAAATCACCCTTCAACACTTCCTGAGGTTTTCCAGTTTGCTCAAGACTTGTTCTTCTCCTCTCGTTTCTTTAGTTTCCTCATGGAAGATTAAACATGTTTTTCCTATTTCAAGATCTCTTGGACTGCAGTCCAAGAGTCTTTATGCTATACATATATACATCACGTAGATTATGATAGAACTTTCTGACCATCTATCAGGCAACCTTTGTAAGACAGATTTTTTTTGTTTCCAATTGAACAGTTGATGCTATTTTAGGATTTCAGACAAGAAATGTGATTAACAAAATCCTCAGATCTGCAGCCTTGTTGCCAATAAGCCAGACATGTCACTCCCTAAGCTCTACCTGATTCTAGATACTTATCAAATACTCAGACAGTCCAGTCAGCAACATTCCAGTTAAAATCCTGATCTGTTAGCTGAAACACAGCTGGAAACATGTTCACTCTAGGCAAATAAAAATCCAAAATATTTTCTGAAAACTCTATCAAATAAATCGAAACAAGCTATTCAAGCATTTCTTAAAATAAGCTTTAGAAGTTGTTAAATAGGGAAATCAGCAAATACAGAAAGCAAGATCCATGGACATGTTTCAGTAAAACACTCTAAGGAAGAGAGGAATTTCCTACTGAGACAGATTCAAAGTTCACCTTTGGTTAATGGCTGGATTATTCTGTTTCTGTACCTTAAGAGCTGCTTCTACAGGCCTGTGCTGCTTGATTTTCTAAAAGGCAACTGGTTTTTTTTGGGAAGGAGTTTATTGAAAAGTCAAATGTTTCAGAGGTTACCCTATCAACAAAATGTAACACTGAAAAACTACTTAATGACACTTTCATAACCTAAAGTGATGTATTAAGAACGGTTATTCTGGAGTGCCCAGTGATAATTTAAATACTTGCAAGGCATGGGTACCAATTTTTCCCTACCTTTTCCAGTCCAAAATATAAATAACATCATTGCTTTTATAGACTAGAAAGAAATCAGTTTGCCAACACAATTTATTTAATAATGACTTGATAAATTAATATACCATGGCCCCAAAATCTCACACTATTAGCCTAAGGAAATGAGATTCCTTGGTCTAAATTAAAACCCTGTAGCCTCTTCCAACACTAGCTAGCTTCCCAGTTTCCTCAGGTTACCACTGCTCCAGTTAAACACCACTATCATAGGGGGTTGAAGATAAGAAAGAAACCTTCAGCTCTTAGACAGCCCAGGAAGAGCCTATCAAGGCTTTTGAATAGAACGATAGTGACACTATCCTGAATAGACCAGCAGATAGAGAACCACTGCAGAGAGCAAAGCAATAGGCAATACACTGGATCTGCTACTAAAAGCAAAAAGACTGCTGTGTTTTGTGCTAGTTACAGAGAGGTTTTGTGATGTACAAGACATAACAGCCAAGTCAGGGGTCAAAACTGCATGAATCTTCACTGTAGGTAGGTGTGGATATTACAGGGAATGATGCAATCCACAGGTCAGCTGCAGACCAAAAAAAGGATTTTTTTAAATCCCAAATGACTACTTCAAACTTTATAATGACGGCAGAATTGTTCCATCAGAATCACTGTTATCACATGAAATGGCAAAACACTCTCAAATTAACTTGTGCAGTTGTGTCAATGCTGGACAGGCAATTGCCAAGGAAACAACAGAACTTTTCCTAAATACTGTTTTTTTCCAGATACAAGATATGATAAAAATACAATACAGAAATTTCAGAAATGGGTACTGGTAGCTTAGACTGGATTCTGGGTAAAGAGTGCAGAGCGAGCTGAAGCCTGGGAAATACATGCTGAAATTATACGAAAGATTTCTCATTTGAGGTTCAGTGGATCTCAAAGGGCAGAAACAATGGCATTTAACAGAACAGCAGTTTCACAAGTTCAAAATGAATGAATCAACAGAAAAGCAGGTAAACATACTGTGGAGCTGACAGCTGAAGTGCTGAGATAGTCATCAAAAAGCAGAAGCGTTGGCTTAGCAATTCATGAAAATTAGAGCACAATCATTGCTCTTAATACAGGGGAGCATATTTGATAAAGAATACAAAGCAGACAAGTTCTTTGCACAGATAATCTTACAGTCCAAGTAACTTAAAATAGCACCCAACACAAGTTGGGCACTCATAGATCATTGACAGTAAGCAAAATGCTTGCTTTTACAATGGTGCTGGTGCCTCAGTACTTTCAAATACTAAATTCCATTATTCCCCCAGTGTTGTAAACAATTTTCTGCTTAGAAAATTATCTGCTTCAGTGATTTTAATCCATTCCTACTGGAAGGAATAGATTTGTGACAAAATATGTAGCCATTTATTAGTCACATTAACTTAGAAGGAAAAAACACCAGTGTTCCCTATGACCTCTGACATTTTATCACTTACAGAAGGTTAAAAAAAAATCTAAAAGTTGGATAGCAAGTAATGAAAGAAAGAAAGATAAAGGTACAATAAAAATATACCAGAATGCCAAAATGGAGCAAATTGAGGTGGAAAAGGCCTGAAGAACACACATGCATTTTAATCTAAGGAAAGACATGCAAAGGCCATTGTGATTTTCCAGTCTAGTGCTCGCAGTAATACAGCAATTGCATCAGAAATTCATACAGAAACATATTAAACCTCACCTCACCATACAATTTTCACCTAAGAGATGTTAACATATCCTATCTAAAAACCAGAACAAATTGTTTTGTTAAAAACACCTGCTCCTGAACACAGTCCTGTTTCATTACTAACAATGACTCAGATCAAACGCACTTAAATACTGACATTGTACAGATTTTCACATTACCCAGAAATCAGGAATTGTTTATGAATGCAATGTTATTTTACTTACAGTTACGGATATTATTCCAGTCAATTTTAGAAAAGAACGGATGGCAGCAGAGTCCCTCGTAACCCAGCCTTTCCTTTTGCCCACAAAGCAAGCTCTGGATCAGATCAAGAAATTCACTGCTAACTTTCACATCCTCTGGGAACTTCAGGTATCTCTGGGTTAGAAAGAAAAGAATTTCTGCTTAGGAGGAAAACAGTAAGATTCTTAAGTTTCAATATACTGAGATGCATCAGGCACAAAGCACACAAAAAGGGGAAAAAAAACAAAACACAGTGGATATTTTCCAAATAGACTTTGATATAAATTTACTACGCTATAGGAAAAATAGAGGAATGACCATATCAGACCAGACAAAAAGCAGACCCAGTTCACCATCTTATGCTGAACAAGGGGGAATGGTCTTAAACTGAGACAGGGGAGGTTTAGGTTAGATATTAGGAGGAAGTTCCCAAGGGGTGGTGAGGCACTGGAACGGGTTGGCCAAGGAGGTTGTGGATGCCCCATCCCTGGAGGCATTCAAGGCCAGGCTGGATGTGGCTCTGGGCAGCCTGTTCTGCTGGTTGGCGACCCTGCACATAGCAGGGGGGGTGGAACTAGATGATCATCGTGGTCCTTTGCAATCCAGGCCATGCTATGATTCTATGATTCTATGATCTAGAAGAGTAAAGCAAGGCAGATCCGCAGAAAATCTTCTCAAACTTCCAGGAATTTATGGCTTAGGATTTTCTGAACCACAGATGATGTCTTAGTGTTTGCCAGATCCCAATGCGTTCTTCTTCTATGAATTTGTTTAGTAACTCCTTGCACCCATATAAATGCTTAATAGCTGCAAACAATCACGCTGGGGAGAACTTTGCCATGTCCCACATGAAGTGTCCTTTTTGGTTTGTTCTGTAGCTGCAGCTGATTACTTTCATCTAACACCCCTAACTCACATACCAGAAGAGATAACTATTTCTTTTTGCTTTCTCCCAGCTACACATGATTGTTTTTTCTTTCCTACAAACTCCTACCATTTTAAATTATTTTTCTTTTTCAGTTATTAAGAATTAAACTAATGTTTCTGTAGATTACAACATCAAAATGCTTAAACCCACCACTAAGTAAAGTTGGTATACCTGTCCTTTCACGTGCATGGGGTTTAAATGTATTTAACTTTCACATGACATATTAATTATGCATACACTCTATATCCTCAAGTCCTCAGTTCCTCATAGCTGGCCCTTACTTTACCAACCAAAAGCATTTAGTATCATTAGGAAACTTTATCAAATCACCTTTTCAATCCTTCTTCTAGATTATTTTGGAGATGCTACTGTTATAATTGCCAAAAATGGACAAATAAATATTTTTAAATTCATGTATTG
>JAOWBP010004343.1:9561858-9572123 GCA_028571105.1 Tragopan temminckii | reverse complement strand
AGAGAAGCACCAAGGATTCCCCACAGCTGTGACCTTGACAGCCACATCTTCTGAAGCCTCGTCTGGATCAATGCATCTGATGTGTCAGGCAGTTTTGGAGGCAGTGCCCTGCAGCTCATCACCACTGCAATTGCAGTCTCATGCCATCATCTGTACAAACTCTTACCTTGACCACCAAAGAACTTTTTTGCCACTCTTGAGCATCTCTCATTGAAACTGTTGGGAAGTGAGTGCTCAGATATCTCTCCAGATCTGGACATAGTTCCTTCAGCATTCACTGGAAAGTAATTTGTTCACTGTGAATGGTATTTCTAGAAGACTAGTTTGATAAGGTCATTGTCTAATGTGATGAAATTCAGTGTCCTCTGAATAACAAAACTTGTGCCCTATTAAATAATCTAGCCAAATTTAGCCATTTTTTTCTGACATCTCTTTTGGCTTTTTGGTACCCAAGCCTGTTGTGTGTTCCATTCTGCTTTGGAAAGGGACTTCAGTCCTGTGCTTTAAGCAGAGCTGAGAAAGGTTCCCCTGGAACCCCACCAGCCCCAGCCAGGAGAAAACCCACTCAATGGGTAGAAATGGTAGAAGCTGTGGAGAAGCAGTGTGAGAAATTCCCAGTTTGAACAGGTCTAGCAGTAATTATACTCCCAGTAATGATTATACTTCCTTGTAGGACAGCAAGGTCAGACATACACGATCCTGCAGTTCATTTGGACTGTTCTAGCCAAATCTGTTGCTTATGAATTATGGAATGAATAGGAAGGAGCATGACAGAAGAAGTTTTGATGCTCATAATTCATCACTGCAGTGGCTCGTGATTGCCACTGACACTTGGATAGCCTGCTAAGAAGAGTGACCTGGAGTAAGCTGCCCACAGAGCTCTCTTTGCCCAGGATCTGGTGGATGAGATCATGGACCTGCATCTGGTAACAAGTCACAGACCACAGGAACTCTCAAAGGGCTGTTATGCATCTTACTGAAAAAAGATCAGCAGAGGCTGATAGGCTGAGAAAGAGGAAGGTCCTTTCACTTTTCAGCAGATTCCTACCTTGGGAGCCTCAAGCTTCCTCACTTGCTTTCCTTGGTTTACTCATTTGCCTAGCAATGATAACACAGGAATAACAGCAGGAGACACCTGCACCTGCATGGAATAAACAGCACTGACTTTCCATTTTGCAGATTTACTCAGTGCAAAGCCAACTCTGAGCTTGTGCTGCTGCCCTGGAGAGCCTCATTTGTCCTCAGTATTGACATGTTATCTTTAACAAACATATACACACAGAGAGCCTGGAACAGGGCCCACCCCACACTTAGGAATCATCTACTTTCTGCAGTCATAACCCTGAATGCAGACAAGGGGAAATCATCGCTTTCATTGCTGGAGCTGACTTATCTGTTTTGATCAACATAACTGGTGTGTTCCTTGTTATGGAGAGGAGTCACCAAGTGACAAGCTGCATTGTGCACCCATTCTACTCCAGGCCCAACTTTTACTTACTCCACGTTCTACTCCAGGCCCAATTTCTACTTACTCCATTCTCTGACTTTTAACCTATCTTGTCAACTTCTCCTGCACTCGTGTCTTGCCAGTCCATTGCACTGAATTACATTTCCACTGCTTGCTCAGATGTAACTTAAACCAGTATTTATGTCACCACTGAGTATAACTGTGCATATGTGCTCATAGGCATGTTGTCCATCAAGAACTGCAGTGAGAGAAGGGCTGTATTTGTCTGCTGTGAGGAGACATAACAGCAAACTGAAATTGGGCAGTGCTGTGTGCCACAGCCTGCGTGTGATGTTAGTCTGCTGCAGTATGCCTGGTTAGAGAGTAAATTGAATTGAGAGATTAAATACTTACTGATAGGTGACACTCAGCTCTGAACCACATCCTGAATTCTTCCTGTACTTTTGAGGCCCTTTTCTCAAAAAAGATGTAGGAGACAAAAAAAAAAAAAAAGATAATAGAGAAGATCTGAAGGGTATGAAAAAATCTCTGTGTGTGGGAAGACAAAATGAACATGGTCTCTTTGGCTTGGAAAATGTGGGAGTCAAAGGCAAGCAGTTGGAGGCAGCAAAAGAAAGTAGGGAGGGGTTATTTGATGACTCTTATGAATGAGATTGAGAGATATCAGAGGAAAGCAGCTTTAAGCTAAAAGATACTTTTCATGTGACATACAGTGCTGCTGTGGAACTGATTCCTGCTGTTTGCAACAGACACCAAAAATGCAAATTATTTGAAACAGCAACAAGAGAAGTTAAGAAAGAAAGCTTAGATGCAAAGATGCAGATATAATCTCAGCCTCAGAGAGTTTCTAAGCTACAGACTGCCAGAGCTGGAAGGCAACAGAGAAACATCCTCCAGGATTTGGGCTTTTCTTACACACTTCTAGGCATCTGCATCGTGTCACTGTTAGGGGCAGGATGCTGTGGGTCAGGCTGTTTGCTCTCACCCAGTACCACCATTCTCCCATTCTTTCATGAAGCCTGTTAGTAGCCTTTCCACAGCAAAGCAAGGTTCAATGAAGCCTACTTGTCTGACTGCAGGAACTGATTTGCTGATAGCAAAGCACAGGGCACAAACTTCAGCAAAGTAAGAGCCCATTTCCTGCCACTGGAGGATCCCAACATGCATTGATTCGAGCAACCCAGTTTAAAAATTCTGTTCAGACTGACAGATACCTGGTGCCATTAAAAACACTGCTTTGATTCAAAGCAATATTGAACCACTAATCTAGAGGGATGTTTTTTAAGAGAACAAGTGATACTAAATAATGTATCCATTAGATCTGTAGAATTAATAATTTAAGCTCACAAGGCAAACTCTCTGCCTTTCCCCCCTTTAAAAACATTTTTTTGTGTCCTTGCAGCATGCTATCTGAAGACCAGGACTGCACTTGGAATACATCACCATGTAAATCTCAGGAGAGGAAAAGTAAGAAGAAAAGGAAACCCATCTTTCCAGACTGTTAGATTTGACCCTACAAGTCTGCAGAGGCATGTTGCTGATGGATGCAGTGATAGCCCAGTTAGTAAATCAGCATGGCGTGACCAGGTTTTCCAAATTATTTATTTATACAGAGCCTCAGTATAAAGAAGTGGGGCTTTTTTATTTTACCCTAATGTGATAACCTTGCCCTAACAACTCCCTTTTCTTTCTCATTTACATGAAATGTGTGCTGGGTCCATGATGTTCCCTGGCTGAGCCAAGCCAATGCCAACCTATCTCGACTGTTTCTAGTGCACAGTGTAAGCTCTGATGCACAGCCTGCTGGAGCTAGTGGAACTCCTGTCACCTTCAGTGGGTTTTGGATCAGGCCATGAAGGGTTTTTGTATTCCTGTACAATAGTCTCAACATAACAGAATCAGAACAACGGGTTTGTGGTTTATCCCACAATGTGATTTTGTAATGCTGTGGGTGTACTCTGACTTGGTGGCTGCTTTCTCCTGTCACCCCCAGCCTTTAGGTCTTTGCATTGGGTTTTTCACCACCTGGGACCGATTTCAATCCCTTAATTGTTAGAAGATACTTTTGTTCCGTAGCATCCATATTGTTAATGATTTCCTCTTGTTTTGTTGTCTTTTCTTGCTGAACTCCCTTAACTCAGCTCTAGTCCTGCACTAAAGTTGCACTGATCATATGTTCCTCTTCAATCTCCATGTATATAAGTTTTTCTTTTTTTATCTCACAAAAGCTCTATTTAAATAGATGTTCTTTCTCATCCCTCTGTTACTGTTCCTGTCGCAAGTCACATTGTTTCATTGTGTTCTGCTTTGTTCGTGTCTTATTTTTAATTCACCCTCTCGTCTTGCTATGAATAGTCCATATATCAGCACGGAGATGGACAGACTTTTCTACACTCACTGATTTACGTAGACTTGCTGATCCTGAATTACCCCTCAGTGAACAGCCTTAGACTGCACAATGGATGCCCTCTAAATTACTGCAGTTTCTCAATATCTTATGAAAATGTAGCGTGGGACAACTAGTTTTAATTAGCTGAAAACTGTTTGAAAGAATGTATTTTTATCACCTAAATATTATGTGTTCAGAGGAGCGAGCTGCGAGCATTGACACAGATGATGGCATCTTTGGTGACTGCTGCTCCATTTGTTTTGATTGTTACTACACCTTCAAGCAAGCTATGCCAACTTACACTTACTCTCCTTGCAGTAAAATAAGTCTGGACTGAATACCCAGAAATGCATGGGAGTTTTACAGGTGCACGTGAGCAATGAATCATGCCTGGCAGGAGTACGCCTATTATTCAAAAAAAAAAAAAAGAAAAAAAAAAAGAAAAAAAAATCTCCCAGAAATCTGTACTTGTTAAAGCATATGCCTGGAAGTAGCATGTATTTTCTGTGCCTTGGTATTGTATTTTTAATGTGCTTTTTTCACTTTTCTTTCTGCCAGCTTCTGTTTTTCATTGAAGTCAGTGATGCACAGCCTGTCCTTAATTACTCCAATACAAAACTTCACTCTCAATCAGTGGAATGAGTTTATTTCTTCAGCACTTACACTGATGTAATTTGTATGTGGCGGAATTTGGCCACTGGTTTTGATGACCCCAAGAAGTGGCTGTTCTGTGAACTTCTCTTTGTTTTTTTGAATACTATTTCAGTGGTCTAATAATGTATTGTGGGACTTTGAGTAGCTTGCCTTATTATCAGATATGATACAACTGTCATTGAGAAGTGGAATAAAATTACTTTTACTTCATCTCCATTCCGGTATGTGGGAAGTTTCTTTCCTGTTTTTTGTTTCAAATGGTAATTTCCCTTTCTCAAACTTATCGGGCGATTTCAGAGTTAAGTCAATGGAAGCACACATGGGATTTCTGCCCTACGTTGTGCTGTCGAACCGATCTGTACTGTAACTAAAACATGCAGAAGTTGTTTGAGATGAGCTACCACTCAAAATTTCAGCAGGTTGGGCTCTTGGCTTTGTTTTCAAGGCAGCATCCAGAGAAAGAGTGGTGAGGCATATTCAGAACGGTCCAACAGTGTTCTCAATGGGGCTTTCCTACCATGGCTGGGAAAGGCAGCCAGGTGATCTCACTACAACAGGTGACACAGGTCAACACCCTCTGCTTTGCATTGCGCTCATCAAAGTGAACACCACTGCATCACTGCAGTAACGCTTTGTACACAAAATATTCCATCCCAGTACTGCCACTGAAACCAAAGCACATGGAATGGGAGGAGAGAAAGAGTTTCAAAGTTCTCTGAGCATTAGAGGATACACAACTTGAAGCAGTTTCTCAGAGTGCCTAAACAGAATGTAGATCAATAGGAGCAAGTCACCTGATTTGTTCGGATGCTTTTGAAAACCATAGTGGAAATCTAACTTGCATCTTGAGGCTCATAAATATCTCTGAAATCTCACTCATAAGATAAATGGGAATTGAGCCGTTGTAACTTCAGTGCTTCTGAAGATAAATGCTGCTACCTCACAGTGCTATTGATTGGTATAAAAATAAAAGCTTTATATTAAACCACTTGATGTGACAGATATGGGAAAATGCAGCAATTCCTCTAATGTCCTTTAGTGCTTCTGTGTCATAGGTAATCTTATTTTTGCTTTACTGATATATTGATATCATTTCTCTTCATTTATTTATGCTTGCATATGCTTCCAACCATGCTTGAGAAATGCAGTTGAACACAAATCCTTCTCCTCCCCTCTTGTGCTGGAAATGAATGCACTCCTTGTCCAACCAAATCATGTTGTTGTAGGTTTGATGAACCCAGACGAAGTGAAGTAATCAGCTTCTTAATCCAGTTTGAAGAAGAGGAAATAACATCTCACTACATAAGCCATCAAGACCTTGGGTGCCAGCAGTAGCTGTGCAAGGCAAGATGCCGTTGTCTGACTGAGAAATTAATGTCTTCTCTTTCTTTTGAGAGCCACGCAAACAAATTTCAGTATCTACAACAGGCACGGGAGATTACACGTCCTTCGTCACCATCTGTCTGGATTTGGATTTGACCCGTTATTACTATGCATTGCACCTGCCAAGGCAGATGGAGAAAAAAAGAGTTGTCTTGAGCATGTTGTGATTTTTGCTATTTTGTGAAATGGGGGGGAGGGGAGAAGCAGTAAGATGTATTTCAACTCAACATCTGTACCCTCGTCAGAAGAATAGTCTTCCTTTCACATGGCTGCTCCAGAATTCCAGTTTTTTCTGCAGTCTTCCTGCATGCTGAAGGCACCACTTATTGCCCAGAGTCCAACTCTCTTTTCCTTCCTGCATGTATTACAGGCAGAGACAGATGGAAACTTGAAATTGCTGGCCTCAGCTCCTGGATCAGATTAGCATCTTTTGCGTCTTCCAGGGCAGCTGCATTCTGCAAAACAGCAGCGTGCCTGTATCTTGATACGTAACCTTAGAGGATGGCTTCTAAATATACGAGGAGTTTCTTTGCTGCTGTCTGAAGGGGGTCAGCCAGACATTCAGACAGCATGGGGTGTGCATTTCATCACACTGCACAGCAAAGAAAACATCAAGAGGACAATGTGGAATTCTTCGGGTGCCTCCCTGCAAACACATCTCGAACACCAGCGCTGGTTCCTCAGTTTGTGTGGTTGCAACCACAGTCTGTGAGCATTGTGGTTCATGAATTTGATCTGTTAGCTCATGACTGAGGATGGCTCCTCTGTTTCTATCATGTCTATCTGCAGGGCTGAGTCAGCTTCCACTTAGCTTGCAGCTACTTCTCTTTGGCTAAATAAGCTTATGTCATGTCAGATACCAATGAATACATCAGGATTTTAAAACACACAGTCCAAGATTTTTGGCCACTACACTTAATTTGTTGCTTTTGTGCCTGTATCTATGGGTACGTGCACACAGTACGAGCTGTGCTTTACCACTCAGCCTGCAGACAGAGCCCATCTCAAAATGAGCCTGGATACATCTGTTGGGCCAGTGGGCACACATCTGCCTCTAGGCTTGTTTCCTTACCTGGACACCGGCTTTGCCAGTATTTAAGATGGATTTTGTTCCTAATTTGCATCAGTAGGGAAGAGACTGTGCCGCCTTCTGAGTTAGCCTTTTTGTACACACTGTGTGTGCGTATATGCACAAGAGGATGCATTTGAAGTACTGGATTCCCCAAAACAAGTGAGATTTAAATGAAAGGAAGTTACTAAATGGCATGGGACTAAGCTGGTAAGCCACATTCTGCTGTGTGCAGGGCAACCTGCATGTCTGAAGCTCTTCCAAGAATCATAGGCAGTACACGGGCAGGTCACTGAAGGCGTGCAGTGCTGTGTTGGAGGAGAGATGCTGAGCAGGGATGCAGTGCTCTGCCTACAAGTGATTTTTATGCTCACTCGCCATTTTCCACCTCCCAAACACAACGGCATGTTCTGCATGCACCACAACGGCACGCCTGCCTCGAAATGTGAGTGAGCCTTTAAGGAGGCAGCCCAACTTGACTTCCTCTGCAGCCCGGCCAAATGGGCTATATTCAGAAGTGACCTAAATGGAGAAGGGTGGTATGAGAGGCATCGCTCAAGCAATAGAAAGCTGAAGGAACAAACCCAGCAGACCAAGGTAGAACGGAAGGTTATAGAAATTTACTGGGGAGGTTTCTGCAGTTTATTTTTTCCTGTCTTGGGCTCTAGGATAAATTCTGCTGCTGCTACCAGCTGACTCTCTTGTCTCTGTGGCACAGAAGCTACAAGGAGCACTTGCTCATGTATCCTTCATAATGTGATCTGTGTCATGTCTGAATTTGATCTGTTAGCTCATGACTGAGGATGGCTCCTCTGTTTCTATCATGTCTATCTGCAGGGCTGAGTCAGCTTCCACTTAGCTTGCAGCTACTTCTCTTTGGCTAAATAAGCTTATGTCATGTCAGATACCAATGGATACATCAGGATTTTAAAACACACAGTCCAAGATTTTTGGCCACTACACTTAATTTTTCAACACATTTCAGGCAAGAGAAGGGGAAGCTCCAGTGAAATGAAGGGATGCACACCAGAGCAGGCTGTGAGGCGGTGATGAAACATGGCAGCCGCATGCATCTACATGCATCTCAACCAGAGTTCAGCCACTTTGGATTTTAACCAACTCCAGGAGATCGTCCAAACAGGTCAAATGGGAATTCTGACCTACAGCATTGGTGGTTGTAGCATCCCTTCCTTGTGTTAGCTGATGAAGAAGGATGGGAAGTGGTAGCTCTACAGGGTAGGCTGACTCAATGGTAAAGATGTCACTTAACTCCTCAGCATTCGTTTGACTCCATTTAAACTGTAGTTGTGATTTATCATGCAATTTATGTGATACTTTCCATGGAAATGTGGGTAGTTAACCCTAGCTGGGTCCTGGTCATACCAGAACAAGATCATGTTGAGTGCTGCATTTGTATTTAACTAAAAGGTTCTGCAATAGTCACGCAACACTGCATCGTTTCCCTCTGGCTGATGATTGGGAAAGTCATGCTTTTAGAGGCAAGATGGGGATTTCTGGCTCATCATTTTATCTAATTCTTCTCGGTGAAAACATTTAAAGTCACCATTCATGGGCATCCCCCAAAGTTGTAGGGCAGAGTACACAGCTGAACACCTAATGAGGTTAGTGTATTACCCATGCAAGGAGTGCTTACTAAAGGCTAAGTGGCCTGTTGCTGTGTCCCTTGTCTCATAAATGCAGCAGTTTGGAAAACTGAAGTTTGTCAGCTGTCAACAACAGATGGTTCCAGTGGCAAGTGACTCCTCTGGTATTCTCACTAACCAGGAACCTCATCTGCGGTGAAGAAATATGGAAGACTGGATGGAAGAATGCTGTTATGTCCTCATCTGGCAATAAGAGCAGGAAAGTTAAGAAAGGTATGTGAAGGAAAGGGAGTTTGTAGTCCTCCTTTAGAATGTGGAGACAGACCCTGGCTGAGGCAGGGGGAATTCTGTATGCCCTTCAGGTCGCAGAGCATGGAAGGGGGCAAAAAACCATCACAGATTTGCCTCCTATGAATGGGAGAAGCAAAATTGCAGTGGGCAGATGAGCTCTGCCAGGCCATCATGGCATGTCTGCAGCTGAGCTCTCACTTCCCACATCTCCTTTAGGCACAGCTGTGAGCGAGCTGGGCTCTCCTTCAGGCTGACAGGAGAAAACGATACTGCAGTGCATGTGATGACCACGCATGTGTCCACTGCTTCCGTCCTGTCCAAGGCAAGGAGCTCCCAAAGGCCTTGGAGTGACACTGAGTGGGGAGCAACCATTCTATCTTAATACCAAAGCTATAAACTGAGAGAAGCTTGGACTTTCCTTACTCAACAGCCTTGTGGGCTATCAGCAGGCCTTATTCTGGAGTGTGTTACCAGTCTGTGGCTTTTGTATATAACAAAACCATTGTAAAGCAGAGATGAGCCCTAAAGTGGAGATGCTGCTGCTTGCAGTGCATCTGGCTCTGCAGGCTGCCACAATGGCTCCCCAATGGGCAAAATGCAGCGCTGTGAACCTCCAACCTGCCCTGCGTGTGCATTGGTGCCAGGGGAAACCAAACCATCGGGTCTGCAGGCAAAGAATATGAGAGCGCTAACCTGCGTTAAGTATCAAAACAGCAACAGCTGCATTTTATAGCAGTGTAAGAGCTCTGCGGGAGCTGGGCTCACAAGCCCTGTGATGGGTGCTCCCGTGCTCAGGGCATTCTGCCCATGGAAGACAAATTAGCAGCAGCTGTTCCTGCAGGCAGGCGGCAGGAGACAGCCACGCTCCCAGGGCTGGGCACGGGGAAACTGTCGATCCCAGCAGAATTCTTCCTCCACGTCACAAGGTGCCACAAGGATGGCTTTGATCCGATAGAGAAAGCAAACCCTTCTGTCCGTTTGGTCCGAGAATAAAAAGCAGTTCTCTTGCAAAGGGAAGCGCGGCCCATCAGAGAAAGCGGCAGACTTAGAGCCTGGGTGACACGAGACAGATCCACAAACGCGACTCGGAACTCCGTGTGGGACCAGCGAAAAGCTTGCCGATTTCCAGCCGCGCTCCGCTCCGATCAGCGCTGCAGCCATCACCGCACAACCGCACAACCGCACCGCGTTTCCTGCCCGGCGCGGCGCTCACTCGTTTCTCATCCCCGACTCAATCCAGAGCTCCAGCAGCTGGCTGAGAGCGGCGCCTGCCGCCCCTCGCGGCGGTTCAGCACCGGTAAAGCAGGCACGGGGCGGCCGCCAAGGCCCGGAGCGAGGCAGCGCCCAGCGCCGCGCGGCCGTCGGGCGGAAACCGGCGCTGCGGGGCCGGCTGCTGTCGGGGCGGCT
>JAOWBP010004343.1:9541874-9556039 GCA_028571105.1 Tragopan temminckii | reverse complement strand
TTTTTGATTCTAATGTTATCTTTTAATGAGAGATTAAATCCCCAACTTTTAGTCTTCTATCCCTTCTCACCTCCAGAAACCAATGCAGCCAAAAGGACGAGCAAAATTGTATTCCTTTATGCACACTGTCTTCAGAATTGCCTTTTAAGGCTTGATCAGTTGTATCAGTACCACACCCACAGATGATAGGCATGTTGGGCAATTCATCTTTAGCATCTAGTTTGGCTTTTTACTGCTGATGCTGAAGGTGGAAAGAACCCAACTCCATTTTAGTATCCCAAGCAGAATTTGTTGTGCTGACAAATAAGAAATATGCAGCTGTTGAAGCATCTCCAACTCCTTCACGTTCTTCTAGTCCCATAAACTTAATTATGGTTGCATACGAAACTGGCTTCGTTTAATTTAAAATGCCTGAGTGGAAATATTCTTGTTCTCTGGTTTTCCATGACCATTGAAACATATGTGGAACACAGAGAGAAGGCCTAGTCTTGTGCTGCTGCTCAAGTCCATCTATATTTCCTTTTTACACTGACTGCATGGCGTGGTGGTTTCACACTGATGGCTAACTAAACTCCACCACGCTGCTCTCACACTCCTGATCCTCAAAAGAGCAGGGGCAGAAAATAACAAAAAAAGGCTCAAGGTTTGAGGTGAGGACTGGAAGATCATTCATGATTACCATCGTGAGGAGAAGAGATTCAGCATGGGGAGATCAATATAATTTATTGCTTGTTTATTACTAGCAGAGTAGAGCAGTGAAAAACTAAAAGCAAAGAGAGAGCACTGTTGTCTCAATATGTGCTTCAATGATGTTTGCCTGTCACCTCCTGTAAGGAGCACGTGGTATTACACTGTGATCCCAGCGGTGATCCTGCAGCATATCTAACATAATTATGTACTGTGGCATTTAAGTCATGTTTCCTACTTACATGACTTAAGTGAAACATTATATGAACTATAATGGCTGTGGAGAAATTTGCTTGGGAAAAGTCGGGGGAACTCTCTTTGAAATGTGGACTCTTGTTCTCTAATGCTTCCTAAAGCATGCAGTAGCCAAATGACCCAGTGTGCAGAATAATATCCAACAGACTTAGTATCTGGAAATCAAAAGTATACATTAACTATTGTTCTTTCTAATTATTCTGTTATCTAAAACTGGAAACTCCTTGACTTTTAGCAATTAAAACATGCTAGATGTTCATCTTGAGCATTCATACAGTGTTATTTTGACTACATTTGCAGAACAGTAAGAACTGACATCAGCAGACTTTTTAACCACAGATTGTAATAGGAAATTGCAGGAAAAGATAATTTCAAGTGAGAATTACCACGCTGATGTTTGGACCGAAGGGCATGATGGCAGTACTTCTCAGTAACAAATTCAGGATGTAGAAAAGGAGCTTTTGAAGGGATGGAGCAGAGTGGGAAATGCACAAAAGAAGAAAACTGGAGTTGTAAATCATTAGGACAGCAACTTTTCATTTCAATGAAAGCAGTCGGGCTAGCAGAGCAGCATGCTAATATGTACTACAGAGAGTCAGGGGATGCAAATGACCTTTATGGATCTGGGTTTTGCTGCCTATCCTCATGATTGAAAAGGAACAGCCAGCGGTTGTCTTAATTGGATATTAATTGATATGTATTCATGGCAGTAGTGCCTCTGATCTTGCAGCTTGTTTGTATTAAAGTGTATAATGGAGCAAACTGTGAGGGAGTTTTTAGCAATAATGATCACAGTGATGTGACATAATAGTAAAAATGTTAAGGCTGTCTCAAAAATATTTCAAGAGTCATTACTGGAACACACTTGAATGCATTCATAAAGCTTTCATATGCTACCTTATATGCTAAAAAATATAATTAAAGAGGAGATAAAACTTATAACTACAAACTCATGCTTCCTCTCAGTAATACACTGTAAGTACATGAGAGGGTGATCCCTGAATGCAGAGGTTGTTCAAACTTGTCATCTTTCACTGCTATCAGTCACGAGTCCTGAGCAGGAAGCCTTGTCAGAGCTTTCCTGCTGAGGTGCAGCACCAAATCACTGTGGGGAGGCACCTGCCAGCTCTCAGGTAGAGTTTTATGTTAAATTATAGGAAGGAATTTGCTTATGTTTGTGTAGCATTAAAAAACAAATAAATAAAAATTGGGAAATCTGTAGGCAGTTGTAACTCCAATTTCTGAGAGTCAGTGCATCTTTCTTCCAGTGGAGGTTTCACACGTAGACTGAAAATAGCCCTGACTGACTTGACTAAGTGCTTCCCAGCGTTGAATTCAGTGGGTGGAATAAGCATGGCAGCAAAGACAACATATTTCTCCTTGGGCAATCAAATAGCTTTGTGCTAAGAATTGTTGTTTCATTTCTGCAGAAGGAAATCTCCCATTGCTACTTCTTGAGTTTGCTCAGTCTTAGTGAGAAGCACAGCAGCTTTGATATGACATTCAGCTCTGAGGGAAATACCTTTTTTTATTGCTTTGTTGCAGTGACATCTGTGTGATCCAGAAATAATGTTAAGTAATACACAGTTGCATGAGGATGCGTTGCATGAAAACCAAGAAATCAGAAGTCTTTATAACCAACCATAAATCATAGCAAGATGTAGGAACGCTTACACAGCAAAGATTGCCAAAGCAAAGGAGGTTTGTAGTTAGTACGTTATAAAAGCAGGCTGCCATAAATCACTTCTGTGAGCTAGCTCAGCCAGCAGGACCATGCAAGTTGGAAATACTCATGTTACTAAACACCACAAAAAAGCAAGCAACAAACAGCAACACCCAAAACAGCACAACAGAGCTTAAAAAGAAGCCTGCTTTTTAAAATGAGGCTGGCTGAAAACATTATCTGTGTGTAAAAAGGAGGTATGAAAGGTGATGGAAACTGGAAACAGAACCTAGCAGGATGTATTATGAAAGAGATTTGGAAAATATCTCAGTCTTTGTTGAGGAGCCAAATGTGTTTTTTTGTTTCTATCACAACTCAGTTCTGATTCATGGTGTGCCTAGCCATCATTACTTGTATTCACTGGCACTCAGAAGAGATGGAGGTAGACATACAAATACTATCGATACCAAGAGAAATGAGAAGAGGGATAATGCTTTGAAAGTCTGTCCTTGCCTAAGCTCTACAAATAGGGCGAGCTGCCAGACTGCCGTCCCTGCGTTCCTCTCCACTGCATGAGCTGATTAATACACCTTTGGTCTTTTCTTTGGCAAGGCTGAGGATACGCACTGAGGTGCACAGTGATGGAAAAGCCTGTTAGAAGGTCATTGTTCTGCTTGGTTTGCACGGACCTTAAGTGCTTGATTGTATGCATGGGCTTGGATTTGTTACGCATAGCATGAGACAATTACCTGACCTCATGAGTTAGAAGCCCGCTACTTTTGTCATTGGATAGAAACAGATGCTTTTGGGGATTTTTCTGATCCTATGTGAGCTTGTTCTCATTCAGTCTGGGAGGCAGATGCGTGCTATGTTCTAGAGGAACTTAATGAACTTAAAAACTTCTCATGAAACAGAGCTTTTTTTTTTTTTTTTTGAAAAGCTGAGATGTTTTCTAGATTTAGTCAAACAAGGCTGACCAAACGACATGGCAGTGATGTGACTGCTTTGCCAGAACACACTAATCCTCTTTTGGCAAGGAAAACTGAAGCACTGGGGGTGGGGGGGAGGAAGGAAGAAAATAGACACTACCTGAGCCAACATAAAAAATGAGAACTGTGTGTGCAGTGATGATCATCTAAGCACAGGTCCCCTTTTGGCAGTGACAAGTTGTGATCATCCTCCATCGGTGGTATCTGGGAATCGACAGCTTGGAGCTACAAGCTCAAAGGGAAGGAGTCTATGCCATTTCGTGAGCCACTCAAGCCTTTATTTTCAAAAGGGCTGTGTTAAGCCCTTGTAATGCAGTGCATTTTTGGTAGTTTGAAGAAAATTAGTTCCCTTACATCTGTTTTAGTAGAGCTAGTTGAATAAAACTATATGTCAGACTGCTGGCAGTTTAATGGTTTTCCATTGGCTGGCTTTAAATTAGAAACTAGATGTTTCTTTTCAGTGCTTCAAGTTTCCTGAAGGCAGATCTCTAAAAGTCAGTCTCTATGCAGAAAGCCCAGGCTCTGTTAATGCATTCTTTATACCTGCAACAACAGTTAGACTGATGTACCCTAAGAGCTGTTCCTGTTACCTGTCTTCCTGTGAGCAGCTTTGTAACTAGCTGTCTTTGGGTATTTTTTATTATAAAGCCACTTAACTTTACTGGTTGTTGTGGTAGCTATTATGGGAAGATTTTGAAAGGCAAGAAGCATGTTGATTTTGGAGTTTGGGTTATGACCTTTGCTATCCTTGCTTGTGAATCTATACCAATCCTATATTTATGTACAGAGAGATGGAAAAGACTCCAGTGTTTGGAGATTCTGCTGAGTTGGCATTCCTTAATGCAAATGGTTTACTAGATGATCCAGCTGAGCGTGTAAGAGTGAGAAGGAGATGTAACATTGAGTTAAGAAGCGAAAAAGAGAGTCAGGTGGCAGAAACAGAGAAGGTGAAATGTTTATCTGCCAATATTCGTTTCCAGTGTACTTAATACTTCATAATGTCAGTTGCTTGGAAACCAGTGTTCTGTGCCCTTTTCCTGGTTGGCAGAAATCACTCTAATTGTCATGTTTCTAGCACTGTCACTGCTGGCAGTTTGTAGCATTTTATTTCCAGAAGCAAAAATTTTCTTTTACGTGAGTGATGGCTCACATTAATTAGACAGCAGTCATGGCCAAAGACATCCATTTATGTGTACGGATGTATGAATCATTATCCCTATCATCAATCACTGGAAAAACTGCTATTCCCATCAACAATTCTGCCCTTCCAGACTGCTCATTTGAGTCTCCATCTCCTTTCTTCTCGTGCAAAAATACATTTGTATTTGAATTTTTGTAAGTGCAAGTAGTTCGTTGCTTATTAGATTTTACTATCTAAACATGACAGCCTAATTCCACGTATCGTGGAACAAAATGACATGTTGTCACTGAATGGTTGAATAAAGCTAACACTTAAAATGAGTTTTCCATTATTTAGTATTAAAATGTCATTGTTCTGTAAATACCTTTGCATGCTATGGCAAGAAGATTGCTCTTCTCCCTACTCTGCCCTTGTGATGCCTCATCTAGAGTATCGCATCCAGGTCTGGTGCCCCTAACACAAAAAAGACATGGAGCTACTGGAGATCTGCTGTCTTCTTATGAGGACGGGCTGAGGGACCTGCCTTCGTACAGGGCTTGCTTTGGTTTTGTTGTTTTGTGGTGCGTGGTTTTTTGGGAGGGTGTTTCTGTTTGCTTGTTTTGTTTATAAACGAGCATGGACTGTTGTACTCATCTTCAGGAGAACAAAATGGGAATCTACATCCAAAATAATGTGAGTATTCCAGATTGTCTGTGTGACTTCAACGGCTCGAGACGGATGTTGAGCTGGTGCCACTTCAGTTCCTTGCCAGAACGTTCAGTGGTTCAGTATGGTAAATGATAACATATGTCTGAGTTTCTGTGGGTTGATAACTACAATTAATAGATCTTAATGTAATTATAATCTGGTATTAACTGAACTTAGGGAAAACAGAATTGTGAATATTTACCTATTAGACTCTTCTTGTGTGATTACTCAGCCATTAAATAGGAGTAGTAATTGTTTTGTTCCTGATTTTCCATTGCCTCATGCGTACACTTGTATCTCTTTGGTTATAAACACTACCTAACCCAAATTCCTAATTCATTTACATTAGTATCTACATATTAATTGTGAGTACTGTAAGCTCTTTTTCCCACGTGCTAAACTTTCAGAACACAACCCAAATGCCATGTGAAGCACAAGAGCAGGACTTGAGCTCCCTCAGGCTCACCTCTCATGGCTGCTGGTAATTTAAGGAGGGTCATGTAAGCACTCTTTAATAACTCAGTGATTATATTTTAAGTGCACAACTCTCTAGTTCTCATTTACAGCAAGACTTTCTCACCTCACTCAGGATCCCAAAGGTGTGAAGTGATCCTAATGTAACTAACTTATGGACATACAGACACAGATATATATATATATATATATATATATATATATGTATGTATGTATGTATGTATGTTATCACACTGAAAGTAAGGGCACTAAAGAACTGAGTGCAATGGTCAACAGCTCCAGTATTCACTGATAAGAGAATGGAACAGATTCTTCATTGGTATAAATGGATATTACCATTGACAGTCTACAACAAACGCAGAGTTTGGTCTCCTGTTGTTCTTTGTGTCCTTTGTAAGTAAAAACAGCTCTGTGTGCAGATGTATTTTCCTTTATCTCAATTTACAATTGGCTCTATGCCCGTGGAAAAAGGTTGAATTTCTGCTGTACATTGTCTGAAGCAGATGATGTTCTTTCATTAGCTTTATTGCTAGAAAGCCTTTTTCCATTAAGATAAGTAAATGCTATGAAACACTGACTAGCAATTTCCATGATCAGAGGAATTATCTGTATACAGTTAAATCGTTTGATGGATAGTTATTGTCCTTAAAGCTCACAACTCAGCTTTTGTTCACTGTGATCATAACGTCAGGTCTTAGAGAGAGGAAGAATTAAGCTAGTATGAGTAGACTGCAGCTACTTTGCTAACGAAGTTCTTAACTTGAAAAGAAAGTTATTTTGTCTGAAACAGTTGAAAATCTGTGTTGTGACTCAAATTGACTGAAGCTCCATTATTTTAATAAACACACTGAAAAGTTCATCACTGATTGCATTTGCATTTTAATGAATGATTCTCACCTACTTGTCAAATAGGCAACCCAGCTAGATTTATTGCGTTATGGTATGAACAGGGTATCCTGATACCAGCATTCAAATGTAGAAATATTTGATGTCCTATTCTAGCAATGTACTATAAATCAATAGTGCAGAAAAGTACGTTGGTCACCTCATTCTATATTGGTCCCCTATATTCTAAGCTTGGATTTGTTTTACAGTTTCTCTGACCAGAGTCTGTGAATGTTTGGGGTAATTCATAAATATTCCTGAAATAATTCAGTGGAATTATGAGAAATTTTTGTCTGTTTGTCTCTTGTTACAGTTCTTCTGTATGCTATGCTTCTGTTTATTTAATTTCTTGTCTTGCAGACTACAGAGCTATCTGTTGTAATACCTGAGACTTCGAGGAAGTCAGACTCAGGATGTTTGTGTAGCTTTTTCTTTTCCTGTTGGTATATGAGAAGGATCATTGATTTTTGCATACACATATTAAATCCCTCAATATTAATTACACTCCATAATATTTTTAAAATTGTACTTTATTGTACCAATTGCCACTTACACATCTTTCTCTCATATGACTGGTTGTGGCATTAATATTAAAAGAAGCAACTGCTCAACGAGCAAACAAAAAACATCTTTCTGGTTTATAACCACCTGTTTCTATCAGTTGTCTTTGATTCATGTGATAACCTCATTGTTCACTAATTGTATGGTCATAATGGGCAGCTACAGCAATGGTTTCGATCTTTAAGAGGGAATACTTACATAAATCTTTTTCATACCAGTGTCTTCATGGTTGGGAGAAATGAGAGTAAGCGAGAACTATTGGAGAAGTGCATAAAGCAGGAACGTGGTGTTATTTTCTACCATTCCAATAAATGTCTGCTACTCAAAATACTAGGGTTTTATGGAAGAAAAAAGTCGTGTCACACACAGCTCTGAAATCCTCATGTTTTTAAAGCACACAGTATTTCTTATCGGAGACACCTTATTTTCTCATTTCATTTTTTTCCAAAGTTAGCATAGAAATAGCTAGCGGATGGGTTATCATCTATCTGAACATGAAGGGTGTTCAGACTTTGTTTGTGATTGGTGGACTTAAAAATAAGGCTGACAAACCCAAGTTCTCCAACCATTAAGCTGTGCAAATAGTTTTTCATCAAGGAAAGCAAGGAGGGAGCAAATCATTCCAATTGAGAACATGCGAGCTCAGTGGCTGAAATTTGTACTCTCTGTGATCCTCAGGTGCTTTAATGTATTTCTGGTAGTTAAAGGGGGCTATTAATTTCAGTAAAAAAACAAGGCCAATCTTTCAAGACTAGATAGAAAAAGAATCAATGCAGCCTGATGACACCTAATTTGAAAGTCAGCACCACGCTAATTTAAAGGGCTGCATCCTATGCCTGAACAGCATGCCCTTGTCTGGCTTGGATTATCTGCTACTTTAGAGGTAATGTTTTAATAATTAATTAATGCTTTAAGCCTTTCCCTGCCCTGGCTCACCTTTCCTTTTTTTATTTTTATTTTTTTACTTCTACTGTCATCCAATGGGTGTGCATTATGGTTTCCTCCTTGTTTCCTGCTTTTGCAGTAATTCCCTGCCTGTTACCTTCCCTGGTAGCTTCAGGCCTGTTACAGCATGTGATGGATAGGGGCCCAGTGGTCAACTGGCTGCTATAAATTAGAATTAGGCAGGGAGTTTTTAAATCAAGTAGTGAACACCATGGAGCTGAGTTCGGTTGTTAAACTCCAACATCCAACAGTGCTGAAAGAGATGATGGAAAGATCTCTCGGTTCATATTGGGGAATTATCCTTTGTTAACATATTGCAAAAGGAAATACTGGTGTTGAACTCTTGGTTATAGAAGAATGTGAATGCAAAGAATGCAAAATTTCTTAAAATTTAAGTTGGTGTTTTCAGTACACATCATAAAATGAGATTTTTTTGCAGGCATCATATAAGTATTGTGAAGCAGGGCGGAGAATATTTTCACATCCTTCACCAAGAATCGCTGGAGCAGAAGAAAGCATTGAAAGCACAAAAGTCTCAGGTGACGAGATGGAGAACTGACTTCCAGCCATGCAAATGTTCTTCTGAGGTAGAGGTGTCAGATGAAGAAGTGAACACGTAAGTTGGTTCAGAGGGCTTCTCGTAGTCCAAAGTCAGTGGTTTTAAAAAGAGACAACTTCCATTTCTCTCACTGTGCCAGAATATTACTACTTATTACTATGAGTTTGAGGAGAAAATGCTTAAAAATCTCAGTGAGCACACGTGAACTTAACAATTATGGACCAAAAAGTGCTTGTTGCACTGTTAAAAAAAGGAGGAATCTTGGAAAGTGCAAGGTTAGGGTGAACTGAGAGAGGTTTTGTAGGTACTTAGAAGTGATTATCTGAGGGGGAGATCTGGTGAGAGTTTGCCATATTTTTGCTGCCCATTGTAACCACAATACTGAGAATAATGAAGAACTGCATGCAGAATTTGTGGTGTGGCTTGCAGAATGGATTTATTGGCTAGTTCAGCCCTATTACCACCTTCTTCTGGTTTTCTCTCTATTTAATCATTAAATAGTCTTCCTTTTATATACTCCCTTTTTTAACTTCAGTCTTCATTCTTTCTGACAGTTCCTCTCCAATAGAAGGCAGCCATGTGAAAAAATCGGGGAAGAAGAAAAAAAAGATGACCTTAAGGTCTTATGCTCCCATTTATACCAGTGTCCTGATTTCAAGACCCTCTGAAGCACAAAGGTATATTTGAAGGCATCGTTTGCTCCCAGGTCTTGATTTAGCATATTCTGACTTATTTGCTTCAAATCTGCATACATGGTGTTTTGAGGAAAGGCTGTCAAAGTTAAATTTTGTTCTTCCTAGCTTAGAAAACAAAAAAAATTAGGCCTAAGGAAGAGAGGGGGAGAATACAGTGCATGTACAATGCACACTATTTTGTTCTAAGTTCATTAACCTCTTGCTCACCAAAAGCGTCTTTATATCTATACATGCATGTGGATTGAGCTACAGTGCTAATCTTAGAATGGCTTGGGTTGGAAGGGACCCCGAAGATCATCAGTTTACAACCCCCTGCCATAGGCAGGACCACCAACCTCCAGATCTGGTTTAGACCAGGCTGTCCAGGGCTCCATCCAACCTGGTCTTGAACACCTCCATGGATGGAGCATTCACAGCTTCTCTGGGCAGCTGTTCCAGCACCTCACCACTCTATCTATGAAGAGCTTGACATCCAGTCCAAACATCCCCTCCTTGAGCTTAAAGCCATCCCCCCTTGTCCTATCACTATCTTCCCAAGTAAAAAGTTGATTTCCCTGAAGATAGCCTTAGTTCATAAAAATCTTGGTTTGGCATTTTGAATTCATACACTGCCTCTTCTCAATTGCAAAGCTGTAGGAGCTACCATAGAATCCAGAACACCATAAGAACCCAAATCATGAGTTCATAAATGCTGGAATCCTGGTAGGTGTGAAAGCGCTGAGCGCATCACAAAGTCAAGTCCTCTGAGAAGTTTCATGCTCAAAAATATGCTTCAACATTAAAAAACCTTGAAGGATGTGTAGAATTCACTGGGTCAATGGAAGTATTCTGGTGCAGAATTGCTTTTTATCGATAAAACCTTCTTTTACTGTTAGACATATCTATTTCAGGCAACACAATGGCCGCTTGACTATGTTTTCCTATCTGTAGCATAACACGTTTGTCTCTTCCTTTTGCAGTGAATGTTTTTTCCGCCAGCTGTGTGCCATACACTGGCTTTTGGAAGCTCTGACTCTTGAATCCAGCAGTTCAATGCATTCTATATTATCCTGCTGGAATCTAACGTACGTGTCCAATTCACAGTAGTCTTTGGAATGAGAGTTTGGGAATCCTATGTCATTAGTTGTTTTTTTCTCTTATTTCAAGTAACAACTATTTAAGTGAAGTCTTAGCAGAAAATACTGAGCTAACACAGTGAAACTGTTTTCTTTCCTTTATCCTTTTGTTAATAATTATGTAAACTAGAAACTTGTAGTAATGTATGTATGCATGTTCCTGGAGCGTTCCTTAGAGGGATATCCCCTAACTAAACAGGAATTCCAGATACATTTTAATGACAGAACAAAGCCAGCTACTAAGGGATATTTAGCCGTTGTTTTCATTCTATCAGTGATGCATGACAGTGATGAGTACTTACAGAAGGTGCATTGCTTCTGAACTTTTATGCTGTTGGAAGTAAATAATAATTAATTATATTAATTAATTAATAGTTCTCAACATTTTTATCTATAAATATAACAATGTTGACTTAACATTTATTTGAATTATTCACAAACTTTGTACCATTTATGCTCTGATTTGCAGGACAAAGCTCTTCAGAGCTGTTCTGTTTTCTCTGTATATTCTCAACGAAGACAAACTATACAGAACAAGAGTGGCACAGTACCATTATGTAGAATTAGCTTGGATGGGAATCAGTCCAGTGTGTATCATGGACGAATTTTTCACCTCTTTACATATGAGGACTGACCAATAGACAGATGCTGACTGCAGGGTGTTAATGTATAAGGCTCTGGAGTCATTTCCAGATACAAAAGTAGTGCTGTCTCTTCTTCCTTCTGCTTTCTATTGCAGCCTCTCCACACCACTCCTCTTCCTCAACGTCATCTAAACTGATAAGCCAACATATACTTCATTTTGCAGTAACCATGAAAAATTATGCTTTCATTCAGATCATATAGCATCTAAGTATACAAAAAGATTTTTACATGTAGTGAAGGGAGCAAGCTTATTTAGCACATTTACAAAGCACGTTAATGTGCTTTGTAAAACTTATGGCTGATTAGATGGGGATTGAATGACAAATGAGACAACCTCAACAGTGACCTGTTGCTATACCACAGCTGCCAGGATTGCATCTATCACGTTTAATTTTGCCAACATGATGTAACATTTAAACGTTTGGACTAATAGAGGTCCTCACTCAGCCAACAGGATAGAAAAAACAAACTTTTGCATGAACCTGCCATCACTCTGATCCATGAAGTCTTGCACAGAGAAAGTGGAGAGGATAATCTGGCTCAGTACATGTCTGGTAGTTTGCAAGAATTACTGTGCTGTCTTGTGACTATGGCTCACTCATGGCCTATGCTGCTTGTGTTGGCTGTCTATGACAAACATGTCATAATCAGTCACCATTTGCCCTCTGTTTATTATGATCTTAAAAGAACTTAATAAGAAGAACTCTTGAAATAGGAAACTAATTACGTTGTTTCTACTTAGGGACCCTGGTGGCTTTAAAAAATCAGTGAAGGAAATCGAAGAGGAAAAGTTTGCAACATATATGTGGGAGCTCTTTATTACGAACACAAAGGTATTAATTTATTCTTTGAGAACGAATCCATTTTTACAAGCATTTATTCTTTTTGTTGCCTAATTGAACTCCTCGATACCTCATTTTGTATTCTGGATGTCGTGAATTGCAGATTATCTTTCTGTGTTTCTGTAGAATAACAGTTTGATTCTCAGTAGTAGGAACAGCAATAGGTAACTGCTCAGAAGACTGAAGCTGTGCCTTGGCCTTAGTGATAATACTGACGTAGGAAGGATTAAATGTTCTGCTAAAAGTTATGTTAGACTCTGGTTTGCATTTGTTCCCCTTTTTCTTAAGAGTTGAAGACCCTAGGGATTTCAAATCGGCATCCTGGAGGGCTGGTGGGGAATAAGCAGCAAGCTGTGAAACTTCCCTACGGTAAAGATCGTGTCTTTATGCAGTTCTTCTTTTTGCTGCAAGCAAACAGTGAGGGCAAGCCAGAAGGTTACAGAACTAAGAGCTGTTTCCCAGTGATGCCTTTCTGATTTTTCCATATGGTCTTCCCACTTCTCTAAAGTCAGGTCCCAAAGAGCACGAGCAGAGGAACACAAAGTGCATCTCAGCCTTGATGTGTCATAAAGCATTCACATTTTTATTTTTCCTCCTCCCTGAATTAATTTCCTCTCTATCATTTATGCTAATTATTCCTTGAACGCAGCTTTTCAGTTTGATATGAAACTTCTGGTGGACATACTGGGTTTCTCCAGGGGTACTTGGTTTATAATACATACTGTTCTCATTATCAAGCCTGAAGAATTCAGTTTGCTTTCAGTTCTATGTGTTGGACACAGGAAACTTACTTGTAAGGTTATCGTATGTGAAGAGGAGACGTGAACATTTATCAAACCATTTTGACTTACTCATCCATAAACATGAAAAATTGCTTTATTCCCAACTTTCTCTATAGCTGCAGTGTTACTTGCTTACAAATCAGCTTAACCTGTTGTCATTAATGCTACGGCAGAGGAATATGGAAGAAAAATGCCCAAAAAAGCAGGCCTTACCCATGTAATTGCTGCCTTGGGGAAGTCAATGAAGAAAAATGGGTGAGGTCACAGGAAGACCAGATAATCTTACTGCTGGGATTAGTACAGAAAAAAGAAAAAAAAGATTATTTATTGTCAAAGATGCAGAAATTTGAAACCAAATCTGCTGAAATTTGCTGCAGCAAATCCCTTCTTGTTCTCTCTTTCTTATATGAACAGAAATACATGCGGAAAGCACGGCGCATCCCGTTTAGGAGGCAAACAAACAAGGCAGCTGCTCCAGCCAGCTCTCAGCTCAGCAGTCAGTCATCTCACGGTCAGACCCCTCTCAGCAGTGTAAATTCTCTTGCGCTTTGCTCTGAAGACAACGTCAACCTGAGCAGAGCTTTGGCCAATGTTACGAGTGCGTCAATGCAAACTAAAGAACAACAGTTTTTCCCCTGTAAGTTACTTTTCTTGGCTGCCAATATCAAGTAGGCTTTCTTTCAGCGTCACTAAGGAGTACTTTAAAGACACTGCTAGATGTGCCAGTGTAAAAGTGTATTCATCCTCTTCAGGTACAGGAAACTTCATTCATGTCTCTCTGCCCTTACCAGTCACAAATTGGTTTAAAGATGGTGTAATCCCATGTGAATATTAAGAGTTTTATTAGTAGTCAGTTATATCAGCTGTATAATCAGACTGTTGTTCACATCTATAATGTCCAATAGGAGGTAAAAGCATTGAAACTGTTCTCTGGCATAATCGACTGATGCACCGAACATATATCTATTTAATGGAGGGCTTTGTTATTCTGTTCTGTGCTCCTCCTACTCATCCATTAGTGATTGCCTGCACTTGATAGACATGACAGAATAGTTTGCAATGCATTTCAGTATATAGCAAGGCAATCTTAAGCCTTTCCCTTCTTTTACTTCAAGGCCAGAAGAGCAAATTAGTATTTATCATAGAATCATAGAATGGCCTGTGTTGAAAAGGACCACAATGATCATCTGGTTCCAACCCCCTGCTATGTGCAGGGTCACCAACCAGCAGACCAGGCTGC
>JAOWBP010004343.1:9528535-9541774 GCA_028571105.1 Tragopan temminckii | reverse complement strand
TCTTTAGGTAATAGTTCCCAGTGATCTTGCATTATTTGTCTCCTACACTGAGGATCCTGCTCTGGCCAGGATTCCAGGGTGGCATCACTTGGTCCAGTGATGTCAGCATTTCTCTCTCAGTGCTTCATGAACTCTTGTCCATGAACTCTCCTCTGTCATGGTTGATTTTCCCCTTTACATGTACTTCTCCCACCCTCCACGTGTGCATGTATGCACACATCCCACAGAAAGCCGTGTTTTAATTACTTGTATCTCTTGAATCTATCAATCAGCTCTCTGTTCAGATAGAAGAATACTTACAGCTTAATTAGATAATAAATAATCCTCATGGCTAATTGTTTGCACTGTTGTTTGGGGAATTATTTGTGAGATAACTCCATTTATTTTTGACTATAGTTATTTAATGAATAAAGGATGGAAACATCATCACTTTCACTGGAGAACTGATGACAGAAAGATAAACTTGTCATGCTTCAGAGCTTTACAGTAACTCATGCATGGTTCTTACCTTGAATCCCCCCAGCTAGGCTGATACCCTGTGCATTTTAGTGTTGTCTGATCTCAGCTACCAGGTATCACTGGTCACCTCGATCTGATGTCTGCCAGCTGGCTGCACTGTGTGCATCAGAGTGGTTGACAAGTCTGCAAATAGTGGATATCATCTTATGGGGTCTGCATGTAAGGCATTCCTCAATAAAAATCACACAGGAGAGCCCAGCAGTGATGTTCCTCACCTATCTCATAACCAACTGCCAGGCAGATGCCTGAATAGAGGGGAGCAGGACAGAGCAGAGGTCTGGAAGTCTCATTGGCAGCTCTTGGGGCTGGTACCCTCTGGGAGGTGTAATAATGTTTGCAGATTCCTGGACTTGCTGACAGACAACAGTGTGACTGCCATCACATGCAGTGGTCAGGTAAGGCAACGTTAAGCCACAACAAAGTGGTAAATGAATGACAGAGATTTTTGCCTAGAATGGACAGAAACAGGAGAACTGTGACCCATCTGCAGCATAACAACAGCATAACAGTATGCCTGAATTTAAGGAGAGTACATTCCCTTTCTCAATGCTTTTTCTTTTGAAGTCGGTATGTTCTGCTCTACTTAGTGTTGACTGGTGATGCCAGAGCTAGAAATGCTTAAGGTTTAATGTAACACATTTATTAAGTTGTCAGAATAATCAAACATCTTTTAACAACTGTTTTGAAATAAAAAATAAATAAATTTATTCTAGTTCAACACTTTGCAGTGGCTTAAACACTTGAAGCTGATCTCCCTGCAGTTCTGAACTTCTCGGTCAGACTGGCAGGTTGTTCCAATAGAGGATCTGTTCAGCTGCACAGTGAAAACCTGTCCCATTAAGGAAATATTAGCTGAAAGTGGGTGGTTAAAGCACCCTGTCCTTTATGCTGCCTTTCCTTGTTGGTGTATGATGTCTTAGGGTTACGTAGTTAAGCAGTCTGGAAATGTCATATAACAGAAACACCTCTATTTTCTTTCTGTTACCACCACCAACAGGCGATGGGTTACCTACAGGTATCCACCACATCCTGCTCCAGTTTTTCTTCCCGCTAGGTTACCTTGAGACGTTAGGAATTAATTCCTGGAGTCGCTGTCAGTGAAACTGACAGTGAATCAAAGCTGCGAGACAAATTGCTCGTTACAGTTCAGGGAGCTGAGCCCTCCATGCAGACAGCTGTACCATGGCTGGGGGGTTCTCAGGCGCATCACCGCCAGCTCTGCCTTGACAAATGCTGTCCTTCTTTGCTGGTGAAGCTGATAGGTGGATTGCCATCACATAAATGCACTTTAAGCTCCCATCAGAGGCACTGCTGTGTTTTTGGGGACTGTTTAGGTGTGTTTCGTGTCGCTCTGCAGCAGCCTGAGCTATGGACAATGCTGTTAATCCATGAAAAATGAGAAATTAAACCCCTGGCTGGATCTTAATGATCCTTATCCAGATCCATCAACTCACAGCTTGATTTTTATTTTTCTGAGATCTTCTGTTTGTTTTTATAAGAGCTTGGAAGTACTAAATTCATTCAGCTTTGCAGCGTGGCATTCAGAAATCCCTCTTGCTGTCAGTGATCTTACTTCAGCTTTTAGTGAATATGGATTAAAGAACAGATTGGGAGGAAAAATATCCTTTTCTAAATAGCCACCTCGCTGTTCCATTTAGCTCATCAGAAGTATTCCAATCCTTCTTTTTTAAACAAAGTGAAATACTCTGTGATTTTTCTTTTCCCCTTCAGGTGTTTCATTTTCAACTGCTCCCATGAAAAGTGTTAACTCATATTACTTCCATGAGATGTTTGAGGTCTGAATGTGTGCATGGCAGTAATTGGTAAGTCAGGATGAGTTAGCTACATAGGATACAGGCTGTAGAGCAAGATTTTCACCTCTTGGTTGTGCTGGCAAATTGTATGAATTGAAGTCTTTGCACTGCTTTGCTCTGAGGTCAGCTAGAAGACACTATGGCCTGAAAACAGTGATTTAATGACAGCATGACATACAGCCTTAAAACTAATGGAATACGAAATAGGAAATCAAAACAAAGACAATGCTTGAGGAGAATGGGCCACAGATGTAACGCAGTCTGTGTGTGCAGCTGGCACGGCTACTGCAAAATGCCTCTGAAAATAGCTGCCCTCTGGAAAGTCAAGTTTTGGTGGGTTGGTTGTGGCTTATTCCCTTATTTGTATCAAATGTGAGCAATTTGGGATGCATTTATTTTACCACAACTGTAGAGTAGTTCCTAAATGTTGACCTTTCCTTCTTTTTTTTAAGTCACAGGTATGATAGTGTAGGGCTTTATTTGCAGATAACCTAGCCAATTCAATGAAAGAATGCTGGTTAACTGTATCTGATGAGGTGCGTATGCGTGCTTATGTTTTAGTGTAAATCACACATAAGTAATTAAAAGAGGGAATCTTTGTTGAGTATGTTATCATAGAATCACAGAGTGGTTTGGGTTGGAAGGAACCTTTAAGATCACCCAGTTCCAACCCCCTGCTATTCTGGGGGACACCTCCCACTGACCAGGTTGCTCACAGCCCCATCCAGCCTGGCCTTGAGTGCTTCCAGGGAGGGGGCATCCACAACCTCACTGTGCAAGCTGTTGCAGTATCTCACCACCCTCACCTAAAACCCATTCAGAGCTGGGTTTTACCAGCTGAGGCCTTACCATGGGTTATCAATGATATTTTGGGCTTTGTGTTGGAATTAAAGAGTCTTCTGTCTAATCTTGCATAAAGCCTACCCAAGAAGATTCTCTTCTTGACGTGGATCACCTGTCTCACATTTGTCATGCATGAATTTGGTGCCAGCCAACAAGCTCATTTCATTGCAATATGGACTGTATTTATCACTGTAAAAGAAAGAATTCAGTCAGGCTCTTTATTCCAACAAGGAACTGGACCCTTTGACAAAAATATGCTTTGGGAAAATTATACAGTAGTTCAGAATTTATCTTTTTGCTCGTAAATTTCAATGTATCTAGGTAGAACATCCATGTATATAGCAACCATCCCATGCTTCTTGATTTACTTGAAGTGATACTGGAAAAATATTAAGAAAACGTATCAGCATTTTAATAATCATAGTCTCCAGTTTGCATCTAAAAATGCTTATTTGTTTTAGGGAATAACAGGAGTGGCTGTTTGGGGAAAATAGACTGGAACTGTCAGTCCCATATCACGTTGTGCATGTGGTGAGATGACGACTTTTTTAGGGCTGGCAGATGCACTCTGTTCATTTTACAGGTCATTAAATTTCTCATTATACAAACTCAATCATCTGAGTTTTTCAAAATATGATTTGGAATATCCAAAAGATTAGACAGTGTGCAAAATAAATAGAGAAGTTTTTTTTTTCTTTTCAAATTATGGTTTGTCTTTCAAAATTAAAGTGATCGATAACCTCCATAACGTTTGTACTATATCATTCTCATTGTCTAGCTGCTCCATATGGAAGGTTATATTCTGAGATTGTGTATCTCTGCATGCAGAGCAACATCAGACCAAATTTGTATTTGTCGGTCTGCTTAGAGATTCTGATTAACCTGTCTGTGTCTGAGAGGAGAGAGTCTCCAGCAGTAATTTGTGCATTAGAATATTATTTTTCTTGATGAGGCTAAGCATCTGCATCTTCTTTAAAAAATGTTATGAAGTGGCTTTTGAGAAGAAAAAGGCCCAAATCTTCATGTGTTTCGCTTGCTGAATTGATCATTCAGCACTATCCTGCCTCTTCTGTCCAATGTGTGCATAATTCCATGTGGTCTACATTGGCAAAGTGGAATGTGTGAAGGACTTGGTCTGCATGTGATTTCATGGTGTAATTTGGGCAGGAGAGGAAGAAGAAATGGTGCGTCTCAGAAGGACATTTTCCAATTTAAAAATTATTGAACCATCTCCATCTTCCTAAGCTGCCTTCACCTTCTTGTTTGTTTGTAAGGCCTCTGTTTGTGTTCACTCTGATTGCACTTCTGGTTTAGCGTTTTGCCATTGCCAGTTGAAGCAACTCCTGACGATGAAGACCTATGAGAAAGGAGTAGATAAGTGACCTAGAAAAATTAGTGCCTATCTAGAGTCTGCTCTGATCCTACTTCCTTGGTGCTATTAAATTTAGTTTCTGCTAAAGGACAGAATTTCATCTCAAGTGGCTCTGTTATGGAGCCTGAAGGAACTGTTTGGAACTGAAGGTTTTACAGTGCCTGAGGAGTTGCAGACAGCACAGAGAAAAGGGAAGAGGGCAAGGTGCCAACAGCATACAAGAAATGCACTTAACTTTCTTGAACGGTGTTCAGCATCCATGGGATGAACAGTGGGATATTAAATTAATAGCTGGTTGGGAAGAATGGGGGATATCCAGACAGAGAGAAATGATGGAAGATCCAGCCAGCCTGCAGGACTGTGACTCCCACATCAAGTTAAGATGTGAGCTCTTGGCTTCAGAGATGTCCCTGGTCATGTATGTCTTTAGAATGAGAGCTTGGTGGCCCTGCCTGTGGCAGGGGATTTGGAGCTTGATGATCCTTGAGGTCCCTTCCAACCCAAGCCATTCTATGATTCTGTGATATGACATACACAGAAAGCACAGGGAATTGAAGGCACAAGTCACTTGTCTTGCTGTACCTTCATCCTTCATATATGCAGCGTTTAATACCACATGCTGACAAGAACGCTGTGAGGATTAATATCTTACAGGTGATAAACTGCTGAACTGTTGTGGTAGTGGGGACCATGCGAGTATTACAAATATGCTTTGGAGTCTTCACAGCTATTGGATGCCAGTGTAGCCCCCTGTAGCCCCTCCATCTCTGCCAAGCCAGAAGAATGCCCCATCCATCATGTGCAGAGCCAGCCATGCTTAGCCACACATTTGTGACCTCTGGGTGTGATTATAGCTGCTGATCTGTGGGACTGAAGCCAAAGGAGAGATAGGATTTGGTTCTGTTTTATTAATATACTTACAGGAATAAGTGCTGTGCCTAAACAAAATTAAATAGCATCTAATTCCTTCGTTGGCGTTTAGTAAATAAAAGCATGCATGGAGACAAACACATAAGTTCAGAAGGAAACAGAGTGGTTTTGCTTTTTCTAATCCTGGAGTGGTAGCTGGACAATTTGAAATTCAAGTGACACAGTGAAGTGTTAGCAGTCCTCACAGCTGAGAACAAAAAGCATTGGCCAGAAATGATCTTGAATTTTTGCATGCACTTTTTATTTATCGAACTAATATTCCCAACCCTCTCTTCTTCCCTTGTAAAATAGAAGAGCTCGGATTGTTACTAACACGTCTGTATTTCAGTTCTGTGGTAATTTCCAATTCCTTGTGTTCTTTGTCCTCTACCAGGTGGCAGTCATCATGCTTTTTATTCTGTGGCTTCTATTGATTTGGTCAAAAGTAATTAAAGAGATAATTCGTTCTCAATTACATTTCCCCGAATTTCCTGAGGCTGGTAACTCTGCTCTCCAGCTGCGTCTTTCCTCAACTCCTCCTCAAATTGACTTTGTTCTCGTTATGAAATAAAGCAGAATAGTGTGTTCTTTTTTGTTTGTTTGTTCGCTGCTTTTTGATTGAATAGTGACTCTGTGCTGTGGAAGATATCGATCAGTTAATTGTATTACACACTCCTGCCTTGGTTCGTGAACTTTCATGCTTTTTTAGCATAGCATTCCAATAAGAAACCCTGTGTTAGACTAATAGAAGATCAGTAAAGGGAGACATCTAGAAAGCATTAGCAAAGGCCGAGTATTATTTCCATCATCAGGGAGTGGAAGGCTGTGGGAGAGCTGCATCAGCTGAATGTGCTGGTGCATTGCCCAGAGCTCCCGTGACTGATAGAAATATGAAGAGTAAGGAGAGATGTCATAGAAGCAATCTATTTTGTGTTGATTTTTTTTTTTTTTTTTTTTGCATGTTTTCTTGCTTGACTTGTAAGGATGCAATGCAGAATATTTAGGCTGTGCGTTTTTCAGATCGTCTTGCAATGAAAAGGTTTTGTGGAGGAAGAAAAAGATGGCAGGTCATATAATATTCAAAGTAACTGTAGAGCAAATAGAGTTACAGTTGAGACTAGTTAGATCCAATTATTTTACAAAATTTATCACACTTATCAGAGTTCAGTAAATATGATGGTTCTTTGGGGTCCCTTCCATAGCCATTCTACGATTCTATGAACATTCTTTGGAGAAAAGAAAATAAAAAGCGGATTTTCCTGGAGAATGTGACAAGCTGAGGCAAATTGGGATAAATATCAAGCTATGTGAACTGGTTCTGCTAAGTAAACAGCAGTCTGTCTTTATGTATCCTTTCTGAATACTTAAAAAAGTTAAGAAATGAGCAGTGTTATTTGTGGCATTTCAGATATATGGAGTAGAGGCATCATGAGCTGAGATTCCTGTACCAAAATCTATTGTAGTTGGAAAGAAGTGGGGGTGGGTTAGGGCCTGCCAGCTGGGATAAGGTATTAGATGTTTTATTTAGGATGTCAGAAGAATTTTCTGACAGATGTGAAATTGAGCCTACTTATTCCAAATTTCATTCTTACGCCTTTACTAGTAGATAACCTCTCTCTCACTTCTCAGCTGCCTCCTTCCATTTTTCTGATGTGTCTTTATTGACAGTAATGTGTTCGCTAGAGCGCAGAATGGGAGCTGACAGGACTGGAGCTCCCTCCCTCATTAAAACCACCGATGGTGGAATGAGTATCACTCCCTATTGATATCAGGCCTGTTTCTGACCAGAGACCAAGGAAAGCGAGCTGCTGCAGTAGCTCTTAGCAAACGTTCCCACTGGCTGCAGAGATTCTCATCTACGGAGTGCCTTGCATTATTGATGTGGTAAAGCATAACCTTAACGAATCAGGTATCTCGTCTTTGAGGCTGATGCATATTTGCATCTTGCTGTGGTGTAGTTTTAAGCTGAAGCACTAAAATGACGTTCCTCTTAAAGCAATCTCAGTTTTCTGCAGGATATTGTTAGTGAAGTCCTTTGCCTAGGAGTCGCTTGTGTTTAATTTAAAATTCTCTTTTGGTCCCAATATCTATTCCCTCATTCCAGTGAAAGAGCAAGAAGGGTCAGTGTTTAGCAGCAGCAATGTAAGAAGAAATAGGGAAAAAATTTAAAATACCTTGAGTACTTGGCTAGAATACTGCCTATAAAAATCAGCATTTAGAATGCTACCTGTGGAAAAGCACTAGTCCTCTCTCTGTGTATTGCTTAACAAGAGCCTTCTAAATGCTGTTGTAAAATGACAAATATATTTCATCAGGTTGGTCTTGCATCTGGATGACCAAATGGGTAGCTTGTGGGAGGGCTGTGCTGATTTACGTTTGTCAAAACACATTCACATCTTGCAGATGTAATCGTAATGCTATTAGTGATATTAGAAACGATGCTAAATGATGTTAGGAAGAAGAGTGCAATAGGGGTTCCAATCACTGTTTTTACCAATAACATACAAATCAAACAAGTTGACTAAAATGAAAAAAGCTTCAGAAATTCCCAAGATAACGGGTTTTAAGTTGAAAATGTACAACATAAAGTCAAGCTTAGCTCCCCTCCTGTAGATGACGTACACAGCATGTTCACTGCAGCCTTCCTGTACCTAAAAGGAGCCTACAAACAGGAGGGGAGTCAACTCTTTACAAGGGTAGATAATGGCAGGACAAGGGGAAATAGTTTTAAGTTGAAGGAGGGAAGATTTAGGTTGGATATCAAGGGGAAGTTCTTTACCAGGAGAGCAGTGAGGTGCTGGAACAGCTGCCCAGAGAGATTGTAGATGCTCCATTCCTGGAGGTGTTCAAGGCCAGGTTGGATGAGGCCCTGGGCAGCCTGGTTCAGTACCAGCTCTGGAGGTTGGTGGCCTTGCCTGTGGCAGGAGGCTTGCAAATTGATGATCCTTGAGGTCCCTTCCAACCCAAGCCATTCTATGATTCTACGCTATTTCCGCAATAGGATTTGAAGAAAAAAATTGGAAACTCGGAATGATATTTGCAAAGATAAGTGTGTGAAATGCAAAGTGTGCTTAATAAAAGAATGTGATGTGTCAGAGCTGAACAATTTTTGCTCTTCATAATTACTTAGAAGAGCAAGTAGATGTACCCGGGAACTGTTAGGGTAAAATCTAGCATGTCTGGAGGCGGTCGTTTGTGATTGAAACGAGCTATTCAAAAGGATTTGTTCCTCCAAAAATACTCTGAGCCTTCAGTTTTCTTTCTAAAGATGGAGAGGGCATGCAAAGCACTGCATAAGCTGTTATGCAAGAACAGCAGAGCTTTGGGTGTGCCTCCAATCAACCGTGATAGCGATGGAAGGGATCGCCTCCAACCAGGCGGCACCGAGCTCCACCTACTGCACTACTCCTGTAGTTGACTTTACCTAGGGCTGCTGGGTGTGAGCTCAAGAAAAACCACCTCCATCGTTTTAGCAAAAAAAACCTTTTGGATTAATTTCCTCAGTCTTTCTTTGGATATTTTTCATATATCATCTTGCAGTGATTTATTTTTTTTGTTGTTGTTGTATTTAAATGATTGTTTTCTTACATATGCAGTTGTACATCATTCTGTTACTTCGCTATAATGAAAGCAGGAAATGATGACTGAAACAGGCATTTTGGTGGCTTAAAAGCAAATAAAGAGACTTCTCATAGTTCACCTAAATTTGGAAACACAATGAGAAAAAAAATAATTAAAAAAACCCACCCAAGCCCATTTATTGCTTCTGCACAAAGATTCTTCAGATTGTCATGATAATATATTGCTGAGTTTAACAAATTGGACTTACCAACATATTTTTTCCTCAGTTTTTTTATATCTGCACTGCAAATTAAAAAGAAGGAATTACACCATTCCATCATTATGGACTGTTACTGTTTTAAGCTCAGATTGCACCTTTTCAATACACGGCGTTGTAATGAAAGATAATGTAGAAAAAGAAGAGATTCCCTTCTGTTTTCTGTGATAAGGCTGATTGAATCTCATTACCAGTACCTGAGAGGAGGGGGTGACATATGCGATACCTCCCTTCCCTTCTTCCCTGAGCAATGATGCCAAGGAGAGGCGGATTTGCAGCTCTTTTCTTTGCCTTTCCTCTTGAACTGGCTGGGGTGGCTGACCAGAGGTGGGATGCAGGGTGATGTTGCACCTTGTAGAGTTTTGGTCACAAATTTATTCTTTCAGCACACCCAGAAACCTCTGAAAGAGTCATATTGGGAAATTCTTTCTTCTCGTGCTCCACAGCCTGTACTCATGGTCAGCATAGAGGTACTTACAAGCAATTGAAACTTTAGGGCTGCATTCCAACACTCTTTCTCTCCTCAAGTAGTAAGTTATTCTGAGAGGCCTTAGTTGATTGAATCATATCAGTCAAGGTATCACCAGCTGTAAAAACAATGGTAGCTGGCCATGGTCAATGTATTGCTGTTTCTGCTGGAGAGAAGAGTCAGGAGCAAAGCAGACTGGGAGTTCTGCGTTTCCTATGGGTGAGATGCAGGAGCCTGCTCAGAAGGTAAAAACGATTCCTTTCTCTGTTCACTGTGTGAATGAGTTTTCTTCAAACACCAAGGCAGCCCAAGTACATTGGTATCCCTCTGCAAGTGAGACATGTACTCCCAAGCAGTGTGGGCTTGCATCTGTCCCTGCTGCTGACCCACCTTGTTCCATTGCTCCCCAGCCACATGAGATAGCAGAGCCTTCACACACTCATCTTTGATACTTCATTAGTTCATCTGTACGCACTGCAGAAAATCTTTTTTCCGTTCCAGCTGCTTTGCTCTTAGCATCATTTCTGCTTATTTTTTTATTCTGTTATTTGCTCGCGGTCTGCCCTCGGTCATTACATTGGAACTCTGGTGCCCACAGCTTTCCAGTGAGTGAAGGACTCTGCTCCTTATGCTTTCTGCTTTCATTCTGTTGACATGTTACATTGGAACATAGATTTGGAAAACATTTTGTGCCTTCTAGAATCAAGATTCTAACAAGCAAACTGATTTGCTTTTAAGAATTTTTAAAGCATCCAGATATTTCAAGGCTTTACAGCTCCACATTTGCTGTGCTGTGTCTTTCAGTCTTTGTTCCACATCAGCTCTGCCCTAGCTATATGGATGCAGCTTCCCAGGGCCTCCTGCTTTGCTTTGCTTGGGATCAATAAATGAGCTCTTTGATCTGAAACTACTGCAGGAAGGAATTACTATTTTCATACCCTTTTAGCCCGAGTAGCATAGGCTGCTGAGTGATCTGAAGTTTTTTATTAATCTACATATAAATATGTGTGTGTATATATATATATATGATTTCAATAGGAGAAAATATATCTTCCTTCCACTTGAATAAAGTGCTGGTTGAAGGAGAACTAAAAATGAGATTGTTTGACTTCAGGGCTTTTCATGAGTCTGTGCCTTCATGGTGAGTGAAAGCACAGGCCCTCGAATACTGATCCATCACAGTGCGTATCTTCAGGGAAGAGCAATTACAGGTAAGTAATTTCTTATTCCTGTTTTGGAAATTGGATTTTCTTTTTATGTTAGACATGGTAGATAATAGTCTTCCGTGAGAAGAGGTTTTTTTTTTAAAAAAAACAAAAAAACATTCAAGTGAAGTAATTCAGAAAGCATGGGTGCATTTTGCACGGTAGTTTTTTCTGCAGGTGCTTCACATGAGAATCTGAGTGCCAGAGTTAGTGATGTTTTAAGTGTTTCTGCATCAGACTTGCCTTAATTTTTGATTTAGTTTGCATCTCTGTAGGAAAAGTTGCTTGCACCACTTGTTTTTTTAAAATGGTGATCTGCTTCTGTATGTCTAACTTGAATTTATACATAAGGCTACACGGTTTTGTTCATTTTTAGGAATCTGTGAAAAAAGATGTGCAGGAAAGACTGCAGAGAGAAGCGGCTGAGGTTACTGCTAATGAGAGCTCTGCCAATCCAAAGGTTAGAGTATGCAGTTTCGTTTCTGGGGAAGCTTTGATTCAGCATGGAGTTAAAGAAGCCAACATAAAAGCATCATGCTTTGAGTATATACGAGTGGTTGCTGTTTATAAGCTCTGCTGTACATAAGAACCAGCCTTTCTGCTGACGTATCATAGGTTTTATCTCATAAAACTATTGCTGATGAGTGAGACAAGTTTATATTGTAATTTGGTAAAAAGAATGCTCGGAAAACTCAGTTTAGCAGCGTCTTCATCATAGAAGGCCAACCTTAAACGATGTAACGGCTTAGCACAGAACGACTAATGCATTCAAAATGACTTAAAAAAAAAACAACATTGTGATTTTTGTTGTACATTGGCCAATATTGCACATATTTATACCTCAAAAGCCCAAGGCTGTAGGACTTTCCTTTACTGGCAATGCACAGGCTTGTCCCAAGGAACACCTTAGTTTGCACCTCAGTCTGTGCACACTGGTGTTACTCTTCTCAATGGATGGCAGTTCAGCCATGCACTTCTTGCATTGCATTGCACATTGAACTCTGCCTCAGCTGCATGTTTTATTAGCTTAACTAACACATGCAAAAACGCTGTATGTGCACAGCATGTGATTGTAATTCTATGAAACTGATGCAGATGTCCTCTGGAAGTCCCAAGGGTACTTCTAAGGCAGGGGCAGTTCCACAGCAAATGCAAGCTTTCATCTCCCATAAATTTGGATGCATAGTTGTTCAGAGGAAGAAATGTTGCAGGCACTTTGAACAGTGCCCTAAAGGAGATGATTTTAATTCCCTTGTGTAAAATCATGAACCTGGTTTGTACACTCCTAAAAAATTAAATAAAAAAGTTAGAATGAAAAAAATGGATACATTACGCTCTGTGCTCCAAGAAGAGAGCTATGTCTGTGAAGCTCTTTCTATTGCTTTTTCGGGTTATTTTCTTTGCTTTTTTTTTTTTTTTTTTTTTTTTTTTTTAGAAGATTTCTCTCTCGTGCGTGCTTTTCGTAGTTTGATGCATAAGAATCACAGCAGTTGTTCCCTTAGCCTAGGTAATTGAAGAGTCTCTTCTTCCAGTTTTGGTTTCATAAATCTGTCAGGCTCTTAGCTGCTCATAAGACTTCTGTCAAACCCGAAGTCAGCCAGTGACCAAAAGCTGCTGAAGCACACTTATGCCCAAGAGAGTGGTGAGGTGCTGGAACAGCTGCCCAGAGAGGCTGCGGGTGCCCCGTTCCTGGAGGTGTTCAAGGGCAGGTTGGATGGAGCCCTAGGCAACCTGGTCTAGTATTAAATGTGGAGGTTGGTGGCCCTGCCTGCGGCGGGAGGCTTGGAGGTTGATGATCCTTGAAGTCCCTTCCAACCCTGACCATTCTATGATACACGTGGGCTTGTAGAGCCATATCATATAAGATTTGTTGACGTGCTCATGAAATCTCATAATGCTCTCTCAGATGATGGTTATCTCAGAAAACCGTGATTAAAGCTGAACTGTGAGATTGCATGTACATTCTCTGTGCTAAGCTCTTCTTAATAGCTTAATATTAATTCTCAACTTGATCACTTTCAGTCTGATCCGCTGCAATCAGTGAAAAGGCTCACCTCCTCTAGAGAAACAGGAAAGGAGCTGAAGACTCTTAGTAAAACTCTAGCTCACTTGAGGTAAGGAAATCCAGAGCACACAGAAATGGGTCGCGTCAGGCTAAAGGAGTCGTTGGTTCTGCGGTGGCAGCAGTTGGCTTATCAGCAAAATCATCAGCTGTACTAATTGCTTAGAAAAGGTGGCTTGTAATTTTTCCTTTATAGTCTCTATGTACG
>JAOWBP010004343.1:9506107-9517987 GCA_028571105.1 Tragopan temminckii | reverse complement strand
ACGAGGAGGAGGAGCTGGAGAGCGCCGAGGAAGAGGATGGCGAGCGGAGCGCTCGGGCCCGAGACTCCGATGAAGGTGGGTAGCGCTGGAGCGGGGCTGGGGGAGGCCGGGAGGGCCGGGCCAAGGCTGCGCGCCCTGAGAGGTGGGTAGGAGAGGGGCGGGCTCTGAGCTGCGGGAACGTGCTGCGGAAATAACAGCTCGTCCGTCCGATCGCTGGAGTTTCCTGTGGAAGAATAAAAAAAAAAACAAACACGACGTTTGGAGGGGTGGGATTGGAGCGGTTTTCTCGAGTGGGGAAGAGTCAGAACGAGGAGAGCGCAGAGGATGTGGGATTTTTGGGTGTCCCGGGTTGTAATTGAGACGGTAGGATAAGAAGTGCTGGAGAGGTGTGGTGTGTGGAGCTCACTTGCGTTTCTGTGGTGTGAAGGGGTAGGAGGAGGACGGGAGGTCAGGTAGAGGAAAGGGTGGAACCTGTAAGAATTAGGGGCCGAAAAGGTTTTAGAAAAGAGAGGGCTTTATAGTGGGACCATGGAAACAAGGGAGAAGAGGAAGCCAGAGTGAAATCCTGGCATGTAGAATGCATAAAATGACACATGAGGGAGATGAGGAACGACCCTCTGATAGTATGCAGCGTCAGACTGGATGGGAGTCAGCCCCGCTCTGCTGCCACATCGTGTCTGTGTGCTTCTGAACAAGGAGCTGGAGCCGTAAGAGCTGGCAGCGTACATGAGGCCAGTGGCAGCGTGCAAATAAAATAGGTATGAAGGGCTTTTTGGTTACGAAAATATTTCTCTTTTAGTCAAAACTTAAGTTATATCTCTGTGTAGAATTTTATCTTAATATAAAAATAAACTTTGAGGTGTTTGTTCATAGCCTTTCACAGGTTTTTTTCGAGGCTGATGCCTTTGTCCATATGTGAGAGATGTAGCTGTAGTTTGGGCTGTGCAGCTGTACCTTGTCCACCATAACTCCAGCCTGGAGAAGCTGATCCCTTTGAGAGGAAAGGGAATTCATCCTTGGTTATGCAAGAAAAGAGAGCTGCAAAGGAGCAGCTGAAAGCTAGCAGTGCTGTACTGCTTTATTTTATAGTTTTTATTATCTGCGTGTAAGATTGGGTCTATCTATGTATTAGCACTTGTTTGTGCTTTGTGAGAATGACGAAGTATTTCAGTGTGTAGCTGAGAAGTCAACTTCAGATTATAGCAAAAAAATGTATTTGGTATCTTGAGTGCAACCTCTGTGGTAAACCATAACAGCATCCACTCATAGTGCTCTCTATTTGCAGTGTTTCAGGTCAAGATAGAGAGACATTCTGAATCAGAGCTCCTTCAGTCATTGTTTCCTGGGTGAAGCTATAAGAAGAAGCTGGGAAATGTCCTTCAGGGTCCTGAGATTGTGTTACCATCTCACTTTAGGGTTGTGAGACTAATGGAAAGAAATTACTGGAGTATCTTAAGTCAGTGCTGCTTAAACTTGGTGGAAGCTATGTTGTAAATCTGCTGGTGGGCTTACATGGGATAACTTTTGGTGTCAAGGAAGAGATGGGATGTTTCAAGTCAGTTCTGAATTCATTTCTCCAGTTGCCAGTCTGGTTGTGCATTTGCCCGAGTGTGGATTTTTTTAGTAATTTACTATTGTTCTTTTAATCCTGCTTAGTTTTAACAAGTCATTCTTTACCTCATTTAGATACTGAGGATGCTAGCGAGACTGATCTGGCAAAACATGAGGAGGAAGACTTTGTAGAAATGAAAGAACAGTAAGTAGCCCATTCTAATAAAAAGTGAGGTTATGTTTTTGCTGCCCTTTTTGGGAGGCTGGGGGACAGGTGTCTTGTTTTTGTATAAAGCTCTGCAGTGTTTTGGACCAAGATTTGGGTTAAAAAACTGTAGCTCAACGTAGCACACGTAATTGTATTTCTTCTCAGTTACTTTCTCAGTTCATGAAGCAAAGCAATGTTTTGAACAAAGAAACACAGCAGCTCAGTTTTGCTGCAGATGAATCCCTCTGCAGGCAGATCCTTTAAAGAAAACAAGCAATCTACTTGATACAAGCCAAGCAAAAAGCAAGATGTCCGTGAAAATTACTTAAGCAACTGAATGCCAGTCTTGTCTAGGGAGAATTAACTTTCTGGAGACTTGAGGTAGTTTATTTTCAACTTAAGATGTATTTGCAGCATTTTATGTTCGTTTACTGGCAACAGTGTGGTTTTTCACACAGGTCAGGAAGAGTTGGGCTATGTTAAACCACAGATACGTGAGAAAGGAAATGCAAGTCTAAAACAGCACTGGGAATAGACTTTGGTTTTAGTTTTGGGTTTGCTTTTTTTATTTCGGTGTGTGTGCTGGGGAAAGTTTTATATGTGTACGTTAAATATATACATATATATATATATGTAAAATATACATACATATATGCAGAATGTTAAGGTCTGTGTGAGAAAAAGCCTTCTGTTTTATCAGTAGGAAGGTAATACACAAATATTGAGACTTGATAAAGTGGCAGAATGATTCTATTGCAAAGTTTCTGGTGTCTGTAGATCTAGATGTTGTTATAGGTTTCCACATTTAAAATAAATGAAATAAGTCTTGTTTTTGCTGAACTCTTAGGGAAATGATTGACTTGAATGCATCGTAAAACTGATGAGTTGGCAGTTTTTTAGATGATAATTCAGTGATAATGTCTCATTTGTAGGATAAATACCCTTTTACTTGTTTGCCTCCTGAAGTTCTTCTAAAAAATTCTTAATTCAGTGTCAACACACTGTAACTGAAGCAGATGGTGAAACAAATCATGTTGACTTGTTTTTCAGTTGTTGCCCAAGGAGGCTGTGGATGCCCCATCCCTGCAGGCATTCAAGGCCAGGCTGGATGTGGCTCTGGGCAGCCTGGCCTTGTGGTTGGTGACCCTGCACGTAGCAGGGTGGTTGAAACTAGGTGATAATTGTGGTCCTTTTCAACCCAGGCCATTCTATGATTCAATGTAAAGGTCTCTGTCTTTGCAGGATGTATCAGGACAAACTGGCATCTCTTAAGAGGCAATTGCAGCAGCTGCAGGAAGGTAAGTTTTGAAGGGGGGCAGCTTTGTGTTTGTGATTCAGGAAGAAAACTGAATACAAAGAAAAATTTAAATTGCCATTGAAATCAACAATTTGTCTTTAGGTACTCTTCAGGAATATCAGAAAAGAATGAAAAAGTTGGACCAGCAGTACAAAGAAAGGATACGAAATGCTGGTAAGCTGTATTTCTTTCAAAGATGCCGCATATGCCTTTGCATTACAATTTTTGTAACACCAGAAGAAACATGAAGGTAACTTTCCACTGAAGATAGGAACTTGCTGGAGCAAAGGGTTCCATGCTCTGAGGGTGGGGTGTGGTTGTTACTGAGTTTATGAAACATGATGGAATCTTCCTTGAAAACACCCACCCCTCCATCAGTGTTGTTTGCAGAGTGTTTACTAAACACCAATAAAATATTTAGCCTTTGTGTGAAGTAGCACAAATGAAAGTGTTTGATTTGTATCTGCCATTATGCCTACAGTCTTCCATGCTGGCTTGTTCTTTTGTGCAGCTTGTCTGACACCTTAGGACTGCATGCTTCCTCAGAAATCTTTTTTGTGCTTGAGAACAACAGATATGGAGGATTTGCTGCTGCAAATGTGACTGTATACAGCCGTGACACCAAATGGGCTGCCTACATCTTCTGGCTCTATCTCAGAAGCAAGGGCCCAAGTTCATTTTAAAGTGTCTAGCCCTACCCTTCTGAGAGCCTTTATTGCGTTACCACAGAGGGACAGCTTGGAAATCAGATTTGTTTGCTTGTTTTCCTTCCTGTTCTCTTTCCAGTAGTTTCTTATCTTAGATACTGAAGCAAGGACCTTTTATAGAAAGGTCAGATACATCCATTATACTGTGAAATAGAGCAGTTGTATGATGTCAAATATACAGCAGCCTTTCAGCAGTGCTAGCTGTCTTCTAAAAGACTTTGAGATAGTAAAGGATTTGCTTGAGGAATTTAAGTAAATTGAGCTGCTTCTTGCAAGCAGAAATCTGTCTTCTGAGATGTTAGAGCGGCATTCTAGTGATAATGGAATGTTGCTGTAAAATTAAATCTAACTGCTAACTTGTATTCCTGGCCGGCAAGGAGCGGTGTTGCATCAGCACCTTTCTTCCAGAGGAGGGCAGATTGTGCTTAGTTTTGAATTAAGATAAAAACCTAACTGCCTACTGTTACAGGAATGAGCTTTCGTGTTGATTTATCCCACACTGAGTGAGATTTTTCATTCTGTTTTCATGGGTTTTTTTTTGTTTTGGTTTGGTGTTTTTTTTTTTTTAGAATTCAGATATTAATGCAACAGTTTAGATTTGTCTGTATATGATTAGCTCCACAGTGGAAATATTCGTAGAATCATAGAATGGCTTGGGTTGAAAGGAACCTCAAGGATCATCAAGCTCCAACCCCCCGCCACAGGCAGGACCACCAACCTCCACACCTAATACTAGACCAGGCTGCCTTCCTTGCTGAGAAGTAAGGGAAGAAGTTGCAAATAGAAGGTTTAATTTTTATTTTGGGCATCTATTTTCAATCTTCATCTATCATCTATCCCTGGTGTAGGGAACCTGTTTTGGCAGAGGGGTTGGACTTGATGATCTCTGGAGGTCCCTTTGAACCCCTACAATTCTGTGATTCTGTGATCTTGTCTTTTATAGCACTTTAAAAAGTGACACAACTGCTTCTATAGCCTGGTCTAGTCTCGTATTAAATGGGGAGGTTGGTGGCTCTGCATGTGGCAGAGGGGTTGGAGATTCATGATCCTTGATGTCCCTTCCAACCCTGGCCATTCTGTGATTCTGTGATAACAGGCTTCAGTATGTTTCAGAGCACTTTTCACTATTACTATTTCAGATATTTCCATAGCTTAAAATGCTGGTGAAATGTGGTGGTTTGAGGACTGACCAGGTGCCTTAGTTTGCTTTCTTTGACACTATCTTGAGCAAAGATTTCCTGTGCAGTGTGTCCTCCGGGAAACACAAGAAGCATGCAGACTTGCTTAATTTCAAATTATTAGGAATTGCACAAACATCAGTAGGACTGTTTTACACCCGGGAATCCATTGGCCTCATCCTGTCTGACTTGAACTAAGGTAGTGCTGTATGTTAGAACTAACCATCAGTGATACATAGCAGCTTTCTTGTCTGTTTTCTCAGGCATAAGCAGCCTGAAATCAGGCACTTGTGTTAAATAGATGAATCTAACTGCTGCAATAATGTTTCTGAATGAATCATTGCTGAAATTCGTAGTACTGCTCTAAACTGTAAATTTTTGCTAACCATACATCCAGCTATGTGTTTCAAGCTTCTATCTGGAAAATTTGCATCTAGAATTGATTTACTTTTATGATTGGAAGAAGGATGGACTATATACTTGGTACTGATGGAAGTAGAAGCTGGGCTGAAAAGCGTGGTTTGCTGCTGTGTAAGGTTTGCAAATGTGATTGAATAGCTATAGAAAACTTGAATTAAGTTATTAAGTTGAGTCTTTCTTTTCTTTCAGAACTATTCCTCCAGCTGGAAGTGAGTACTCTTAATTTATCAGAATACATATTAAGTAGGTGGAAGGGGTTAAACCTGCAGCTTCATCAGCCAGCACTTTTTCTCAGTTTTTGTTTCCCCCTTTGGTGTTATTACAGTTAAGTACAGAATACGGTTATGTTGCCTGCAGTAACTTCCAGGCTGTCATTAGAAAGAAAATTAAAAATACACATTTTCTTGAATTGCTGTATGCTACTTGTGCATTTGGTTGTTTAAAAAGCTTGTTTAAGTTTGCTTGGGGTGATACATGATAAATCTGAAGAGCTCTCTGTTAGAGACTTGATAGGGTAGGCACCATTAAAGTGTGTTTAAAAAGAATTAATTCTTTTGCTGATAACAGTTTTGCTTCCTTAGTCATTTCAGGTGGTTTTCTGTTGTATTATTTAAATGTTGGTAATCTGCAGGAGTGGCTATAGATTTGAACAGAAGAGGTAATGAAAGCATAGCAGTTGAAAGAAGGTGTTGCCAAATCATTGACTTGAGATATTGGTTCTTTAGCTAACTCTTTTATCTTTTGATTTGCATTAGACAGATCAGGTGGAAAAAAATTATGTCAAGGAAAAGAAGGCAGCAGCAAAGGAGTTTGAAGATAAGAAAATTGAGCTTAAGGAAAATTTGATTGCAGAGTTGGAAGAGAAGAAGAAGATGATTGAGAATGAAAAGTTAACCATGGAATTAACAGGAGGTAAAAACAAGATCAGTCATTTTTCTTCCCCACTTTGCTACTGCTTAGAAAAAAGAGTTTAAAAAAACCCTGCTGGTTTATTCTGACAGCTTGACTTTAGAACTTCCCAAATGTCAACTGATGTGGAACACAAATTGGTGGTCTTTAAGTGGAGAATGTAGTTCATAATAAAATTCAGTGACCTGCATTATTTAACATCTGAATCAAAGTAGTGTAAGCAAAGGAAGAGAGTGCAGAAGCTTTCTTATTCACTTTTTCTCCTTCCTGAAGAACAGATTCTGAGTTCTTCTGATTTCTAGACTTGATAAAATTGTGCTGGATGTTGGGTTGGACTCACTCCTGAAAGGTAAACTTGTGTTTAGATTCGTAGCTTCTTTTAAAGACAGATTTTTGAGATCCTGTTGTAGAACACTATTTCTTATGTTAGGTTGTACAAAGTTAATAAGTTGATTCATTGTATATACCGTGACTTTCCTCGTGCTTGGAAGCCCCTTCCTTGGAGACATTCAAGGTCAGGCTGGACTGGGCTCTGAGCACCTGATTGAGCTGTAGATGTCCCTGTTCATTGCAGGGAAGTTGGACTAGATGACCTTTAAAGGTCCCTTCCAACTCAAAAGATTCTACCATTCTATGATAATTTCCTTCAATTGGCAGTTGGAACTAATGCATTTTAATCATTTTTGTTACAGAATTCTGGAGAATGCCTACCATATATTTGTACTTTTTCATTAGGCTGATATGAAACGTATTCTCATGATGTCCTACTGTATATGCAGACAAAAAGGGCTTCTGTAAGTTCCTGCAGTGCAGCAGTAAAACTACTGAGAAGTGCCACAATATTGACCTGACCAGTGGTACCAGGTTTTAAATAGTGCAGATGGTTAAGAAGCTAAAGGAAGATAAACAACAAAGGTTAAAATGTGCTACTTAAACCTGATAACAGAGATTGATTTCAGTTAGCTGCATTTGTGTCCAGACTCTGGAAAATGAGCATTAAATGGACAAATTCCTTGTATGAAACCACTTGGTACCCTTGGTGCCTTGTGAGTGCTTTTGTCAGTAGTGGACTCAGTGGAGTGATAGGGTTGGCTGGCCTCCTTCACAGGTTGTGCTTCTCTGGTACTGAACCAGAGATCTGATCTGATTTCCTTACAAGAAACAAGTCCCACATGTTATTATTGATGGTACAGATGATGTTGGCTGCATTGCTGAGGTCTGTCCATGAATTAGACCTTTTATATCTTTCTTAGCATCTACAAGTGTTGCGTAAGCTAATAGTTTAATTGGTGCTCAGAAACAAGAAATGAAACCTGTTTGGTGAAATTGTACAAACCATTAGGGCTGATCTGGTCTGGAAAACACCTTGTGCTGGTTGTTTATTTGTTTTCAGATTTGTTTTTATGGGTTGATCTTACAAACTCTGTCTTTGCCTTAACTTTGTTATTGTTACTCTGGAGTGTGCTTCCTCACTGCTAAGCTGGCATACAGTGTTAATCTTGCAAGCAGATTTTCACTGGGGGATCAAGGTCTGAGTAGATCTTGCCTTTGTAAATCTGCACACCACTGTTCTAAGGATCTGAAGGAATCCAGTGTCTCCATCAGCAGGCAGGACAGCTGTTAACTTCAGGGTTGGGATTTGCGGAGTGGAAGGGAGACTGAGGAGGTGTGAAAAGAGGTATTCAGGGGTAATGTGTCTGATTTGGGAACCAGATTAATTCTCCTCTGGGAAATAGCTCCCCCCACTGTTATGTGTCCTGAAGAGATGAGCTATTTCATCAAGCACAGCTCTGGTAAAAGGCATGTAAATAACTGTGGAGAAGCAATTCATTGTGTGTGTGTGTGCTAGGCCTCTCTTATCTCCCTCCTTCCAGACCAGCAGAAATGCAATTTGATTCCTTTAGAAGTAGCAGAATTCATCGTGAATGCATACTGCAGGCTGAGAAAGAAGCACAATGGAACCTGTGTGCACTCAGTGATTTCTAAAACCTATAGAGAAGTTCATTGTGTGCAAGAATGCAAGTTGGCAACCTGATGAGTAGGAGGCTGGTTTGTTAGCATCAGGACTCGCTTGCAGTTTCTGTAGATTGTAGCTGCTGCCTCCTGGAGCACAGCCTTGTGTGGTTCTCACCTGTTAAGGCTCGTGTAAGCTTGTGTTTCAGGTGAAATCTGTTGGTACTTTAGCAGCTCTTTGAAAATGGCTTCAAGTTATCACAAATCTCAAGAATCTCACAGCTCTTCACGTGTTTCATTGCAAATGGAAGACTTTCAGAATATTTTTCTCTGGAGGTTGTTGTGGTACTAGCTTTCACCTGACTTGTTGCAATTTGATATACAAGTTGCTGAGATAAATTGATATCCTTATTCAAATTTTAAGGAGTACAGGTAACAGCTTTGTGACAGCTCATTTCAAAGAACTTTTCTTAAAAAGGTGAAGAAGCCTCAGCATGGCTGCACAGCACCCTGAGTTAGTGCTTCAAGCCCCTCTTTTTGAGGCTCTTGTTAAATCAGTCTTCACAAATGGCAGGAAGGGGCTTCCGTTAACACAGTAGTTCATGATTTTAGTGTCCACAGAGCTATTAATGTGCAGTGTAATGCACATCATAATGTTTGTTCCCTTAATATGCAGAATGTTCTTTCTATTGCACCCTTTGTAGGGAGAAAAGTAATTTTGTGTTCTCAGTGTGCTGAGCTACTCGAGCACGTGGTGTATAAAGGGAACCATGGAAGCTTCATATACATCAGTGCTTTCTAGGTTGTATGTACTCAAAGACAAATAAATAGTTTTCAGTACATAGAAGGAACAGTGATGTGTTGGGTTTAGCGTTTTAGATGTGGTCTCTTGCTTGCCAATTCAAGCTATCTTCATAAATTAAGGAATTATCTGTGAGAGTTTGAGAATTGAGTTGAGCAGTTCAGACCAGCTGTAGTCATTTAGACAAATTGTAATGTGGAGAATGAATCACCAAGGTTGGAAAAGACCTCTAAGATCAGCTAGTCCAACCATCCACCTACCACCAATATTTCCCACTAGACCATGACCCTCAGTGCAACATCTAAATGTTTCTTTAATGCTTCCAGGGATGGTAACTTGTTGAGATGTTTCAATTTTAGACTACTTTCCCCAGTGCTACAACTTATTTCCTAACAGCAGTTGTTGTGAATTTTATAATTGAGCTCACTTTTTTAAATCATAATTTGAAACTTTTTTCAGATCATCTGGGTTTAAATCCTGTTTGTGTTTGAAGCTGCTTCAGCAGATGTGTCTGTCTCCATCTTGAATGCAGCAACTGTATTGCTTAGTGTTCCAACCTGAAGATGTGAAAAAGAATGGGTTGATTTGGAGCTGATGTGTTATGAGCTGCTACCTATTCAAGTTTTATTAGCAGATGACTCCTTTTAAGTGATCTGTTTAGAAGCAGATATGTGGTGTTAGCATGAGAGAAATTTTTCTTGAGCTATCATAGCATAGCTGTGCTTCAGTTACCTGTACCTAAGGGAGCTGTTGAGTACCCCAAACAGCTGTGCCACTTGGAGACAATGAAAGCTGTAACCATGGCATCACAACACTGTTGTTCAGAAGTGACCTATTATAAAAGAGAGCTCATATTCAGTCAGCAGTTCCAGCTTGGATGCTAGAAGCTGTCACGAGAAAAACCTATTTTCTGAGTGAAAGAGAAAACATCATTTTCCTTGTGCCCTCTGTAGAAAGTTACTGATTCTTACTCTTCTCCCCATGGCCCCATCAACTCTCCAACTTCATTTCTCTGCAGATTCCATGGAAGTGAAGCCTATCATGACAAGGAAACTGAGGCGACGACCAAATGATCCAGTTCCCATCCCAGACAAGAGGAGGAAACCTGCCCCTGATATCCTACAGAATCATTGGAGGGCTTTTGTATTTGAAGTCAGCATGCTGCCTGCAAGGCAGAGTGCATCAGTGTTGTTGCATACAGGAAAAAAAAAAAAAGATACAAGGTGTTAGAATCAGGATTTAATGTAGAAAATACCCAAGTACAATTTATGTATATTGTGTGATTAACAAATAGTGTACAGCTGATCTATGGAGACAATAACTTAAACTTCACAGTGTCATGAGATAACATAGGTGGGGTTTTTTTTTGTCATGGAGACTAGTTTGAGTTCCTCTGGCACTTTTTTCACAAAGGGAAGTTTTAAAAGGACATTATACATAAACGTTGAGGCGATTGATTCCGTAGATAGGAAATGACTTTTCCATGAACCACAGCTTTTCTCATTTCAAGATGTGACAAAATGTTTGCCAGAAGGATCATATTTGTCATATCAGACTGTATTTTCCATTTCTGATAAAGGCTTCAGATATCTAATGTGGAAAAATGCATAGCAAAAGCAAGGAACTAAATTTGTGCTCTGAATTAGATTTAAAAAAAAAAAAATCTTGTTTTTATATAACACCAAAAAACAGAAAACCACACATAGGTAATCCTTCTCTCCTACCTTATTGTTTTTTGTAATTAAAATGTTCCCTGGCTTCTGGAAATAAGTGATGATGGGTCCTTTTTCTGTGTAAATTAAATTCACCTGGAAAGGAAAGTGGTGATATTCACTCTGCAGAAGTTTATTATTAGATTCCCAACTTGTTTCGCTTGGATCAGATTAACAAACTTATCTTGCAGTTCCTGAGTGACTCACGTTTTCTGAAGGCAATATCAAACCCTGAACTTCTAGGGTTCATGCAGGATGGTCGCAAGCATCTCCAGTTTTAATTGACCTCTTTTTACTTGGAGCTTGTTCACTGTTCTTAAATATATATATATATATATATGTATTAGTGTCCATATCTGATCTGAAATAAGTAAGTTTCATTACAAACATGACCTAATGCAGTAGCCACAGTCTATCAGAATTAAAATCCTTACCGTGCAGCCTGGTAATTGTGCTAACAGTTTGAACATTTTTGTCTTAGCAGCTGTTGTGAAGAAATGCTGTAGATTAAAATTGGGAAAAGGGTGCAGTGCTTTGAGCATTGTTTTCACTGTGTGCCGTGAGATTTTCCTTGTGTAGAATAGACACAGAAGGAGTGGTAGAAAAGAAAAATAGGAAGGTGTGATAGTGAAGCTATGCAAAATGACTGTTGGGCTCTATAATACACTGATTTCTGTGTTCTGATATTTAATTTTGGTTTCAGAGATTGTTTTCAGTTGAGCTGTGTGATCTTGTTTCATCCTCATCCACATTAGGGTGTGTTTTATGCCTCCTGCTTTTCTGGGTTGATTTTCTCAAGGTTTTGTGGATTTTTGTTCTTGTTTCTGTCTTTATTCCTGCCTACTGAGTTGTGAAGTGTTGACTTATTTTTTTGGTGGCATTCAGCTTAATTTTACAACATTTCAAGGGAGTCTGTTGTGTTTCAGCTCGCAGATTGTTCTCTGCAGCAATGCAAGCTGAAAAACACTGAAAATGCTCCTTGTTTGATGCCTGTTGCAGAAACTCTCAGCTGTCCAGCGCGCAGGGAAGCATAACCGACCCAAAATAAGTGATAAAAGCACCTTTTATCTTAACAGAGTCCAGGGTTTTTATAGACCTACAAGTACATCTGGCATTATTTAATTGGACACACAACTTGTTTTT
>JAOWBP010004343.1:9475436-9504202 GCA_028571105.1 Tragopan temminckii | reverse complement strand
GTGTCTGGACAGCTTATGTCTTTGTAAAGTAGGTAGAGGACAGAATTTCCAGTTTTGTGGGTTTAGCTCTCTAGGTGTATCTGTACACTTCACTTCTAGATGGTGGTACTAACATGCTGAAGTAATCCTGACCCTATTTTATTAGTACATTATGAATTAGAATTAAAACAAAACAAAGGACATAGTGTTTATCACCTACCTGTACATACTACAGTTGCTTGATCTATTTCAGTAAATGTTACAATTTATGTAAGCGAGGCCAAGGTTGAATTAGTCATCCTGAAAGAAAGTATCTTTCTAAAGGAAATTTGAGTTTGTAGCTTTCTGTGCTTACTTCTGCTTAATGTGGCTCTGTTAAATGATTCTACAGTCAGATGTGCTACTGAATGGTGGACGTATGCTAGTCTTTAAATGGTCTCTTCTCTCTACTCAGCCTCTCCTTCCTCCCCTGAGCACCTCCCAGCTACACCAGCAGAGTCTCCAGCACAGCGGTTTGAGGCCCGGATAGAAGATGGAAAACTCTACTATGATAAAAGATGGTAAGTCCTGGTGAATTTCTATTTTAATCATTCTGAGCCTTGTTTTGTGAAGAGATAATGACCGTGGAAAGAAATTGCTTTATTAAGAAATCCAGGGGTGAAACATTTTTGAGCAGTCATTAGCTCTGTCCTCCAAGAATTAATCATTATGGCTTTCATGAATAAGTGATAATGGAGTGTTCAGACCTCATAGACTTTCTGGAGTAACTACTAACTTGGAGACTTAAAAACGACTCCATAGAAAAAAAGAAACTGTGCACTGTGACACTTGAAAATAGTTTTGTCAAATCTAATCTCATGTAAGAGAGCCACTGTTGGTGTGGAGCACTGAAGCTGCTCAGCTAAGATACAGGAGTTCAGTCATTGCAGGTGCAGCTGTTGCCACAATCCACGTGATCTGCTTTGTAGTACAACAACTCTTCATTCCACGAGGTGGCAGAAGGAATGTTGTGCACCAGATAAGCACGATGAAAAATATTTCTAATAACAAATCCTAATAGCCTTAACAGATCAGATCCAACGCAGGAGAGGCAGTTTCAGAATTGCTGATTGGATATAGCTCTTTAAGTTTTATGGGTGTTTAGCTGTGGAAGCCTCAAGAAATGGAAAGAAAATAAGATTTCTGTGCAAAATTTATTAGTAGGTCTTAATCGGAGACATGCAAAACGAGATAATCAAGGAGGCAATCTAGTACTTCTAAGCAGAAAGCAATTTCCAAGTAGCATGCTTATTTGTAGCCTACTCTGTTGGCTCAAAATAATGAGATGGGGTTGTAATTTTCATACTAAAAATAAGTTTTGAATTTGTTGTCTAAGCAGCAGCTGTCTTGTGCATTGGTCACTTGCTTGTCTTCTGGTAGTGAAGTTTCATTGAGGATTCAGTGTGTGCAGCTCTGATGAAAGCAGCTGCCTGGAGCTTAAACTTCCTTGAAGCATAAACCAGACATGAACAGACTACTTGTCACTTCACAGATGCTCTCAGAATTTTATTTTTGTGTAGAGCTACTATCCTGTAGCATATATTTAGATGAATAAACAGTTCCTTAGAATCTTTAACCATGCAGATTAGTGTTGCATAACAAGAAGAACAGAAATTGGTGTACTGCTGCAGAAGTAAATGTGAGAGCTCAGGAGTGGCTACTTCTTCTGTTTCCTGAAGCAGCCATGAAAGGGCCATTATCTCGAAGTAGTGAATGGTTAAAGCTAGTAATGGCCCCCAAGGTCTTGCAGAGGCATTTATAAAAACCTATCTCCAAAGCAGAGACTGTGGAGGGAATTTCAGGATGTGGAATTAGACTTTCAGGTTTTTTGTCCTTGTTTATTCCATACTCTCCACCAGATCCTAAACTATGGTTCACAATAAAGCAACTCATTTTGCTTTTGGCTTTGCCTGCACACGACAATGCAGTGATTTCTTTCAATCTTCTGTTGGAGTTGAAAATCTCAGCCTTTTAGCAACGCATTTTGTAGCAGTAAGTGAAATTATTTCTGCTTGTCTCACTTGTCACAGTGGGACGTTTTATGTATTGCAAAAGCAGGAGATGTCTGGCGCTTTTTCTCTTGAAAGCCAACTTAAATTCCACTGCAATTTTTTCTCAGCTCTTTTCCTGTTGAATTCTATCCCTTTTGTTCCCCTGCAGGTACATAAACTCAGCAAAAGGCTGAGGTTACTGAGGTTCACCAGATTGCCTCTGTTGACATGTATCCCTGCATGCATGGAGCATGTGACAGCTCAGCTCTGTTTCACTGAGTTCTCAAACTAATTTATCTTACCTTTTCTGTACTTAGTTAACATAAATCTACTGATGGACAGCAGCTTCATGTGTGTCATTGACTTTGAAGTTCACTGATAATTGAAAACTTAGAGTTAAAAATTATTTCAGTGTCTGTGCCTGCACTGATTGCACTCAGAGTGTTCATTTGCACTGTGTCTTCTGCCCTCTGATTGTACCTAGATGATCAATTCTCACTGCTTAAGCACTCACAGCATGTCATGCTAGGATGCTGCTGGACTGGTATGCCTATCTTATCACAGTGAGGTCTGGTTTGGAATAGCTTATACAGTTTCCCTTACATCAATTAATGGTCATCTGGGCTCAATAAAGTGCCATTCTTGGCTTGTGTCACTGCTGCTCTTGCATTGCCCTGAAACTGCTGATATCCTTTCTGTTAAAATGAGAGAGGAAGAATAATGGTTGGGCGCAAGTGTGGAAAGGTTGCAAGATTTGGATTTGTGATTGCCTTGCCCAGGCCTTTGGTAATTAGTACTTCTGGGGCACTGGAAGCCAATGCTATCATTTCTGTTGCTGGCAAGAAATGGGAAGATTCAGAGTACGTGAGCCAGGAGGGAGAGACTGTGGAATAAGCTATTGGGACGACTTCCATATTTACAGTATGGTTGTTGTAGAAATAACTGTAAAGCTTATGCAAATGCATGTGTTTTGGCAGCCAATCAGACTGCGGGGATTTGCATACTGAATAGTTTCTGAAATAATAGCACAGAATATGTGCTGATTCTGCAACTTGGATTTCCATGTCAAATGTGAAACACATCTTGATTAGGGTGAAGGTGGAAATACAATTATGCTTTTGTTTCTGTGGAACACTTCGATGCTTTCTTGATTAAGATAATTTACTTGCCAATGGGTTTCATTATAACTGGTGCTGCCTACAGAACTCTATTAAGCAGCGTGAGCAGAAGCTGGGAGTTCTGTCTAGCACACTTTGCAGTACTTAGCAGAAACTGGTGAGGGTGAAGAAGGCAACACCATGAAACTAAGCAATTTGGTTTGGAATTTTGAAGGCTTTTTACTTCCTTTCATACAAAGGCCCTGAGAAAAATACACAGCATGACTAAAATATGATCTAAAAGTGAAAAATATGCTCAGACACTTCTACGTACTGCGGATCTGTATTGCTTCTTAGAGTCAGTTACCTATCACTTCGATGTAATTTGTGATATTTTCACAAAGTATGATGATGTTAGGAATTTAAGTTCTGTTAAAACAGTAGACTGCAAAGCTGGATTGAGTACACTTCAGATCTGTTGTGCCAGTGATCTACAGATTTTTTTTTGGGGGGGAGTGGGGAGGAAATGTGAATAATCCTTGAATATCTAATTTGCTCTGTAAGATTTTATCTGGAGTAATAGGGAGTTGGTGTCTAAAATCCATTCCATGTCTGAAGTGTGGAGGGCTAGTTTGGCTAGCTATTGAAGCATGGGCTTATTGTGAATCTGTGTCTTATCTTGTGTCTTGGTGCTCTGCCCCTGCCTCTTTCAGATATGAAATCTGTTTTAAGTAATCTGCTTTGAGAATTGAATTCAAACTGAGAGAGCTTCATGCATTCTGAAGCTGCATTTAAATGCCAAGTGTGTATGGAGGATCAGATCACAACTGTGTTACAAAGATGGGGAAAGTGGTGTGGAAAGAAAAAAATGACTTCATATTTATTCTATCCAAATACTTGTAGAATCCTGACTTGCTATCAATCTGACTTGCTAATCAATCTTGCTATTGTTTACTTCTGCAGTCTCTGGACTGCTAAGGGTTTCATTTACTGTCTGTCTTTAATTTTTGCAGGTACCACAAGAGCCAGGCCATTTACCTGGAGTCTAAAGAGAACACTAAGATCAGCTGTGTCATCAGTTCTGTGGGCGCCAATGAGGTAGTGGGCTTCTCCTTGCTCACAGGAGTGGGGAAAACTGTGGGTTGCTTTAGGCAGGTAGACAGCTGTTTGCTAGGGACTAAGAGAATATACTGCTTTCAGGAAAGATGTAATTGTTTAGTGTATAAAGAAGTTGAATATAGGATGACACTGAATTGACGTCTCTTCTTGAGGCTTCCTGTGTCTCTAAAGAATGATACTGCATTTTGCAAGTAGTAGTTTGGCAAGCAGGAAGAGTGAGAAGAGCTGTCATGTTGCATCTCCTTGATGCTGCATTGGTAAGTTCCATTTGCATTACTGAAAGAACATACAGCTCCTATTAATGCAGAATAGATCCCATTGGGTTGCCAGGAGAGAATAAGGACAAACATTGCCACCAAATTTAGTTCCTCTGAGGGGAGAAAAGTCTTCCTGCTAACCTGAGTATGTGTATTGTAAAGTGTGCTGGCATCATTCATCACCTACATGGGAGATAGAGGGGGTGAGTCATTTGTCAGAGGCAATTTCCTGTTGGCTGGTGATAAAGACTTAGAGAAGCAGGTGAAGAGAGAGATGTGTGCTGAAGATTGATGTGAATCTCGTTGCAAAATAAGCTGACTCTTTGAGCAGCCCGTTAGTTGGGCAAGAGAGTTTATTTCTTAAGCTCAGATTCCTAGCACTTTGAGGAAAGAAACAATAGACTTGAATGCAATTCTCTTCAATCAGGCAATAAAGTAGCGTTAATTTGTTTCGGCAGTTAAGGGAAACTACTTCATTTCAACAAAATGAGTTGCATATGGGATATGCTTTGTATCACAACTGTTCTCCTTGCTATAGCAGTTATGCTCAATGGCTGTTTACTGAGATGAGGCAGTAGCATGTTAGCAAACGTAGTACTGCTAATTTGATTAAAGTTATTACTATTGACTTAGAACAATAAGACTCTTAATTTTTTGGGAGCAGCTTACCTGAAACCTGAGGAAAATGCATGTATTTCACTTTAAAGTGACACAGTAGGTTTTGGTTTTTTTTCTGGGAGAAGGCATGGCAGTTTGCTTGCAATGGGCCATCACAACAGTACAAAAGCAAGAGAGATGGAAACAGAATGCTGAAATGAGAATGTGTCCTTAGGAGCGCTCTGTGCACCTCAGCTTTCGTTGCTCATTCAAGTGGAGCTGCCAAACTATGGTCTCACAGAGTCCTGCACTGAGTTAGAGAGACAAGAAGGCAAACCTCAACTTGAGATCTCCAGTGGTAGACTACAGTCATAATTTGATAGCACTTGGAAGTCAAGTGAGTTCATAATTTGATAGCATTTCTAATGGAAGTCAGCTCAGTTCAAAGGAGCTGTACTAAAGGTGCTTCTGCGGATTGTCTCCCCACCAGCATGTCTGTAAACTTCAAAATAAGTAGCCTTAACTAAGAAACATAATAATATGGCATAAAATGGCTTCCACGTGGCTGGAGAAAGGAAGGAATTAGTTAACAGTGTATCAGAAGTCTCCTCCTTCACATGAAGATCAAAATTAGTTTTCTGAAACTGAGCTTGAATTTTGGAATTGACTGTAGGCCTCTCCAACACTCACAGCTATGATGATCCTATCTAAAATAAACAAGAATTCCACGTGGTTTCCTTGGAAATTGAGTCTAATTTCTGCATTGGTGGAAGTCATTGGCCAGACTCATGGAAAAGTTCAGCTTCTGCATTTTGGCAGCAAGAACCTCTTCAGTAGGTGCAGGAAGGGGTTTTCTTCCTGGGATTTATTCAACAAGCTCAGTTTATTGCAAGTTGTAATATAAACTTGCAAGCTTGTTTTCCTTTACAGTATAGGAATCAAAGAAGAGAAGAGCACAGTTGTTTCTATTCACTTTGTCCTTCAGTTCTTTAGAATTAAGAGATGTTCTTCTGATTTCTGAATACATTTTGTCTAAAACATCAGTTTTAAGTTCAGAATGTCTTGATTCTTTTATTCTCCTTAATCGTGTGGCACGTTTTAGGGCTAATTTTACTGTTGTGGTTACTGAAAATGGATTTTGCTTTTTCCTACTAAATGAAGCTTAAAGAAGCAGCTAGCTTTGATAAGGCAGTGTACCATTCCATCATATTCTGATGGAATGTGAAACGCTGCACCTGTTTACTGTTGTGTATAGGCACTCAGTTTGCAGTTGGATGAATTATTTTGGTTAGAAAAGCCCACCAAACACTGGGAATGTCACAGCAGGGATGGCTGTCAGAGAAGGTAGATTTTAATTTCTCCAGGGAAATAACTGAAGTGCAAATGCAGGCAAATACTGAGGACTTTTCTAGTGAGGTCGGATTATAATTAAAATAATAGTTAAATCAATATAGCACATTAGGCCTGTAGCTAATGATATCTAGAAAAACAGTTTGAGATACTTTCTGACACTGACTTTACAGCCCCTTGCAGTGGGAAATACTGTGCTTCTGTTCTAAAGTACTCCATAACTCAGAGCTGGAAAACCTGTATTTTCCATGTATATATTTAATCACTTTAAATGCAATAATAAAAGGAAGGGGAATTTTGTTCAGATTTGATTTTTAAAATGCCGTTGTTTGGGTCCAAACTTCTGTTATTTGGGTCTTAGAAATGATTTTCATTTATAAAAATTCACTGAAAGGTTGCTTCCATGGAAAGTAATTTGTCCTTTGAAATGTACTGTATGTCTGCAAGCCATACAAATCCTTCCATGCAGGTATTTTTGAAAGAGGCCCTTTTATCTTCAGATACAATTGTTTAATAAATTGTGAGAAATGCTTCACTGGACAGAATCTGAGTAAGCTTTTCACTCGACTAATAGTTACTTGTCTGAGCAAATCCCAGGATAGATTATTTTTATGATCTGTGGATCTAGAGGGCCTTATTTTTGATTAGGTAAGGCTTAATGCCAGGGTTCTGGTGAGAGCTGTAGCAGAAGGAAACTTTGCATTCTTGATGAAGCTTGGGAAGAGTAATTATTCTTGATGACTGTTTTGAGCAGAGAGTTGAAGTGGTGAAGTCAGAAGTGTTAGCAGAAAACTAATGTGGGAAGGGAAAAGGAATTAACCAAAACATCATGCACCCTGAATAACAGAGACATTCAGATCTCTCAGTAAGAATATCTGAAATATTTGGCTGCGTATTACTTACAATGGGATTTTTCCCTTTTTTTCCCTAATCTATTCCCCCTGTCTTATCTCTCTCTCCTGCAGATCTGGGTGAGGAAAACCAGTGACAGCACAAAGATGAGAATCTATCTGGGACAGCTGCAGCGAGGTGTTTTTGTGATTCGTCGGCGATCGGCTGCATGACTGTACGCTCTTGGTCCTTTTTTTTTTTCTTGTTTTTTTATTAAAACCAATAGAGAAACCTCTAATGGGGTATGGCAGTCTGTTCACTCTCATCTTAGAAGCAGAAAACGCTGTCATAACCTCTTATGAGACAGTTTGTGGCTGGCCACATTATTCTCTGTAGTCCTGAAATCTTGGTGATACACAAACACTGCCCTGGACTATTTCTGGACTTTGCATCAGGCTGCTGTATGCTTTTTTTTTTAATATCTATTTTGGATGACTATTTAAGAAGATTTGCATCATACCTTTTTTCATCGTTGTTTCATGGTGCACAGATTGGACTTGTATGTTGAAAACAGCCTAATGTTTGTGTTTTTGAATCAGACCAATGGAAGAAACTTTATTTGTCAAGACCTGAGGTTGGTTGTTCTTTTTGGCTTTGATATCTTGCAAGGCTCAGGATGTCAGGCAAAAGGAGAGGAATCCTGCCAACTTTCAGCTGCAGCTGAGGAGTGCATCTGTAATATCTGGTATACAGCATCAGCTTACTGGATGAACTGCTTAAGGACTTGAGTGCTGAGGCTTTTTTGGGAAAGTCTGATTAGTTTAGCAAGTGCTGAAAATCAAGTCGATTTTAATATAGCTAAGCAGTCACACATGGCTAATCCAAAGCATCCATTTCTCTTCACGTTAAAAAACCTTTCAATGAACAAGCAAAGAGTATGTCTTATACCTAGATTCCCTGGAATAGGCAGATGAGGATAAACCAAAGGCTTGGTTAACTGGACTTTACACATACAAAGACAGAGTGGAAAGCTGCCTTAACGTGCTTTTAGCATACACCTAAAACCATCTTTCCCCAAAGCACCATAGATACGTTTGTCTTTGAAGAGTGTTCTAATTACTAGGTGTAATGCTAGACTTCTACATTTACCCTCCAAAACCACAAGAGGTAAAACGCTCAAGAGATGATAGTAGCTGTATTAACACCCTTCTGAGGTGTTTAAGGATCTGACTGGCATTCCTTCTTCTCAGTCTTCCTGATGGCTGAAACCACCAATAATGTGTGTGACTTCATTAGCAGGAACTACGCAGCCCATTGACATCACTGTCAGATCTTTAGCTTCTGTGCAAATCAAGTCTGTGCTCCTTTTGATTACTGGTCAAAAAGTTGTAATTTCTGCCTTTCCTTCTCTGTTTCTTTGTGAGCTATCTTTTGTTTTTGCTTTTCAGCTGCCTTCTTGTTCAGCATCAGTCTAGCCTGTTTCTTATCTGGATAAATAGAGTATTTTAAATGACTGTTTCAATTTCTTTTACTTGCTGCAGTTGGGTGGCAGTCACATCCCAGTAACTGATGTATGTACGTGGATCTGGAGTGGAGTGTTATGGCTGAGCTGAGCGTTGCGTTTTTGGCTGAAGGACCTCACATATATTTGCTGTGCTTAAAAATTCGGCTACATCTGGACTTCTGGTGGGGAAAGGAGGATGTTGCTGTTTTCCACCCTTAAAAATGTGCCATCTTTGCTGCAGAGTTAGGTGGAACGCAGCAGGCTGTATTTTGTCAAGTTAACAGCATACTTAATATAACTTAACGTTCTCTGTGTGTGTGACAGGGTTTTATATAAGGTGATCATGTACTGAACAGGATTTGTCACTAAGCCTTAAAGTGATCATCATAGTTCTTATAATAAAAAGCATTAAGTAAATAGGATTTTTTTCCTACCTTCATCATGTTATGAGCACACACACTGGGGGAAGTAGTTGAAAACGTGGTGGAGTTTTGGGAAGATACCTTGCTGATCTGCTAACAGCAGATGATCTCTCTTCTGCTGTAATGTTGTCTTTAAAGGTATTGGTAGAAAGCTGGAAATGCAGTAGTTCTCTTAGAGCCAGTGTGATATCGGTGCACATCATAGAAACTTAATTCTGTAGTTTCATCATTGCTGCTCAGTCTGAATCAACATCAGCTCACCTTCCCTATCCTTAGGCAGAAGAGGTAGGAAACAACAGCTGCACCCACAGTCCCAAACCTGCCTTTCCATTGCTGTGGTCTGATGTTGCAAGGTTTACAGTGGGTGGGGTGGCATCTTTAGTTCACTCCCAAATCAGTATCTGAATGGTCTCCTGGCAGCAAACCCCTGTGGGACTGCTGCACTCTTTCCTTCTCTAAGCTGGTGTTGATTCAGGGCAATGTGGATCTGGTTTGCAAACACTTTGACATCAAACTCATGCTGTTTTCACACTGATTTTGAATGTTCAGAAAGGATTGTATGAAGGTTGTAATAACTCCTGTCCTTTGCCCATTGCCTATTTTCCCCACTGCCCCTGAATTACCTTTGAAATTTAATTTCTGCTTTTGAGCGTGGGCCTGTAGCCCTCTTTTTGCTCATATTAAACTACTGCATGGAAGGTATTTCATTTTAAGGCTGCTTCATAATTTCAGGTTTTCATGAAATGGATGTCTTTCTTACCATTGCTGATCACTGTGAAAAGTCAGTCTGTCTCATCTGTCAAAGTAAACGAATATTGTATCCTGTTTTTCCAAGCAGGCTGCTGTATAATAACCTGTGCCATTACAGGCTGCTAAAAATGCAGTGCCTCATTGTGCACTCAGGAGAGCAGCACATTTCTTTAATCTTCGAGGGATGCTCCAAATGCACTGTGGTGAGGGTGTGCCTTGCTGTGATCAAATGTGTGGATGTCAATGGCAGAAATGAGAATGTCCTGCTGGTTGGAAAAAGCCCAGTTACCCAAGGAGATGACACAGTCTTTCCTAACTTCTAAGAGAAAATCGTTTTTTTTGTTTGTCTGCTATTTGTCTAACATCAGTCTTTTGAAAAACTCAAATCCTCAGTGAACAGAAATGGCTTTGTGGGTATGAAAATATTTCATCCTCATTATTAACAGCGTTTAAAGTAAATTCAAGAGATGGTTTTAACTGCTGGCTATAGAGGTTTTTAAAGAAGGGTGAACTTTCTACCTATAACAGATTTTCTGAGGGTTGAACTGTAGCTGGCTGGTAGCTCCTGTTTGGCACTGTTGTCATTACACTGAGAAACAGACTGTGTGTCTGCTGGGGAAAAATCCAACACGTTATTTAGTACTTGATCAGCCATTAGATACTGAAATATAAAGGAAGACAGATCAGCCAACCAACTTCCAGTGACTTTTTGACATTGTGCTCACTGAAAAGTTTCAGAAATGTTTTTACAAGGATGAATGCTGATCCAAGAAATTGTCTTATTCAGCTCGTGCACTTTGTCTGTAAGGATACAGAGTGATGTAGCAATGAAAGCCCTGAGCGTTTGCAATTTTTCATGTTGCTGGAGCACTTACAAAAATGAAATCTTAAAGAGCCAGAAATTGTTGTGACCTTTGTGAATGACTGTGATTCTTCCCTGTTGAAAAAAAGGTGCTTTGAGACACCTTTGGGATTCTTATTCTGCAGAAGCAAACAGAGCCAACACAAAGTGATTGAGAAGATGTGGATGTTTACGGTGTGCTGTTCCTAGTTTCAGTTTGTCCAAATTGAAGAATCAAATTGTACCATGCTTTTTAAAGTATTCAGGAGACAAAAGCAGATGTCCTGGATGAATGGAAGTCTCAATCCACGTTTTGTGCAGTTAAAGAATTCCATTATTTTGTGTATTTAAGTATTGAAGTGTATAAACGGGGGTTGGAGCTTGATGATCCTTGAGGTCCCTTCCAACCCAGGCCATTCTATGATAAATGCACTGTACTTTTAACAATTTTGAAGCAGGATAGGCACCTAAGCTCTCAACGCGTGGACAAGGCTCTGAGCAGAAGTACAGGAAGAGTTACTTAAGTCTTGGGATCTGAAACGTTAATGCTTTGAGCAGAGCTGGTCATTTTTAGGCCATCAGAATCAGTAGATTTAACACTCCAGAAACTGCTTTGAGTTATTTAATCAATCTTGGATTTGCCTCCCATGCAAACCATCCATTGCCCACTATGCCTGAGGTTGCTTTGTGATTTTTTTTCAATTAATTCTATTTTTCATCCACATGCTATATCCTAAATCCTGAGAGGAAAACATACCAGAACAGAAAGTGATGAGGCATGTGTTTTTCATTTCACTTTATTAATGTTCCTTACTCTTACTGAGTTAGGATTCTTCTGACAGTGATTGCCTTCAAATCTCTCCTGTTTATTTCATGTCTGTGTCAGGTAATGAAAGCTAATGATCTTTAATTAAAATGACTGCAAATGTAAATCAGTGTTAAAAATTGCATCTTAAGGTTTTTGCTTGCTTATTTTGACATTTTTGGGAACCAGTGTTTCAAACCCCATATATCAGGAGGCGTTGGGTAGTGCAGAAGACTGAATACTAACAGTAGTAAATCAGTTAATATGGTTGTATGAACTTGGTATGAACACATGAGGCAAATGTTCTGTTGGAAGGGATTGCTGTCATAGTAGAAGTTTCACCCATTAAAACTGGGAATTTTTAAAGCCTTTGGTCTAGGAGTGTCCTGAAGAGCATGAGACATGGCAGAAAAGTTTTACCTGGATTTTTGGGCCCAGATTGTGTGCACTGTGGTAGTGCTGATACGTTACTCCTGCAATATTGGTTTGGTCTCATTTTGTATCAAAACAGCTTGGCAAAACTTTCCAGAGTTACCAGCCCTCCCTCAGTCATTAGTCTTGTTCTTCCTTAAAACAATTCAAAACGATTGTTGTTTTTTTAATACTGATATTCTGAGGTCCATAGGGAGCAGCATGTGTTCTGGACTAGTGTGTTACAGCATCTTCACGTGGCTACCCTCTGCTACCTGCCTGCTGAAGACCTTTGGATCGTACTGCTGTATTGTCTCTTGTTATAACACTCTGTTACAGTACTGTTGCATATTTACTTCAACTGCAAAGCGTTGCTACTTTTAATTAATTAGGGAGCAGCTTCTGTATCCTTTTGTTGCCAAACACCTTGCTGAATCAACCTGGTGCCTCAGATGAAGACTGGTGCTGGAGGAGCGTGGTGTGTTGCCCAGCAGGTTCAGTGTAACTGCAGCTTGTGATGCCTTTGGTAAGTGCTCGATGACCAAGGATGTGGTCTGCTCCTGTGACTGTGTTTGTTGCTTGTCTTGCTGTACTACTCACTCCAGTGAGCTGAGTGTGCTTCCAAGAGGCTGTGAAGATGATCACAAACATGCAGCTGTTGTTTATCTGATAGTGCTTGATTAGCTGTCACCTATTCCCTTGGGGTCTCCACTGAGCAGTTTTCTCTCAGGAGCCTACTGTTGTAATATTAGGGCAACATGCTATAAAGGGTGATGAGGGTGAGCTTTGCCTGTTTGCTGCTCAACCCAACCAGCATCACCAGAGCCTGCAGAAAGCCTCCTGCTTCTCATGGGGCTGGTTTTTGAGCTGCCCTCTGTCTCACTTGATTAGCCCCTGGAGGCACCACTCTCCCAATGAGCTAACAAGAGGCAGCTAGGATGAGAGGTAAAAGCCTCCAGTGGTGCTGGGGTGGTTCAGGTTGGAGATTAAGAAACATTTCTACTCAGAGTGGTGATGCAGTGGCACAGGCTGCCCAGGGAGAGATGGGGTCACTGTTCCTGCAGGTGTTCCAGAACTGTGGGGATCTGGCACTGAGGGACATGATCAGTGTGTGTGGTGGGGTGGGACTTGGTGATTGTAGAAGTCTTTTTCAACCTCAGCGATTCTATAATTCCATAAATGCTGTAGCCTCTGGGGTGGGTAGCTGTTGCAAAGAGACTGGAAATGCTGTGGCTTATTGGTGTCAGATCTGCCCTTGTGCTGTTGATTGGCTTAATGAACCTCTTAAATGATTTTGGGGAAGACCTCAATCCCCTGCACAACCCTGCCACCTCTCTTTACTTACCATTGCTCAGTGGCTTGGCCGATGGCAGTGATGCTGGAAGCCTGCTCAGGCACAGGAGTGTGCTCTCCCTTCCCAAGGGGAAAGCAGACAGCTGCAGCCTCCGTGCACCACATGCTGCCAGGGGGAGGCAGAGGCTGAGGCTCAGTGGGACTGTGGCAGCACGAAGGCACGCAGTCACGATGCTGTTCACATTAGTGACAAAGGTTTCCATTGCTTAATCAATTGAGTTGATTAGAGCTGAGATTCTGTGTTTTCTCACAGGTCTCAGTCTGCAACTCGTTCAGGTTAACCTGTGTGTTTCATCTCCTCACCCCATGTACTTTGCTCACCGTGCTGTTATCCACTCTCATTTCCAATTTCACACCGACATGCTCTTGACGTATTTATAAACGAATTCTTATGTCAATCCACTAAAAAAAAAACAACCAAATGCATTCCAGTGAAATATTTCTCTACTCCGTCTCCTGTTGCTGTGACAGTCTTGATTGCTGCTGAGCAAAAAGGGTGGCAGAAGCTCGTGTCAGCACCAGAACATCCTGCTTCCTGCATGGTCAGTGCTGTGAAGAGCATCCAGAGCCTGCTGCTGTCTGTCTTGGCAGTGATTTTATCCATATCGTATTTTTGATAGGCAAATCTCAAGGGCTTCTACAGAGAGAAGTAAATGAGAACACACGTGCTCGCTCAGCTGGGGAAGCTGAGGCACAGAGTGCAGTGATGAGCTGAGGATGAAAGCAGTTCCCTCCAGCTCCCTTTCCTCAGGGTGTTAGGGACAGCCACATCAGAACTTCACACCTCTCAGTGCATCATCTCTAGGCTTACCCTCTTCTCTGTCCAGTTGGGCAGGATGAGGCTCAGCTTGGAACAAGTGACTGGATGGTTTCTGTGTAATTAGTCACCACTCATCAGCTGGCCTCTTGTAGTTGGCTATAAGAAGCTAGTTGTCTGTCCTTAGTAAAATGGCATGAGCCACGGGAAAGGAGCATTTTTTCTTTGCAGTGGGTGGGGTAAATGAGAATGGTCTGTTAATGTGGTCAGCTGACAGATGGTAACTCACAGGGGATAATTAACTGTTTGCTAGTACAGGATATTGAGTATGTAACAATGCTGTCAGTAAAGATGTCAACACAAGAAGAGGATTGGGTGTGTGATATGGCTCAGAGAGGACCAGAGCATGAGCTGACTGCAAGGTGATGCTAAAAGGAGGATCTCTGCCTCCAGTCTGGAACTAACGAGGTAAAGACAATTAAATCCATCTTGCTGAGGGCCAGCAGCTTTCTGCCTCCTGCCTGTGGCAGCATGGAGCTAAAGGAATGGAAAGCTGCCTGATGTCTGGAGGCTCTAAGTGCTGGGAAGGCTTTCTGCCTTCAGCCTGAGGAGAAGGGGAATATATTAGAAAAAAAATGTGGGGCTTATAAGTCTGGTCTGTCAGGAGCATTGGAGTAAGGAGCAAGTCCCCTAACAGACTTTTCTCCTTAGAGAATGAGCTGCAGCGAGTGAGCAGCAGCAGAGTGACATAATTGGTGGCCTGTGTCACCAAGGCAGCAAGTGTGCTCCCTGGGTCTGTCCTGCCTGCAGGGCTGCCTGCTATTTTAAGAGTAGAAGACATGGAAATGATGTTGTTTGCGGGCAGCTCTTGTTCTTCCTGCTGCAACGAGCTCTGGGAGGGTGGAGGGAAAGCAACCTCTGTGTCGTCTTGTGCTGCTTCTCTCTCCATATATTCTCAAAATCCTTGTTTCTAAAGACAGCTGTCTCAGCAGTGGGGGTTAAGCACAAGTGCATGTGGTGCTGGCAGGATAAGGAGGATGATCAATGAGTTGGAAACCCCTCCTTTCCTCTGGATTTCGAGGACTCTGTGTACAATTTAAAGGAGGGGAGGAAGGCGTCTGTACTGAAGATTTGTCAAACTTGTTCCTGACAGATAAGTTGGTTTTATCGAGTGGCTTGACATGTAATTCCATGCAGTGTATAGATGTTTATCTGATGTTTACTCAGAGGAAGAGATTTCCTGCCCATTCTAAAAATTAAACTTGGTGTAATGGTGTGTTTGCTCAGGGAAAATGAATGTGAAGATGCTGTCAAAGTGTCAGGTCTGTCTGGAACAGGGGTCCTGCAGGAGACAAGTGGCATTAGTGTGTTCAGAGATGTTGCATTTAAAATACCAAAGTGCTCAGTCTTTGGGGAGCCGTGTTAATTGAACTAAAAGAGATGCAAAGCCCAGAAGGGAAATGCTGTTCACATCTGAAAAGGCAGAAATGTTTGCGAGTGAGAGAGTCAGAATAGGTGATTCCTGCTTTAAAATGACGTCAGAAGGATGTGAGTAATTGTTCTGAAATTAGAGTTTTCCAATTGAATCATTTCATGGAGGTCCAGTTATCTGAGGGCTGCTCTGAAAGTAATGCCTCCTATTTTATGATGTCAGCCCATGGCATCAGAAGCAGATGGTGGTGTGGTAGTAGAGGCTGAACCTTCCCACCAGTATCCCATTATGTTTTGTTGCTGTGTGGCAGATGGCAGCAGAGGGGCACTCTGACAGAATGGCGTTTAATGTGGAAGTGTGGATGAAGGAAAAGTATGCAAAAAAAAAAAGGTACCCATTGACATTCATTGATGTTCGCTGGGTATCAATAGGGACTAAATAGTGGGTGTTAGCAGAGTGAAAGTTGGACTGTGTGGGCAACATTTTCCTAGCAACAGTGCCATTGTAGCAGCTGTGAAGGACCATGTGCCAGATAACACAGTCTCTCTTCTGAAGGCTCAAAGCTTTTACAACATTGGAATAACTACTCCAATGCAGGGTGACCGTGGCTGCTGCAGCCCACATCCAGAAGTGCTGCCAGAAGCTTGCTGTTTGCCTCAGCCTTCAAGGAAGCAAACCCATCTACATCTGTTAAACACCCTTTCTTCACAGAAATCCACTGATTTCATAAACTTTGCCTCTGCTTTGTGTAACGACTGGCTGGAAGAGCGAGTCAATATTGCTCACGTTGAGGTTTGGCCTTGTTAAATACAGATAGCCTGCTGCAGACCTGTTGTTTGTGCCAGGGGTCAGCATAAGCAATGCTTGGAGTTTGCTTTTTTCAGAGGGAGCTTTCTGTCCTAGCAATTTGTTTTGGCCTTGGACCCCTTCTCTGCTGCCGTGAGCTTAACAAGATCCTCTGTCATTCTCCAGGGAAGCTTTCAAACTCAACGCTGTGCGTTTGAATTGGCTTTAAATAAAAGGTGTTCTGTTTCTGAAGTGCCCTGCCCCAAGGGCTCCAGAGCACTCTGTGCAATACAAACAGCCAGCAGACAAAGCCGTTCCAGGTGAAGTGCCCAAGTGTGGTGACGTGGCAGAGAGCTGCAGGGAAGTGTTTGCAATTGAGTCCCAAAGGAAGAAGGCTTTGTCTGAAAACCCACCATCTGCAGGTGATGGCTGTGTGTCAAGGTGGGTCTTGATTTGCTGGGGTGGGTGGTTTGTTCCCTACTTCAGTGCTGAGCAAGAAGGAGGAACAAGCAGTAATGAGGAGATGAGAGCTGGGAGGAAGGAGTTTAAAGCAGGCTTCTGGCTTTTTTCCCCTCTGCTAAGGCATTGTCTCCCTGTATCTAAGCCACTTGAATTTGCAGCTTGCGTGACTTATATCCTGTGAGGAGACTTACAGCCTCGAGAACTCAATCTGACTTCTCGGTTATGTTTGCAGAGTGAAAGCCCGGTCAGGAAGGCAGATTTGTAGGTGAAGGGAGCTGTACAACTGGGCTGAGGGCATCAGCCTCTCCCACCAAGCTATGCAGCCCTGTGTGGAAGGATGACCTATGTCCTGTGGAGCCCGTCCCAAGGAGATGGGGATGAAGGAGTGTGAGTGCTCAAGGAGCAGGACAGAGAGAATGCAGGGCTGATGAGATGCCCTGAAGCAGCTCTGGAGACTTAAATACCTTGTGCATCCAAACATGGTGTATCCGTGGCCTGAAAACCCATCCTCTCCTCCTGTCAGCAGGTGACACAGTGGCTTCAAACAGCAGCTCTGTGTGTCTCATGTAACCGTGCTACCTCTAAGCTCCTCCAGCCTGCATCTCTTGGCATCTCTCCAGTCCCGAACAAGTGAATTCATTTCCCACTTGATAGCAGCTAGAGCAGCTCCTTCCAGCATGGGGGGCCCTGCCTGCATGCTCTGCTGAGCAAGGAGAGCATTTGGAGATGGCTGTGCAGCTCCCTGCTGTGCCTCAGAAGGATATATCTATATTTTTAGGGCTTTCCCCCACTCCCCTCCCTTATTTGAAATAGGAAGAGAGAAGATTATGGCACTTGATGATTTAATCAACATAATCTCCAGATAAAACATGCTTCTGCTATACTACTGGGAGATGCTCATTTATGCTGGCATGCTTCTCCTAAGGTAAATTAAATCATTAGTTTTAAGACTGGATTAGCTACGTGCATCTTAAAAAGGCAGTTCAGTAGTTTTAAAAGCTTCTCAGCTTGGTATTTCTTGGAAGTCATCAAACTCTTTCAACACAAGAGTCATGAGACATGAAATGGAGATGCAGTGCAGAAATGTTCGGTGCCCTTGGTGCTGATGCATGGTGCTTAGTGCAGCTGCTTCCTGCCCTGCTCTCAAGCCACTCTCCCAGCTCAGTGATTCCGTGGGGAGCTTTTGGCCCAGGGCTGGGGGATAGCAATTGCTCCTTCAATCCACCCTGAATCCTGAGCACCTGTTCTCCACTGCAGGGCTGAGCAGAGGTGTGTGCACTGAAGGAGACCTGAGCTGATCACTGCAGCATGGGGAAATCCAGGACGATGCATTAACCTGTTCTTGGCAGAACGCACCTGAGCAGTGCTGTCTGCATAGCCCAAATCCTGGCTGATCAGCTGGTCTGTTACTACCCAGAGCAAAGAGAAATGATGGAGGCCCTCTTAGCCGTTTCTGGGCTTTTATGAATGTGATAATGAGGTGCTGTGCGCATCCATTTTTCAGCATTTACCTCCCCCAGCTTCAGTTCTGCCCGTGCATTAATGCTCTCCGTCCCTGGAGGATTGTGCTGCCCCTGTGTATGCATTTATTATGTATCTGGGTGTGGGGCTGGGCTGTTACAGGCACAGATGGAGGGAGCATGGAGCTGTGGTGACTCCCAGGGAAGCTGATAGATGGCTGAACTCGGGCTTGCACAGCTAAGTCAGGCTGCTGGGGCTCTCGTTTCTCTAATAGAAGGGTCATTAAAAGTGGGACAAGGAGCCAGCAGAGAGGTTCTATCTGGGTTCCTTGAAAGGTGCAGAGCAGCATCAGGTTCAGAGGTGGACTTTGCTGTGTGATGCTCTCAAGCCAGCTGAAGGCATTGGGTTCTGTGCTCACTGGGAGTTGGTACAGTATGAGGTGGTACCTCCGTGCTGCTCCCTCTGCTTGCCTCGTGCTGCTCTGTGGGTACCAGCAGGGCAGCCAGTGCCTCGCTGTGATTCGCACAGCTGATCTCTTGGAATCGTGCATCTTTCTCTGCTTTGCTTCATCTCCCTGAGCCATCTGTGGCACCATGTGCTCCGGCTGGAGGGGCTCTGGCTGCTGGTGTGTGTGCTGGTGGCTCTGGGGTCAGGCAATCCTAGGGCAGCTCTCTTGTGCAGCACTTAGCATTCTGCTGCTGTCCGACAGTGCTGTGCAAAAAGAAAAAGCAAGTCCTCCTTGCTTCCCGAATTTAGTTTTTCCTATTGGAATACACAGAGGCATTCTTCTGCTTGGGTATTTGGAGGTGAGTGCGCCTTCCATGGAACAGAACGTTTGCAGGTGATTTATTGCAAGATGTAAAGGCAGGCGTGTGATACAGTTAGAATGGGGCAGCTCCTGGAGGTTTGTAGTTTTCTGAGGAATAAAAGCAGTTGAAAGGTCCCTTTGCTACCCTGTAGAGGGGCCCATTGGTGCACTCAGATTCTTTTCCCCTTGCAGCACCTTCCTGCATCTCCTTTAGCAAAGGGGCTGCGCTCCCACCCAGAGGAGAACATTTGGGCTTAGAGGCTGGGCTGGAAAAAGCCCAACACTGTGCCAGGGTGGGCAGGTCGCTGTGTTACTGCAAAAGGAGATGAAAAGATCCCCAAATGGTATTTGTTGCTTCTGACTGCAGACATCAAGGATCTGTCACTGACGGTGCAAAAGGGGAAAATATGATTTCTGGTTTGATCAGGCTGTTTCACTCTTACAGCTCCGCAGGCTCCAGCCTGACTAGACATGAAGTGCTGTCAGATGCTTTGTCTGCTTCACCTTTTCCTGTGTGCAGACTTTTCACGAGGGGGAGGAGAGGCTTTTAATTATAAAGGAGCCAAAGTGTTTGCTGTCCCCCGTGCACTGATGGAGGCACAGGGGCAAAGCTGATCTGCAGAATGAATTGTGGCGTGGTTTAACGTCTCTCTCAAGCTGTGCTCCCATGCCAATCACCCAAAGCTCGCCCCATGGCCAGGGGGAATCGGGCAGGTCTGTGTTTGGGAGCAGGAAGAGCCATTCTCCTTTTTTCCACTCGTGCAGGTGCCTGACAGAGAGCCATCAAATCAAATGCACGGGATCATTTATGGAGGTGTTTGTTTGAAGCTGAGTGGACGGGAATCACGTTTCAGAGCCGTAAGAGAAAGAGCTTTTAGCTGTCGTCTTTTTTCCAAAATAGCAACCACATCACCACGCACCATGGGGATGTCAGGGTGAATCTGTTTCACTGACAACAAGATTGTTCTGTCTAGACTGGGAAGCACTGTTTAACTGACTGAGTCTGCAGAATAATTTAAAGGCAAAATACTTTATAGACATTAAGTTTAAACTAAAAAAACAACTAGCTTGACACAGATGATGCCTGATGGATAGCTTGTGTGGGGGTGGGATGGCGACTGGCTCTGTGATGGTAGCAACTGACGGATTTCTTCCAGCTGCAGCAGCCAGGGATGGGCGGTGTGAGCCTGTGGTCCATCTGGGTGGACCCAATGCAGGTCTTGTGTGCAATCCTTGGATCAGCCTTGAGTTTTGTATTGCAGGGTGCTTAGCCCAGCCCTATCTGCCTCTCGATGCCTCGCCGCAGCGTGCTGCTGGCTCTGGTGCTGCCGCTGAGGGATGCAGAAGGGGTTGTGTGGAGGGGATGTGAGCCTTGCATTTGCCATCTGTGTGGAGGGGCTGGCAGCCAGGGCTGAGCCGCAGATACGTGGTGGTGAGATGGCAGCCCAGCTGGCAGGAGGAACTTACTTTCTTCTGGCAGAAAAAGAAAGATGAAATATTAATAGCATGGCTCAAAGGCTGGAATAGATTTTTTTTTTTTTTTCCCCCCTCATTTAGAGCAAGGTTTTCACTCAGCACTGCATCGATGTTGCTTAGAGAAGCGGCATCCGCTTGGAGCAGGAGGGATGCCAGCAACCTGGAGGGAGCCCAGCAGCAGGCTGGAAGGGGAGGCACGGCCCTGGGATGGGCTGTGCTCTGAGCTCAGGGCTTGGCTGAGCACTTCGGATGCACCACAGCCCTGAGGTGCGTGCTGTAGCCTCGTTTGGCTCCAGTTCAATGGCAGGAAAAGATTTTCTTGTCTCTGTCTTTTCAGGTCAGGGCTGTGCCCCTCTGCCTGCACAATGCCTTCGTGTTGACCACCCTGCTTGGCTGAAGGAAAGTGGGAGAAGCAAAGGGTTCAGCTCTGATGTCTGTCTGTCTGTCAGCTCCCTTCAGAAAGGTCCTGCTGACTCCTGGCTCGCCTCTTCTCAGATCCCAGTGAAGCATCTCCAGGAGTCCCTGATGGCTTTTTAAGGTGGAGATTGCATGAAGGTTTTCTCTCGGGGGCAAGCTCTTCTGTTTGCTTCTGCAGGTGAACGTGGGGACGGTTATCTAGAGAGGGCCTTGCTGCCAGGCAATGTGGCACTTGATCTTGAAACAGAGGTGTGCCATGTCCTAAACTCCTTACAGTTTGAGGCCTCTTACGTATACATACATTTTTATGTGTGTCTGTGTGTGTATATATATATTTCTCCTAAGCAATCACCTGACTTCTTTCTGTGCCTTAGTGGAACAATTTGGTCACTGGGTGGGCGGCAGAACCAGCATCCCAAATGGGTGCATTGGCAGGGAAGCAGAGAAGGAGAGATCGCAGTGAGGAGGATTCAGGCTCTGTGCGTTCGCCAAGTGAGCTGGAAGGAACCGAGTTCGGGCTGTTTAAATCTCTTCCTTCTGTTTCTTTGACATCTCTGTTCTGCTCTCGCTCTGCTAGCTGGTCTGTGCCAGATTCAGAGGTCCTGAGGAGAAGACACGAGTTCAGCGTGGTTGGAAACAGACTGAAGCGCTCCTAACTTAAAAACTTTGTAAATGCTGGCTGTGAATGCTGCTTATCTCCTCATCAAGTGAGTGTAGAAATGAAGCATGTCGTGGCAGACGGCTACTTGCTCAGGTTCAAGTAGTGGGTGAGCAGTGAAATGGGGTTTGACCTAGACTCTAGCTTCAGCGTGGCCTTAATTCTTGGCTTGTGCCTCGTCTGGCAGCACAGGATAAGGGCAGACAGCAGGAGGGGGCCTCGATGCCCCCCCTTGTGCAGCCTTGTCTTCTATGTTCCTCTGCCTGCTGCCCTGCTGCTGTTGCCTTTTGATAGACAGCGTGATTAATTACACTGCTCACGGCCTCTGAAAATTTATTTAGGGTTTTATGCTGGCTGCTGCTTACACAATGGCAAATCTGCCATGGCTGTGTCCCGAGCAGGTGGCAGCTAATAGGTCAATAAACTGAATCGCCCCATTAGAGCTGTCGAGCCGGGCTGCTGTGATGCAGGCAGGTAGAGGGGAGAGCTGCCATGCTGAGAAGAAGCCAGTACAGATCTGTTTTAGAAGAAATGTGTCTGGCTATACTGGTTTGTAGGAAATCAGTCACTTCCCTGATAGCATCCGCTGCTTTAATAGATCAATTTTTCACCATAGCTTGTCTGTCTAAAACTTTCCTCTCCCTGCCTCCACTGCTATCCTAAAAAGTGATCTAATAGGACCTTTTAATCTCTGAGAGCTTTGGAAATCTTTTTTTAGAGATTTTTATCGCCTTTTCCTTGGGTTGTACGAAGAAGAGAGGCTGGCTAGATGGTCATCTGGGGGAAATAGAGAGCTTGGAACAACAAAAAGGCCCCTGAAAATGCTGCTAAAGTCGAGCAGAAATCAGCCCAACTTGAAATAGCTAGCAGCTACCCAATCAGATTACCCAATCACCTCTGCCTTTGAGTATTTTGATTCTTGATGCTGCTGTCAAAGAATTGAAGGTGGCATGCCTTGAGCAGACAAAATGCTTGTACCTGCTTTTCAGGGGAGAAACTAAGGCAGGGCAATGGCAGAGGCAGGTGCAAACCCTGCAATCCTGGATGGGCTTCTGTCTAGAAGTGACTCGGCTCCTTCTATGTCCTGCTGGTTTCTATGCAGTGGGATTGAGGTTTCTGATGACCTGGTGGAAAGTGGCATGAGGGAAGGGGAGTGTGAACTGTGTTTCTGCATGGCTGTGCCAGCAGGAAGGGATAAACCTGGTTTGCTTCACACAGTGCTGTGGTCCTGGGGCTGTTCACTGCCCTCCCCTGCAGCACAGCACTGCAGTCAGTGACTTGCTCTAAGCCTGCCCTGGGATACTGGTGGGCCGTCAGTGGGATGCTGAGCCTTCACAGCCAGCAGTATCACCTGGTGGTGCTAAAGCTGCTCTGTCTATTGAGAGATGTGCCAGGGTGGCTGTGCTGCCCTCTCATGCCCTACATGCAGTGCTGCATGCTGTCTGGGAAGGCAGTTCAGGTATCCTGGCTCCTGTTTGCTTCATTGCTGCCCTGCTGTTAGGTTTTAATATTTCTGCAGAGACAGTTTGTATAAACTGAAGCATGCTGCATTTGTTCAATAAAATTTTGTAGGTAGCTTATGCTGAGTGTCACCTTGCAGTGCACAGTGAGCAGTTCAGCCAAAGGAAACATCGCTGATGCCATTATCTCTGCTGCCAGTCCTGCCTGGTAAACCTGTTCCCGCCAGGATGGCTGAGCCCATGGTGCAAGCCACGTCCCTCAGCAGCTGTGCAGAGCTTGCACTCAGTAGCCACGTGCCAGTTTCTCAATAATAGGCACTCAGGACACCTATGGCAGCTTAAAAACCACGGAATTAAGAGATGCCATGCAAGCAGTATTGGGGTACGTGTTGTTTTCAGTGCTTTGCGGGTACGGGGTTCGAGTTGTCCCCATTTTGGAGGAGTAGAAATTTTAATTTTGTGTTTTTAATTTTGTTCATTCCCTGCCCTGGGGCTGGACACCAAGCAATGCAAACGTCAGCACTGAAACAGCAACCTGACAGGTTAGGATGTGACTGAGTGCAAGGTTGCATTTCTGATCTGTGTCCATGTAGGCGAGATCTTCTGGAATCTGGTGCCTTTCGTGAGAGATGGGTGCTGCCTCTCTCCCCCAGTAAATGCTGGGCAGCAGCCTGTGGCCGTGATGCTGTGCTTGGCACGTGGGTGCTTTGCTTCAAATCCTCATCAGGAGCAACACAGAGCTGGCTGCTGCAGGAGCTGGGACCTCGTCTCACCAGGCCAGCTGGCTGTGTGCTGCTTCTGACAAGCAACGTTTCTCTTTCCTCCTGCCAAATTCCTAGTACCAGTTTTTCCCCTCCATTTCAAGCACGAACGCTGCAAGGGGACATCTCTGCAACCACCACGCACTCCTGGAGGTGCAGATCACAGCGGGAGGCTTGCAGAGCTGTGACAGACTGCCCGGCTCTCCGAGCTGAAATCCTCGAGCTCTGCCTCTATTGCCTGCACAAGTTAATTTCTATCTGGTGGTGATGCTGAGCTGTACAAAATCACCCAGCTGCTGTAGCTACAGCCTTGCCTGTGGCTTCCTTCTGGGAAAGAGCTTGCTTTTTACTTAAAGCTTAAGGGGGGGAGCTGGCTGATTGCTAACAACTGCAACTGCTGCGTTAGCTCTAGCTAAAGGACAGAAGCAATGGGACGTGGCTGCTCCTGTTGGCAAAAAGCCCTCACCTCTGCCACAATCTCCAGACAGAAGGGGGCTGCAGGGGCCATGCAGCTCCTGGAGCGGGAGCTACAGGCAGTGGTGGGAGCAGAAAGCTGCATAACAGCTCTGTTTCGAGACCACGAGACTTTGGGAGAGAAAGTGACTTTTATAGAAATAAAGGAGACTTCCTTTTGGGTCAAGTGCTCTGGAAATGAATGGCTTTGAGATAAAAGCCTTTTTACTCAGGTAACGCAGATTCACATTGCCTAAAGGGAAGTCTGCCTTGTGCTGGGGTATTTTTCCCTCTGGAGGCATTGTGATTGCTTTTGAAGATGGGTTTTCAGCATACAAAGGAGAAGAAGGCTGAGAGGAAGAAAGCTTTTAAAAAATACCAGGGGTGCCAGTGGTCTGTTTCAATTTGTCAGCGTGTCTCTCTTGCTCGTAACGCCACTGTTGGGTGCAGGGACTGTTCCTCCTCCTTCCTTTATGACTTGCTCCTTCCCTCTGGCATCTTGATCAATGGAGTCTGGGTTTCTTTTTTTTCCATTCCAGGCCAACCTCTTGCATCCAGGGCTGCTCAGCAGACAGGTGCTGTGCTGTGTTGGGTGGGATTGCCCCTGATGACCTCAGCCTGCTGTGTTGGAGCTGTACCCAGGGCAGGCCAGGTGCAGGGGAACGCTTGGGTGAAGCACCTTTCTGAAAGAGGTATGAAATGGACTCTTTTTCCATCAGTTTGATCTGAGGAATCTCTTGAAAATATGTCTTACCCTATGGCCTCAGGGTCCACAAGGGTGTTCTAGCTTTGCTAAGACTTCTGGAAGCATCACATTCTCATTTCTCCTTCTGCTAGTTTCTCCTGCCTTGCCCTGGAGGGATGAGACGTCTGCAGGACTCTCCTCTGCTGCTGCTTAGTGTGAAATGTTGTAAAACCCAGGCATTGATTTCTCAATCAAAGGTGTCTGTTTGCTCCTCAGTCTGTGGCTTTAATGCCTGCAAATACATCTTTTGCTCCCTAACGGTTTGCTTTAAGATTTTGAAATTGACTGTTGTGCTTCAGAGATTGGGAAAGTGAATGGGTTCAATCAAACCAATATTATTTGTGCTGGCTCACAGCGGGCGTTGAGCCAGGCAAGAAGCCTGGGTCACAGTGTCTGTCGTGTCTCAGGGGAGACCTTTACCTGTGTCTGCCCATGGTGTGGGGCTCTGTTGCTCTGCTGGCTCCTGGAAAGCTGTGGGTCCTCTTGCCCTGATGGTGAACCTGAACCAGTTGGTGTGTGGTCTGAAGGCTGAAGTTGCAGCCCAACCTATGAACAGACACCAGAAAAACCTGAAGACATTAAAATGAACAAAACTCCACCAAATTTCCATCTGACTTCTCATTTTCATAGGAGTTGTGTGTGTTCCTTGTTTCCAGAACGCCGTAGCTTTGCTGTTCTTGAAGTGCAGTGTAGATGATGCAAGCCTTGCTGAAATGGAGCTGCTTCTGTGGAGGAATACAAGAGCTGAAAGTAGAAAGGATTCCTACCTCCTAGGGCTGCTGTCCTGCAGGGATGACTGGTGTAACCTAAGCTGGGAGCGTCACATTGCCTGGGCTCCAACTGCTGCCACTGGTCGACCTCAGTTTTCCCACTGCTTAAAGGAGTGACGTGGAAAACCTGTTCCAAAGACCAGAGATGGAGATGATCACCTGGGTGGGGACGGATGTTAGCAGCAGGAGCAGAGTGGAGCAGAGGAGGAGGGATGCTGAAATGCAGGTGACTCTTAGCACTAATTGTATGCAGCAGGGCTGTCTGGGGGGAGGCTGAAGAAAGCATATCAAGAATGTCTCAGCTATTCAAGTGAGAAATCAAATTAAACCTTGTATCAAATAGTAGAGCTGTTCTGTGCTAGGAGTTATGTCAAATTCATTAAAGGTTTCTACACACCGGTCCCCACAGGAGTTAGCAAAGAGAAAAAACAACGCGTCAGGGGGCTGTGCTTTCCTGCTTACCTGGATGTGTTAATGATGTGGGTAGAGGAGGGGAGGATTATCAATTTAACCCTCAAGATACACGTGTGTGGAGCTGGGACTCCACAGCAATGCTGTTTGTGTGCTGCTGTCAGCGTCTGTCCATGTGTCTGTGCTGCATGGTGGAGGGTGAGAGCCAGGGACAAAAGCTGCTGGAGGTGTGGAAGGTGCTCTTGTTCCCAATCTCCTGCTCACAGGCTGGGAGGTGGAGTCACTTGGGTACCCAGCATGTCTGTGAGTAACCTGGAGGAGATGAAAATACCACCATCATGCAGCAGCATGTGTCCAGACTTGTTTCTCATTGGGCATGAGTCCATGCTTGTTCCAGGCAAGGAAAAGCTCTGGACAACGCATTGCTCCCTCCATGGGGACAGATTGTATGGGGGCTGGATGGAGCACAGGCTTGGCAGGAGAGAGCCTAGAGCTGGGATGAGCTGCCAGTGCAGTGGCAGAAGAGTCTGCTGGGAACGTGTGATCTGCAGCACGCCACGGGACTTCAGCTGCAGGGTGAGCTCCCAGAGTGGCACAGCACAGGCTATGCAAAATCCCAGGGGTTCGGCTTGTTGCTGCTTCTCACGGGGGTAGTGAGGCACTCTGGAGAGCTGGCAGCTGTCTGGAGGCGAGGAATACTGAGTTTTGTGCACTGCAAATGCTGAATGCCAAAGCCATCTCAGGCTGATGTGCTGAGGCCCAGGCTCTGCTAACGCCATCTGATTTTTTTTATCATCCCTGATGCGTGTTGTGCTTTGACTTAAATGCACTCAAGTGTGGGTTTGATATTTAAAAGTCATTTACAATACTGCTGCTGTGCTGGCAGGAGAAATTAGTCTGACCCTGGGATGTACAAATCCTCCTTTTGGAGCAGAGCAACCTGAGACAGGCAAGGCTGAGTCTGCTCAGGTGCTGTGCCTACTGCTAGCTCTGCACCAGGGCTCTGCAGCCAACTCATTGCCTTTCCTCCCTTTTCTTTTTGTTCACTTGTAAGAATTTTTATTTTTTAGTCAAATTTAAGATGCTAAACCGCAATTAAGGCAACATGTATTAATTTCCAAGGTGTAATTTGTTTACAGAACATTCCCATTCACAGCGGCAAGCGCTGATAATTGCCACCGTTTGCTTTCCAGCCTTGGATTTGATACAGCTGAGAGCACATGAAGGTGGCTCCCAGGTGGGCAGTGCTGGCTCCAGGGTGGGAACATGAGGAGCTTACCTAGGAGCTGACTCTGACCTGGGCACCTTTGCTTTTGCCCAAAGCTGTCCTTGTCCTGGGGTGTGGGAATGAGCCTAGCTGTGCCTGTTCCCTCTTTTGTCTTAACCCAGCCGTCCTGTGATACCTTTTGCTGTCTCTGCCCCCAGCGTGACCTGTAGGCATCCTCATCCTGCCCCAGCATTCCTGCAAGGCCGAACAAACTGCAGTGTGTGCGCTCCTGGAAATGGAGCTGCAGAAAATCAATGGGGCCAGAAGAAAATGAGGCAGTATGTGCTTGTCCTTCGAGCTGCCAGCAGAGGGGATGGCATCTTTGCAGCATGATGGCTCATGGCTATTTTTTTTTTCCTCTGGCAGGAACTGTTGCTCTGAGCTGCGGAGATGCTGTACTGAAGCTTTGACATGCTGAGCTCTGTGTCCAATTCCTTCGAAGCACGCTGTTCCATCTACCTTTGAGATGCCAGCTCCTCCAGGGTGAGGTGGGCTGTGCAGCAAAGCTGTCCCTGCTCACACTGTAATCCTCAGCCCTCAACTGTCAGCGTCTTGGATGAGTTCTTGGAGGGTATCCAGACAAACACAGGAGAGATATCAACTGCTGCGATCCCCTGTCCTATTTTATCTCATTTCTGACAGCCCAAGTCTGCTGAGGCTGAGAAGTGGTGAGGAGAGGAGAGCAGCTTCCTGCATTTGTGGATGGAGAAGCACTCCTTGCTCTGACAGCCTGCTTGCTTCTGCCTGTTTCCCGCAGTACTGACGGGCTGTCTCTTGCCTTCTAGACCAGCTGCATCTTCAGGAGAATGTCCCAGATGGCTCTTTAGGGAAGGAAATCAGGGACTGATCAGTGGCCAAAAAAAGTCTCTCATCCAGTATCAAAGCTTTAGCTGCACTTTATGCTTCCCAAGGACAGCTTGGAAAGGGCACAGTGGAGCTGCTCCCGTTCCTCCAGGGCTCAGGGTGAGTCAGTCTGCACAGGACTTGTGATGAGATCCTTGCCTTGGTCAGGATGGAGGAGCTGCTGCAATCTTTCACGCAGCGTTGGCCCTGGTATGCTCTCCCATACCCAGCCCAATCTGCTAATAAAGCAGTTGTTCTAAACAGTGGGTTTCACCATCGCCTCCAGTTGAGCTTGATCTGTCATGCCTGTCTGTAGGCACAGGCAGCATTCAGTGCTCCCAGGAACGAGTGGGTGTTCAGGCTGGGTTTCTTGGCCATCTGGTGTGCTGCTGGGCCATTTGTCACCCAGGCCCTTGCTGGGGCCTTGTTCTGATGCTGCAGAGAGCTCTGTAT
>JAOWBP010004343.1:9455443-9475336 GCA_028571105.1 Tragopan temminckii | reverse complement strand
ATCTGGTGTGCTGCTGGGCCATTTGTCACCCAGGCCCTTGCTGGGGCCTTGTTCTGATGCTGCAGAGAGCTCTGTATTGTAGGGAGATTCAGCCTAATTTCTGGGAGCTTGCTGGCAGCTGAGGAGGGAGCAGTGCAGGTGGGAGCCCTGGCTTTCCAAGTGCCTAAAAACTGAATTTGGACTGCTGCCTGCCTGTTGCTTCCTCTTGAATGGGAGAGAGGAGGCATTGCTCTGGTCCAGGTATTGGTAGAGAACCGTGACCTGCTTGTGCCCAGGCTGGGCATGCCAGATTGCTCCCCGAGGGCTCCTGCCTTCCCTCCCTGAGCAGGAACTCCTCCTGGTGCATCTGGTGGTGCCTCGTGACATGGGGACCATGGATTGTGAGGGATGACTTCTCTCTGTGGCTGCCCTGTGGAGCAAAAATCCGGCCCGGAGCATTGCCTGGCCTTTGCGAGGCTGACGTTCAGCAGTTGAGCTTGGCAGCTCCAGAAATTGAAATGCAAATGAAACAGAGAGCTGAGGGGCAAAGGAGCTGGCTTTTTCAATGCTGACCTCCACTGTCGAGAGGAGAATTGTATTCTGGGTGTTGCTTGTGTTCTTCTTCCTGCCTTAGCCTGGGCCGTGCACTGCCAAGATAAAGGAATGCAATTTCCTCTGCTCGTGTCAAGATCTTATTAAGCATTTCCATAAAGCAAATGGGGAGGGAACAGCCCAAGCCTTAGAGAGTCACTGCACAGCACGCTAACCCTGGCAGCCCTCAGGGAACGTAGGCTGGCTGGCAGCAGGAACACTGCCCAACTGCTGGGGAGCTGCACAAGAGCACAAGTCCCTTACTCCAGCCTTTCTGCTGCTGGACATACGGATGGATGGGGAAGCAGATTTCACTGCTACAGATGATCCCTGCTTCAGGATGTAAGGAAGTGCCCTTTCTCCTTGTTTAACAGGAAGGGAAGCCATCTCTTCCCCTCACCATGCAGGTGGCTGTGCTCTCCATGTGCAGGTTCTGCTGGGGCTGCAGGTGGCACATAGAGCCAGCTCAGGGGATGCTGCCCCATCCTGCCGGGTCTCTGAGCTGAGCTGAAGGCGTTCAGGGGGTCTGATGTGGCCAAGCCCTGCCCTGTGCTCGCTCCCTGTGAGCGAAGTCAGGGAGGGTGCAGCAAAGCCAGGAAACCCCCTATGAAACCCCCCCAGGAAAAGGCACTGTCTGGAAACCATCCCACGTGCTGGAGAAGCCTGGCTTTCTGACAGAAGCATGCTTTAGATAAAGTGCTTTTGTTGGCTTGTTAGATCTATTATTTATGCCTTTATGTACATAGCAGACCTAGGGAGACCGGCTGTGGCCTCCAGCCCAGCCCTTAGCGCAAAGGGGACGGCGGAGATGTGTCCCTGGCAGCAGCAGCGAGCGGCTCCTCGCCCCTCCATCTCGGCACTAATCCCATTCAGCCTCCATCCTCCACTTCCCCCCGCTGAGGCTGCGGGCGTGAGAGGCCGGCTGCTTCGTTAGGGCCGAGCAGATTAGCTGTCCCCTCGGGAGCAGCTCGCTCAGCTTGCACTGAGATAACGGGGCCGCGTCCTCCAGGCTGCTGGGCTCCTCGGCAGCTGGCGGAGCTGCGATTAGCCTCAATTTATGCAGACTGTTAAACAAACACCTGCAAGGTTCAGGGACGGGGAAGCCAAGCTGTTTTTGCGAGCGGCTGGTCATGTTGTGTTAAAGTGAGAGTGCTGTCCTTTCCTCACCGCGCTCCTGGAGCTCCCAGCCATCTCCAGCCCCTGCGGAACTCACAGGGCTGTGAGTACTGAGCTGGCTCTGATGCTGTGCTGGGTTGATTGGAGCAGGGACAAGCACAGTTGTGTCTTCCGGGGCTGCTGCTATAGCCGACAATTTCTAAACTTGTTCTGCTCTTATTGCTTTCTCTGTTGTTTGCTTGCCCCTAATCCCCAGCAATGGAGCTGCTGTTATCATCAGCAGTGCGATAGGTAGCGTGGCAGGGGCGCAGCGATGTCAACATCTATTGAAGTGTTGGTAAAAGGGCTTAATGTGGAGAAAAGGAAATCTTGCTCCTCCTGAGACCTCGCTGGAGCATTTCGTCTAATTAACCTCGGAGGTGATCACTTACAGCAGGGTGGTGTGCCAGCAAAGAGCCCAAAAATAGGCTCTATCCAAGCACAGCTCAAAGGCACGTGGCTCTGCCTTTGTAAAGCTTGGCGAGACCTGCTGCTGAGTGGGGCTAGAGCTGAGCATGGCTGGACTATTATTATCTGCCTGGAAGTTGGACTGAAATTGCAGGGGCATTGTTCTGCATCCTATATGGATGTGGATGCACGCGCTCCTACCGTGCACACAAAGCTCTGGAAAAGGGATCCTGTGTTACACCCATGAGCTCCCAGTTTGGAGAGAATGCCTGCCTCTTCCTTTCACCCAGAGGAGATGCTGCCTTTTACTAGAATGGCTGCTTTTACCAACCCACTTGTTCTGCTGGTTCCCTGGGTGGTTTGGGAATGGTGCAGCAGAGCCAGGCACCAGCTGCAGCAGTGCCACCTCCTCCATGTGCTGCATGCTTATGTGTGGGAGGTGCATGGATTTCTTCTTCCCTGGGCATTTTTATCAGGTCGAAGGGAATTCTTTCACTGATGTCTTCTGTTTTTTTTTTTTTCTGTGTTTTTTTTTTTTCTCTTTCACAGGTACCTACGGAAATCCTGTGTTTCCAGATAAGGACGTGCTGGATTTACAGTTGCCTACCACTGTTAATGCATCCTCATCTGTGTGGTCATCTGAAGGTAAGGTCTGCAGTAACCACATCACCTGCTGCTCTTCTTTCCATCCTCCACTCTTGGTTTCCACGCTGCTCCAGGATGTTCTTCCTACTCTATGTTTTTGCAGTCATTTTACTAAGCCTTTTTCATACAGAGGGGGAAAATGGAGGCAGCTCAGCAATTTAGCAGGCAACCCGCTGGGGAGCAGAGCCTTGTGGCAGCAGCATGGCAGTGGCTTTGGACGGCAGCGGGTTTGGGGTTGGGATTGGAGGAGGAAAGCATCTCCTGGCCACCCTTGCTGCAAAGGGGGTGCAGAGCTGCTCGCGTCCAGCAGGACACAAGAAAAGGACAAGCTGTGCACAACGCCTGTGCTGTACGTGGTGGAGATCAGCGGGTGGTTTTACCCAAAGAGGGCAGTGCCGTGCCACGTTCCTCCCCGGTTTGTAAGGCGAGAAGGGCTCTCTGCAGAGCTCGGTGGAAACAGTGAGCATCAAGGATTTCTTGAGGGGAAAATCACCGTGGCTCATGATGAGGCAGTTGTTTTTCAGAGGTGTAGCAATTACTTGAAAACAAAACCAAACCAGAAGCAACAACAGCAGAAAACCTCGCAAGTAACTGTCGCACACAAATGCCTCTTCTGCCTTCTGACAAACCGCCTCTCTCACCAGCTTAGGCAAAAGTACACAGCCGTTGTGCTGCCCAGCTTTAAAGCACTTCTCCTGTCTGTATTCCTGCTCTGACTCACTGCGAGGACAGCTGTGAGCTCTCCTCTCTGCTGGAGGACATCCCCCCTTAGCTCCCCTGGAGCTGCTGGTCCCCATTTCTGTCTCTAGCAGCTTTCCCATCGCCCCACCCCAGGACTGGTTCTGCAGGGAAACGCTGCTGTTGGAAATTTGGCTCACCCTGGGACAAAGTTAGGGCTGAGCAGCTATTTACCAGTTGGCGTGCTGCTGTCAGAAGTGGGGACTGAGCCCCTTTCTCCATACGGAGGAGGAGGGGTCCCACAGGCGCTGCTGGCTGATGTGAGTTGCATTCATGCTGCACACTTGCCCTTTGGGGATATATGGGAACAGAGCGGCTTTGCTGTCTGTGGGAGGAAAGACTTCAAACAACAATGAGCCAATGCTGCCATTTCCAGAGGAACAGCTCTTGCCATGCTGGGCAACTGGCTGAAAGAGGTGAGTAGGGCTTTCCTTAGGGGTTCAAAGCTCTAGCTCCGGTTAGGTTTATTCACGTGGGCTTTTTCCCTTTCGAAGAAGGCAGATGAAAAGGGCTCTGACTCCTTTAAATAGATCTGCACTTCCTCCAGCAGCCAGGAGCTCTGTTAGGACTGCTTGCTGCTCCTTTCCGCCCAGCAAGGACAGCTGCCAGCTTAACTCTTAGCCCTCACATTAGCAGCAGAGGGGCTGAAATGACGAGTGTTCTCCCTCGGCAGCTATCGAGAGGAAGAAGTTTGCTGCTGCTTGCTGGTTTGTATTTATTCTGTTAGCCAAAGCATAGAAGCATGCGTGGGTGTGAGGTACAGCTGGTGCTTGGAAGGCCCTGGGTTGCTGGAGGGGCACGGAGGGTCCTGGGAGCATCGCCTCTGAGCAGGCTCCAGCTGGCTCTGAGCATGGTGCCTGGATGTCGGTGCTTACCCCACAGCTCCTGCTGCCTTCCGTGGTTTTCGGGCATCGACGTGAGCAAGTGCTGCTGCCAGCTCGGAGCTGCTGCTCTGGCTTAACGTGGGAAGGCAGGAGCATCTGTCCCCCACTGCTTTCCTATTAGCGGGCTGCTATAAGGCAAAAAGCCATCTGCCTGCAGAGGTTGGGGTTTGTGATATTTGCTAACCCTGGAAAACACTGCTACAGGAAGGCAGTCAGGCATGAAAGATGAGAGATCCTCTTCCTCAGAGTTCACTAAAATGGGAATTTCCTGCAGGTTGCTTTCCCCTTGACCAGAGGGAGATCAGACCCATGGCTCATCTGTACACCCTTCTTAGAGCTGCTGAAGGGACTCAAAATGGGGTGATGGCCCCATGCTCCTTCCTGAAGCTCCTCTTCCTCAAGGTTAGTGCTACCAGCTAGGGCCTTGTTTTCACAGGCAGCCTCTAGCGCCAGGTTCATGCTGATCTTGCTAAGCACTTTTACTCCTCAGGACATCTGCAGCTGGTTCAGAAAGGTTTCCACAAAGCACAGTCATTTATTGTGAGCCAGCACTTGCAGAGTAATCCCATTCAAGTCATTAGCTGGGTCGCTGGATCTTGCCCTGGAATCTGCCTAGGGAATCCCAGAGCTGCTTGGGGCTGAGTGGTACCTCAGCTCTGTGCTGAGAGCCTGACCTGGCCCATGGTAGGGTAGCCCTGGCAACTTTGGTGTGCTTCTTCCCATGATTTTATTTAATTTCTGCTGTCTCTCCTTTGTCAAAACCAGTGTAGGCCAGCTAATGTCCTGATGCTAAGGGTGCACCCCCCTTTGCCATGCCATCTATTTGGTGATATCAAGGGCAAGAGCGTCACGTCCTAAATGTTTATAAATTATAAGGGAAACAGCTTTCTTTCTTCACCTCTTGAACTTTTTTTCATTCCTTCATTGTGTTAATTAATATGTTGTTTAAGCTGTATGTCAGTCCCTGCTCTTGCTTGCTGTAGATGAGGCTGGCTTGTCAGTGCTTGGCCTCCTTTTCCCATCAGCTCGAGTGGAGCTGTTACATGTTAGTTCTCCAACAGCACTTTGATTACCTCTCATAACACAACACTGTCAATGCAGACTGACCAATACAGCAGTTCAATGAGTGTGTTGCTCTTGACAAGCCTTATTTGCCCTGGATAAGTCAGGTAGAATATCTTCAGCTGCAGGTAATAGGCAGTAACATCCTCTCTGTGTGTTATGTGAAGGTTTCCTGATTTCTCTTTCACCCGAAGGGGCTTCCTTGTCTCCACTGCAGCAAGATGCAGAGCCTGAACTAACTCTGAGCAAGGAACCGTGGAGTCCAGAAACAGCAGATCTGCTTTAAGTGAGGCTCTTGCCCTGGGTAATCATCCCATCTTGAGAAGCACAACGTACTATCTCAGGCTTCTTCCCAAGGTGTGTTGACCAACGTGCATTTGATGTCTAGGAGCTGCCCTGGCAGTGTGTGGGCCATCATCCTCAGCGGGGAACCAGAGACAGCAATCACTGCTAAGTGTTAGATGATAGCATGTTTTGCTGGCTGCTTTGATGCATTCTGTTTTCCACCATCTGTATTTGGACTGTGTTGGAGGCTTGCTTGCCCTGCTAGGGCTGGGCTGCGATCCCTCCAGCACTGTGAGCAGCCGAGTGTGGTGTTTAGAGGGTGGAGAGGAGATGGCAAGCTTTCTTGCAGCCGTTACTTTGCTATGCTGATGCCTTGTCTCCCCACACTTGCTCATTTCTCCGAATATTGCTGCTCTCAATGAACTCTTAGCAGCTGTCAGTCCCCGTTCCTGAAGTGATGTGCAATTCTGAGCTCCCTGCTGTGGCTGGGATGGTCCTTGTGCTGACACTGCTGACTGCTCCCTGCTCCAGTACTTGGCCTGTTGTGCTTTTTTAGCTTGCAAAGCCTCCTTCCCAAATGCTCCTGAAGAGCTTCCTTTTGGAGCAGAGCTGCAGGAGCCAAAGCAAGCTCTGCTCTGGCAGAAAGAAGCCTGCAGACCTGGATCCTCTCCCCTCAGCCACTGCTGCCCTGGATGGTGTTTGTTGGCAGGCATTGCTCCCAGTGCTCCTGCTTACCTCGTGCTCTCCCAAGAGGACAAGTTTCACATGATGGCTTTGGAAATAAGTCAGGGCATGTGTCTTGGGCAGCATGAAAGGAACTGGAAACCTGAGCTTTGTTTGCATGCACGTTGTTCCTGGTGTTGGCAGGGATGAGCCCTGGCTCCATGCAGCTGCTGTGACTGGTTTACTGGGCACAGCATGAGACCCCTCCTCCTTGAAGGACATTCACTGTTTTTTGAAGCCATGACTGCCAGCAGAGGTAAGATTCATGCTTCCCGAGAGCAGCAAGCTTTTTGTATTTGCCTCCCAGCTTGGGTGAACGGCTCTGCAGGAGGGCAAGGAGGGGAGCTGCATGCAATTACCTGCGAATACTGGAGAGTGGTCAGAGGTCCCACTATCAGCCGTGGCCCAGCTGTACTGAGTGAGCCTGCTCCCAGCATCCTTGGCTCCTGCAGATGCACGTGAACCAGGCTGGCTGCGTGCTCCAGGTGGAGGAGAAAAGGAGCCTTTCATCTGCTCCCACAGAGCAGGCTGGCAGCCAGCTCATGCCTGCTGTTTGGTTCCCTCTGCCACAGCCGGAGCAGGGAGGTGGGAGCTGAGCAGCTGTGCCCCTCCTCAGGGATCTGCCCAGGGTGAGAAATGTTAGGGATGGGCTCTGCTCCCTGTGTTAGCAATCAGATTGCTGCTGCAGGGTTATCTGTCAGCACTGCCCTGGGGTCACAGTGTCACACAGGAGTCCCCCCTGGAGGCACTCCTATGAGCCAGGTGAAAGCTAGCTGATTTATCAGGTGCTCTCTGTGCTATGCACCCTTCCCAGTGTCCTTAGGTATGTAAGCCTGGATGCAGGCCCTTCTCCTGCCCTTCACAAGGTGTCTCTCCTTCCTACACTGATACCCTCGCTCCCTGTCGCTGTGGCAGCATCCTCCTGTGTTGCTGTCTCAGCTGTGCTGGCTCTGCCAAGGCTGTGCCTCCCCTCCTCCCTGCCCACCGTGCTGTGCCAGCAAGCCCAAACCCACTGTGCTGGTCGCCTGATTTGTTTTGGTTCATGTTCCAGCCGAGGATAAAGTTGCAGATATTTCTGTGCAGCGATAGGATCTCACCAGCCAGCCTTGCTTTAATGCGATCCCAGGCATCCGAGGTGCCCCATTACCTTATCTCCCCTCTGCAGACCTATGTTACTCACCTCTCTCACCCTAAAAGCGAGCCAGCCTGGGAAGAAACTGCAGAAACTCAGTCTCTGCAGCCCTGCAGGCAAATTGTCGGGCAGAAAGCAGTGAGTGAGGCTCCCACCCGGCTGCCTGTGTTTTGCACAAGGTTCCCTTCTTTCTACTTGCAGTGCTGTGCTGCAGTGGGGTGGCTGGGAAGGCTGCGTCACAGCTGACTCACACTGCTGGTAAGGTGGGAACCCCACGCATTGGTTCCCACCCAGCTCCCCAGGGGCACCTGTTTGCTCTCTGGCTTTGGAGTTCAGCAGTCCCTGAGATGAACCTGGGATTGCTGCATGCAGGGGCAGTGAGGCTGTGCCTCATCCCAGCCTTCCCAGCTGCATCTTGCTGCTCTCCCTCTGTCACATGAGCATTACACCATCTCTCCCGTGGAGAATGAGTGTGGAAAGTGCCCGGTTGCCAGAGCAAAGTGAAATCTGCTCCAGCTTCAAACGCATGCAATCCCAAGCTGTGTACTTTGAGTAAATGCTAAATCCTGTCTCTGGTTCACAAAGAGGGGAGGTTGATGCTGAAGCAAGGCATGGGCACCAAACACCCCATGCTTCTGCAGCTCTCAGGCCTCCTAGAAGCTCCTTGATGCAAAGACAAACATCCCTAGCCAGGGTGAGTCACAGGGCATAGGTGGGCTGGGTCAGCCCTGAGCAAGCACTCAGATATAAAGGTGGGGATTGTTCCACTGAATAGCCAAAAAGCTGTTGGTGGCAGAATGGCCGCTGTGAACAGGCAGTGCAGAAAAATAAGTGGAAAATGGAAGGGGGGGTGGGGAGCTGGAAATCAGCAGCTCAACAGCAGCTCATCCAATACAGAGCCTTGAAAATACAGGAATTTTGAAGGGAGGTAAGAAGATGTGATGAGAAACTACATGGGAATTTCTAGCAGCGAGGAGGAGGAACTGAATTTTAGCATATTGAGGGGGGTGAAAAAAAAAAAAAAAAAGAAGTAAAAAGCTCTTAGCTATAGGAATTGGGAGAGCAGAGTGCATGTTTTTGTAGTCTGGATGGGACTGATGCCATTCCCATGTGATGTGCATGGATCTGTTTCTATTCCTGCAGTGCTGGGCTGCTCAGGGTGGGCAGTGCAGGAGCTCTGGATCACAGCTCAGCTGCCCACCAGCTCTGTGCTCCTGGAAGATGGTGGATGGAGGTTTGTTGTGGGGTTATGTAATGATTGACCTCGTGGAAATGGGTCTTATGAAAGCATGGAATCGGCTTAGCTTGCAGATGGCTCAAGCTGCGATGCAGGAGATGCTATCGTTGCTGTTAGGAATTTATACTTTTGTACGGTTGGGAAGCATTTGACTCCACCTTGTTGTGTCCTGGCTAGAGAAATGGGCCTGAGTCACAGCTTTCCTTGGACCAGCTGAGCTGTGTGCCAGCACCTGGCTGACTCACAGAGCTGCTCCAGGTCTGCCCATGGCCATGCAGCCGGAGCCATCATGCCTGCCTCTGCCATAGGAGCCCCCTGTGCAAGAGCTGCAGGGAGGAGAGGCAGCGCTCTGTGATCCTTCTGAGCAGCACAGATGAACCCACACCTAATTGCTTTTAAAAACTCCCTGTTGCTATGGTGACTCAACAAGCGTGATGCTCACAAGTGCTTCTCTCCACTCCCAGGTCTTGCGTTGGCACTGGGAAGCCTTGTGTGTACCTATGTACGTACATCTGCTTTCTTCCAGCTTTCAAAGGTGGCATACAGTCCGCTTGGAGCGTGAGCAGAATCCCTTCTGAGCTGGGGAAAGATTTGCTTGAAAGGTCTTGTAATAAGGTTAAGGAGAGGCCAACAGCCGCTCGCCCTGCTGCCAAGCACTTCAGTAGCTAAATTTAGTCCCTTGAGTCATTACTGAGTCAGCAAATTGGGGGCAGGAAATCTTGATTTCTCTTTTTTTCCTTTTTCATCTGTGATGTACCCAAGACGGGCTCCAGACTGGTTTCCCTCTCAATCCAGCACGCTGCCTGCCTGCAGTGCTTTCCCCTGGAGCATCCTTGAGCCTGTCCAGAAAAAGTAAGAGCTCCTTTCCTCTCTGCTGCAGCCACCTGCCCTGACAAGTGGCCTGTCCTCGGGGAAGCGGCATCGTTTCCTATCATTAGTGATGCGGGGCACGGGAAGCTGTGTCCAGTCAGCTTTGTCTCTTGCTGGGTGCACACTGGTCGAGGCCTGTGGCAGCTCGTGCATCCCCTGGAGCTGCCTTGAAACCCACTGATGGGTAAAGAAACCCTATCCAGCTGCTCTTCTGTGTGCCTGGGAGTGCCTCAGCATGGTGAATGGCAACAAAAGAGCTCAGGAGACACCAGCGTGAATGGTAAAAATAAGTAGCGTCAAGAGATCCAGACATGCTACACTGACAGACCTGTGCAGCAGCCCTGCCTAGTTCAGACTGGTCTATCCCTCGCTGCCCTGCTGGCCAAGGGGCTCCCAGCAGGGACGTGGCCTGGCAGATAGATGCCTGCAGGCAGCTAGCTCCTTCCATACGTGCTTCAGGGTCACCAGGAGACTGCGAGACCCTGGGCTGGAGCAGATCAGCAGGTTGTCCAGGCAGCTCAGCATTGCCCCTGGAAAGCAAATCCTGGCAGCGGAGCCCCTGTTGCTAGCTGATGGTATCAGTTTGTATTAGATCCCACTGTGTGTATTTTACATAATCTGTTTCCCAGAATGAAGTGTTTTTACAAACGCAGCATTTAATCACCTTTTAAAAAGCAGTGAAAAATCACCTTCCTCCCCGGGAATAGGAAAAAAGCTTAAAGGGAATCAGGAAAGTGCTCTCCCTACAGCACTCACTGGGCTGGGAAGCCCAGAAAACCTGGGGTTGGACTGGAAAAAATCTGAGGGCTCAAAGAGAAGAGCCCATGCTGAGAACAATGCTGCTGCCCTCACTTCTGGTGGGGGCACCCAAAAGCAGGAATCGCTTCGGGTAGAAGGGAGCACCACCAGGCTCTGGTTTGCTGAAGAGATGCTCACAAGCCACACTGCTTTTCAGCACCTGGAGATAAATCAGTGCTTGCTGGACGATGAAGGGCAAAGCGGTGCTCCTTGCCCTGCTGTGGCTGCTGAGGATGGATGCTGTGCAGCTGACTGTGCGCTGCAGCCTGGGCTGGGGGCTGCCGCTCTCACTCTCATTTCTTTATTCACAGCAAGCGAAGGATGAAAAATCAGAGTAATGGCCAAGGAGACGACATCCACTTGACTTCTCTTGCCCGTGGTGTGAGCGATTTATCTAGCTAAGGCATTGCAGTGGAGTGAGACCAGGAGCAGGAGGATGTCGCTGCAGTGGCAGCAGCAAGGTGTGCTACCCCCCTCTGTGCTGCCTTTGATTTGCTTCCAGGAGGGAACTCTGCTCCCCATTCCAAGCAGGCCCGGAGCTGGCTGGCAGAGCAGCGGGAGCCCTGCTGTAACTAATGAGATGTTTGCTGCTCGCTGCCTGACGCTGCGGTGGGTTCTCAGTGTGCCTGAGCCCTGTGCTGATAAACCAAACCTCCCGGAGATGGAGCGGCTTCCCTCAGCTGCAGGCCTGCTGTGTTCACTCTTATCTAATAGGATCTTTCCTCTGAGCTCTGCTTAAGCCTCCTGCGTAGCATACCAAACTGCTGAGGTTTGATCCTACAGAGAAGCGGTGCAGAGTGAGAGCAGACCTGAGTGTCAGCTGCCCTCCTTTGGGTCGCTGTTGGACAGGACACACGCTCATGGGGACTCTGTGGGTTCCTTGTGGCTCTGGAAGGTGTCAGAGAAGGGAGCTTTCCCCCCAGCCAAATATTTATCCCCTCCTTGCTGCCGTTGCTGATTAGGGGATGGGTGTCTGTCTCTCCCCTGTTATTTATTATGCTGTAAAAGCCAAGGTAATGTACATCAGTGAATGCTGTGAAGAGTTTCACACGTGTCAGCTGTGCGTACTTTATGGAGCAGACACTCTTTCAAGACAACGGGCTCCGTGTGGGGAGGCTGCTGTGATTAATGCTGCAGCCTTCGGCTGGCTGCTTCCTCCCTGCTGCCACACTGAGCTGATTTCCCAGGGTGCCCCGAAAACGTGCATGAAGCAGCGTGGGACAGAGGGGAGGGAAAGACTCTGTGCCTTCCGTTGGCAGGAGGATGGGCAGAGCACACAAGGAGAAGTTTCTTCTCCAAAAAAGCGGCGATGCAGTGGCGCAGCTGCCCAGGGAGTGCTGGGGTCACCGTCCCTGCAGGAGCTCCAGAGCCGTGGGGATGTGGCACTGAGGGATGTGGGCATGGTGGGGTGGGCTGGGGATGCTGGAAATTTGTTTTGGAGATGGTCAGACCCTTTGCTGTAGGCACCTGCCTGCTGCAGGAGACGTCCTCCATCTCCACGAGTTACTCTGGGCAGATCCAGCTCTCCTGCAGGATGCTCTCTGTAGTTGCTCTTTGCTGGTTGTGAGGGTTTCTTTCTCCCAACACTTGTAGGTGATTGCTTCCTCCTCCTCCGCCTTCCTTTTGTCTCTCTGCAGCCCGACAGGTCTGGGAAGGGCCATCTGCCGCTGTGATTAATGGCCCTTTTCTGGCAAAACAACAGAGACAAATGTCCCTCTGAGCACGGCAGAGAGAAGCGCAGAAACAAGCTGGCTAATTTTCAGCCATTATTTTGGAACCCAAACTCCTTCCCAGTATCAATTTAGCTATTATTTCAAAAACTAATTAATCCTCACTCATGCAGCTCCGAGGGACCAGTGTTTAGATAATTAACAGCCCGTGGATTATGACAAGCCTTGCTCTCGGATCCTGTTACAGCGCTTGCCTTCAAGTACACTCACACTGTCGTTCTGCTTACCAACTCCTTTCATCAATCCATCTTTTTTTTTTGACAATTAATAACAAATAATTAGCCAGGATGGATTCTATTTGCTTTCTTGCAGCTCGGCTTCATTTTGGAGGACTGAAGTGTTCTTCAGCTGCGCAGGTTTGTAGTGATTTTGGAGCTAATTACAACCAAGCAGGATAGGTCGCTGCCATTACCAGTATCTGGAAAAGGGAGTTCTTATTGCTCAGCTCCTCAGTAAGTGATATGAGGTGTGAGAAAGGAGGTGCTTCTGTGAGGTTGTTGATACCTCTCCATCCTGAGCTTCCATCCCAGGAGAACGTCTCCTCAAACTGCCCAAAGCTTCTCTTCTGCCGCTGCTCTAAATTCCTCTTAGGAGATTTCTGCCTGTGAATAGATTTGTCTTTGCTAACTTTGCTCAGGAAAGCTTTAGTTACACGAGGAGTTTTCATCTTACCTTTCGAGGAGGTGAAGCTCGGTCTCAGCCTTTTTCCCTACGAGATGCAGGTCTCTGGCTGGTGTCCCCTCTCTTCTGGCTCTCCATGTTGATGGGCACCTGGAAGACTCCTGTAAGGCTGGGAGAACACCTGTGCTCCCTGCTCCTTCTGCCCACTGAGCAAAAGCAGGGCGAGGGGCCCAAGGGGCCAAGAGGGTTCCTGAGCTGGCTCTGCTTGGGGCAGCACGAGGTCATCCATCAGGTTGTGCTGGTTTTAAACAGCTGAGCACGGATGCGGACTCACTCCTGGTTTCAGGCAGAAGGAAATCCTTTCTGATAAGCTGCCGCTGTTTCAAATAGACGATAAATCTCTGCAGGTGGAACTCCCTGTGCTAGCAGTTTGACCCCTAATGAAGTATTTACCAGGATGGCAACTTACTCTGCCTCGGGAAATACTGTCCTGTCAGCTGTGTGCAGCTCTCACTTTTTTTGCAAAGCCCACGGTTTAAGGAGAGCATCAAAACAGCCAGCAATCCTCTCCCCACCTTCCCAGTCTCTCTCCGTTCCCTCTGCAGATGCAGTTTGCCAGAGACCCCGTGGCTCTGCACCTCGGAGGGCAAAGAGCTTGCAGGAGAGCTGCACATCTTTGCGTTTGGGATGCTGTGTCCTCTTAGCAGCAATCAGAGAGCAGCAACCCGGGACCGGGGGAGTGGTGAGCTTGGTGGAAATGTCACTCGTGCTGGCTGTGAGCAATGGAAATAGAGCAAGGGGCTGCTGCTGACCCTGGTGTGTGCACCCTGAGGTGGCTGTTTGGGGTGGAGGCATCTTCAGGATTGAGCTTTTTGGGAAGGTTGCACGCTTGTGTCCCTGTTGTAATGATTTGTTTCAGCAGGACTAGGCATCTTCCTCTGCCATGCTGCCGTGACCTTTGCGGTGAGGTTGTGCACGGAGAAATGTGCTGAACCACCCCGTTGCCATGGAAACCGAGGCCGGGAGGGGACCAGCCTGCTCCTGCTAATTGCTGTGGCTTTGTGACCCCATCCGTCCATCCTCCTGTAAGTCTGTCCGAATGCACAACGCTGGCCCCATCCTGCATCATCCTGCCCCTTGACTCCCAGCCCCAATGCCGTGAGCAGGATCTAGGGTTTCCCTTTCTCCCTTTTGTGCTATCACAACCTGCACGAGATAAGTTAAAATCCATGGCTTGAGCATCCCTGCAGCCCATCAGCCCGTGCATGCACATCTGCCTTCGTGCTTGTTGCAGGAGCACAGTGGCAGTGCAGTGCTGCACCCTCCCTGCATCCCGGGCTGCCCTGGCTTAATCTCGTCCAATTAAATAACTGCACACAGCGGGCTTAATAAGGCCCTGCTATGAAAGATTACGATTTCTTTTCCAACGTGCAGTGAATTAGGAGGCAGCCTGCGAAGCAGCAGTGAGCAGGGAAAGGACTGCTGCTAATTAGTGTCCCCCGTGTCCCCTCTGCTGTCACCACTGCTGCTGGGCCCCCCGTTGCTCCCTGCACCTGATTGCATTTTGCTGCTGGTTGTGGCCAATTTGCAGCTCTCAGCTGCTGCTGTTTCTCCCTTCCCCCCACACCCCCTGCTCCTCTTCGAGTTTATTAATGAAAACCTTATCTGTCGGTGCAGATAATGCCAGAAATAATTAGTGCACACGGAGGGCTGGCAGGCTGCTCTCTGCTCCCACCACCCACACCCTCTCCTCTCCCTGTTTACAGTTTCCTGTGCGGCTTGGGGGTGCTTTTTGGGCCTCCTTCCTCTGCACACATTTATTTGCTTTTGCTTTTCTCTCCAACTTTTCTTCGCTCAAGACAGACCTGAGGCACAGATGCATCCTAAAGGGCTTGACCTTAAGCACCTGGGCTGCAGGTGCCCTGACCTCAGTGCTGCTGGAAATGGGGAGCTGCCCCCCAAAGCCCAAGAGCAGGGATTGCATTTGCTCCTGGCATGCTCTGGTCGGGTCACGGCCTTGCTCCTGCTGTGCCAGCGCCGTCCTCGCTTTGCTCGTGCTCCCTTTCATTACAGTTAGCATCATTGTCTCTTGGCTTAAATCTTTCAGCCTGATAAAGGACGACAGCACTGCTCGAGTGCCTGGGATGGCATAAATAATTCCAGTGCTGAGAGAGATTTATGGCTATATAAATGTCAGGAGTGAGCCCAGTTTGTATTAATGGCCTTATTAGTTACGTTGCTGTAAAATACGGATCCTCCAATTGTTAAGCGGCCGTGGTTTTGATCCACAGCATTAATCCAATAAATTTGGGCTTCTCAATACAAATCTTAGTCTCTGAACCCCACTGGAAAATCCTTCATGATATGTCAGAGAGCTTTAAAATGGCTTTAACTGAGACAGAGGTGGGAATAACGGAGCTGGTGGGAGCGCAGGTGTAAGGCAGTGCAGCAGCCCATCCCCACCCAAGGGCATGGGAAGTGTGGAGGTCCCTTGGCCATGGGGGGCTGTGGGGTGGGATTGGTGGTTTTGTCACCAGCTTGGAAACCACAACCCAACCCAACAGCTCCCATGGCCCCAAGGTGTCTGTCTGTCCTTCCCACCTTGCTGCCATCCCTCCTCGTTCCCTGGTGCATCTCATATGAGGATGTTTTGCAACTCTGCAAACTTTCCACCAGCGACCTGCCAAGTGCACGGGGAGGGAGAGGGGAAAGCACCATGATAATTGAAAATAAATGGTGCATTATATGAAATAAATGTTCTGGTGCAGCCAGCTTGCTGTCGCTGATTATTTATTTGTTACTTGCAAACACTTTGAGGAGGTGCCTGGGGAGAGGGGGTTTGGAGAGAAAGTGGTGATGCCTTCATGCAGAGGGAGCTGTGGGGCATGGGGAGCTCTGTGTGTCCTGCAGCAATGGCAGGAGGGCAGCCACAGCCATTGGAGCAGAGATGTCATTGCCATGAGGAGGGTCTAGAGTGTGAACCCAATGTCTTGGGGCATGTTGAAGGTCTTCTAGGCCCTGTGTGCACCTGTGAGGGGCAGGGGTCTGCAAGAATGGGACCAACACGAGCAGGGAGCCTCCAGAGCTCTGCTCAGCCTGAGGTTGGGTTGCTTGCTGTGTCTCTCTGGTTGGAATTAACTCCTGCTTGGTAGGGGAGGAGGCTGCGTTTTCCCAGGAGGGGTTGGATTTGACCAGGAACGTGGACCCTTTTGCTGTGTTGGCTCCTTGGCCATGTCGTGCTTCTTATGCCTTGATAAGACTTATCCTGGATTATTTTTCAGCTTCTAATTAATCTTGAGAGTGCTTTAAAAGCTTTGAACTGCTGCTTGAAGACTGAGCAGGTGATTTCTGGCCTTGTCAGACAAGGAGGGGATGTGGAGGTGGGATCCCAGTTGTGCACTGAGTTGCCCTCCCTAGGCAGCTGAGATCTCCACTCTGCAGAGAGCTGGGATCTCTGCACTGCTGACTGGGGAAAGGCTGAGGATGAACTCCCCATAGCCTTCAGATGAAGTTGTAGAGATTTTGACTTGAGGTTCTCCAAGTCCTGGTCATCTTGAATCAAACACCATGGACCAGGAGCAGCATGAGGGCTGAACACCCATTCAAACCTCGTGGGACAGCAAGGGGCAAACCTACCCTCCCAGCTTGCTGAGGCAGGGCTGGCAGAACCCAGACTCCCACTGGCCTCTGCCATGGTGCCATCAGACTTCTGCATGCAGTGTTTTGGGCAGGCAGCACGCTGGCCCTCGGCACACTTTGTTTTTAAGCCACCCTGGTTCAGTCTGCTCTGAAAGTGGCCTCATCCATCACTGCCAACACTGCAGACCATGGAGCACGTCTCGCTCTCCTGCACTGCCACAGCCCCTGAGCTCCAGGCATTGCCTTCCTCACTTCAGTAGCTGCCTTCAAGTACAATTCACTTTGTTATTAATTTCTTTTACACTGAGGCTTTTAAAGCCCATGGGAATGGGGACTTGAGTCACAGAGACAATCAGCAGCTGAGTGCCTCTAAAAGCCATGGGCAGGGAGATGGAAACTTGCAACAGGTGCGTGCCAACCTCACGGTCCTGGGGGCAGTGGCACTGGGTGAGCTGGGCTCAGTTCAGTCCCTTGGGGCTGGAACCCTGTCACCATCCCAGCCCTGTGCCCTCTAGGGACTCTGAACCCCTTGGAATTGGAAGAGGAGCTGTCCCCCAGCTTCCCCCAGCCATTAACAGCCTATACCAATCTGTACATTATGTTATGTTATTTACAGGCCAATATCCCAGCCCCATATTAAAGACACAGTACTTATGCAGTTGGACAGACAGCAGGATGCAGTGCTCTCTGAGACTCGAGTGCTGCAGACTGCCAAAATCCTTGAGAAATGTTATTTTGGGGTCTGCTCCTCCGTGTAGGGGCTGTGAGCCCTCCTCCTTATCAATATCAGCACGCAGGACCCCCCCAGGTTCCTCCTCCCCAGCCCTTGTGTCGGTATTTACAGCTGGAGCATGCCAGGCTAATTACTAATCAGTTGCATGCAATCAGCTCATCTCCCACCACCTTGGGAGGGGCCGCCTCCTGGTGCTGAAGGTGACTCCTGCAGGAGTTCATATCTTCAAAATAAAGGTGACAGTCAGCACAGGTTTGTTATCTGAGCAGCGGATGCTAAGCTGGGGGGCCAGCAGATGCCCTGGCTTGGTCTGGGCTATGTGGGCTTTGGGCATGCACTTCTCTCTTGGATGGAGGAACCCAGTGGGGTAGAGCATCCCTGGTGGTGGAGGGACGTGCGTGGATCTCCTGCTCTACAGCTGCTCGCCGGGAATGGCTGTGGTGCGGTTGTCTGAGCAGTGTGGTGGCTGTGGACTCGGTTTTGGGGACCGAGGGCTTTATCGTTGGCAGCACTGCTGGGGCCAGACTGGAGGCAGCCCCGTTTGTGGGGTAATTAATTCTGTTTTGATCATCTGCCATGTAAATCATCAGCGGCCAGGAGTTAATCATGTGTACGAGATGAATCCCGCTCTTGCCTTAATGAGCGCCGAATCGTGACCGGCATCTGCTTACTCCCCACACTTTCATCTCCTGCACAGTGTGAACAATTAATTGTATCTAATAATCTCCTCTTTATTCTATTAAAAAAAATAAATAAATCTGAGAGCAAGCAGCCTCTGCTCCCCTGACCTTTGCTTTGGTCTCAGACAACCACTTGCTCTTCTGGAGCAAACAGAGGGGCTGTGGGTTTCACAGCTGGGGTGGCACATCCCTCCCCTTGGGGCTCGCTTGTCCCCTGTCCCCAAGGCTAATCCTGTTGGTCCCAGCACAATGAGGTCCTGCCCCGCTCAGCTGGGAACCAGAGGGCACTGAGCACCGAGTGTTGCTTGCAGTCCCTTGGTGACATGCAGTGATGTTTTGCCAAGGGCTCTTAGCCCAGTCCAGTCCAGTTGGAAGGAGACAGCAAGGTCAGCAGGATTTGGGGCTCCTGGATGCATTCCCTGTCACATCGGTTCCCGGGGCTGTAATTTAGTCTGGTTTAACTGGAGCTTAAATTAGCCCGGAATGGAACGGAGCTGCAGCTGCATTCAAAAATATCTAAAATCACAGCGCAGTCAAACATTTCCGCATTCCATTAACACCTCTCAGCAGGAAGTGTCTGCTCCCCAAATCCTCTGCCTGTTCTCCGCAGCTCTGAAAGCCTGCATGGCAGTGGCTGTCCCTCACCCGTCCCCAGCCTCCTTCCTCCCCATGTCATTGGCATTCAGTTCTCCTGTTTATTCAATTAGTGCCTTTCTGCTTAATTATCTGGTTAATGTGAACATGTCTAATTGCTGCATTAGTGAGAGGGGTGCCTGTCCCCCTGCATGGCACACAAAGCCATGAAACTGTACAGAATGGACACTTGGAAAAAGCCTGCTCCAGCTGATGTCTCCATGGAAGGGAGGGATGGGTTGAGTTGGGATGGGGCAGCCCCATGGAAGGGATGGACAGGGTGGCGTAGGATGGGTTAGGATGGGATGGGAATGTCCTATCACCATGCGGGTGGTGCCAATTTGGTGGCAATGGTGATGCCACCAGCTTCCAAAATGTCCACCTTCCCACATCTGTAGGGCAGTGCATCTCCCTACTTCTATTTCAAGGAAAAAAAGGGCTTTTTCTCCTTATGCTTTTCTCTCTCCCCTCCAAAGTCACCTCCAAAGCCTCATCTTTGGATGTTCCCAGCTGTGGGAACAGTGAACGGACCCAGTGGTGGGAGGCTGTTCTTGGGAGCTTCTCAATGGGGAAAACTTTCCATGAAATGGATGTTTCCAAAGGGAGAGATGAAGGAAAGGAGGAAAAGGCTGGCATGGGAGGGATGGACCCAAGGCATGCTGCATCCTCAGAGTACAACCAGAATCCCCCCACCGCTGGCTGGGACTGGCTTAGCAGAGAGAATAATTGGTAGGTGCTGCTGAATGTAATGAATAGAGGTATTCACAGCCTTTGTTTATTGACTCTTCAATTCTAATGAATACTTCCAGAGGTAATTATTGATTTTCTGCATTTGCAGGAAACCTGCTTGGCTGGGAGATGGGTGGAGGTGGATACAGGGAGGTTTTGTGCAAAACTGGGCTGCTGAAGAGCCTTCACCCACGGGGAGCAAGTGGGAACAGAGGTATGGATGGAGATGCCCCCAAAGTCATAGGATGGTACAGTGCCACTGTCCTGGCCATGGGGCCACAGGGATAGGCTCGGTTCTGCTTTGGTGGGTATTTGGGGACCACAAGAACCAATGGGCACGGAACAGCAGCTGCAGTGGGCGCTCAGCATCCACCAGATTCTGCAGTGTGTAAAGCACAAAGCAAGCAATCCAAAACCAAGGAAAAATACGACATCTATAGAAAAATATTTGTCCAGCTCCAGGACAAACTCAGCTTTATTCACTCTGGAAGGGAGAAGAGATTAAAATGTAATCCTGGGTAAACACATTTTCTGCTTTCTTCCCCTTGGGTACCTCTCAGCAGGCGCAGATCCGTCCTGCTGAGCTCCCTGTGCTCATCCATGGAAGCAGCCGAATGCCCT
>JAOWBP010004343.1:9438585-9455403 GCA_028571105.1 Tragopan temminckii | reverse complement strand
ACTGGGGTGGTTATGGGGGGCTGGGCCCTTAGGGTGGGGGGAGAAAAAGGGGATGGAGCATCCCCACGGGGCCGCTCCCTGCAGGGTGTGGTGCTGGGACTGTGCTAGTAGTGCCAGTAGCACCCAGCATTGCCTCTGCTTATCGCACAGAGCTTTTTCTGGGCATCTTATGTTGCTTTTTTGGGCTGTTTATTTATGAGGCAATTTATTACAGCGCAGTTATTCTATAGTGGGGAAGTGTATTCCTAGGAGCCTCTGTTAACAGAGCCAATTGCTTAATTAGCTCGCTGATGTCTCCATGAGGTACGCCAGGAGAGGTTTCTGCTTGTAACAATCACTGCCTTCCCCCTGCACACACGCCTCCCGTGCTGCTAATTTAATAGTGCAAATATTTATTATCCCCGGTGTTTGGCAGCGAATCTGGGGGTGTTGTGAGCAACTGCAGTCTCCAGCCCCAGGGACAGGGTCTGGACTGGTGGGGATGGCTGTTGGCTGGGGGGTTAAAGAGGGGAATGGTGGAAATGTTGCATGGTGAACGGGGACCTCGGCTGTAACTGCATCCTGCAAACCTCAGGGCAGGCACCGGTGCCTGATTGGGCATTTGGGCACCAAGCTGCAGCGATGGGATGGAGCTGCCCTGCTGCTCGTGTATTTATCACAAGAAAGTGCTCAAGTCCTCCGTGATTTTTCTTCTTTCTCTATTGTTCCTGGATATTGTTCCTGGCTCCATTATCCCCCGATTGCTTACATAAATCAGCACGTGGCTGTCAGAGACACGACAGGGAGCAGCGCATCCATCCAAGGTCACTGTCCCTTGTGCTGCAAGAGACAAATCCCCTCCAAGGGCCGAGAGCTCCGGGATGCTTCCTGCGCGGCCGAAATGGGCCCCACGAGGACCATCCTGGCGCTCCCAGCCAAGGATGCTCTTGGTCCAGGGATGCTCCCAGCGAGGCAGCTGGGGGAGGCGGCACCGGGGAGGGGACAAGAACGGGCCCGGCCCCATTCCCCGCCTCGCTGCCACAAAACGGGAGCCGGGAGCTGGCTCGGCTTCACACGCTCCCCTCCAGCCCTACCGAACCGGAATATCCCCCATTAAACCTTGGACTGAACCCAAGCCGGCACCGAACCGAACCGTGCGCGGTCAGGAGGGATGTAGAGATCAGCACCGCGGAGAGCGGCCGTGCCGAGCCGCGCCGGGGCCATGGCCAGCGTGCAGCAGGGCGAGAAGCAGCTCTTCGAGAAGTTCTGGCGAGGGACCTTCAAAGCCGTGGCCACACCGCGACCGGAGAGCATCATCGTGGCCAGCATCACCGCCCGCAAACCGCTGCCCAGGTAAGGGCGTGGGGAACCCTCGGTTTGGGGGCTGCTCCCTTCTGCAAATGTCTTACGTAGGGGCTGGGGTCACAGGAGCTGCCTGAGGCTGGGGGATCTGAGCTTTCTGTTCCCCCCTCCCCAAGTGAGAAACTTTGGCTCTTTGGAGCCTGGAGTAGTGTTAGGGGCTGGATTATAGTTTTGGGGTGGGGGCTCAGCCTTGCAGCCCCCAGCACGTGTCCCTCTGGTTGTCTGTCCTCCTCTTTCCCTTGGAGCCAAAGCCCAGGGCAGCAGGGTCAGATCACACAAAATGGGACCAAGGGGCTTCTGGCACCCACTGAGCTCTGCTGGGATGCGCAGGGATTTGTGTGACTTCCTCACAACAACACATCCTCAAATTTAGAGCATTTTTATTCTGTTGGCTGTCACAATATTGGCTAAGAGCATCTTCGCACTGTTTTTCAAAGGGAGCGAAGCTTCTTTCCATTGCTCAGTGTCACCAGAGTTTGGCGAAGGTGTTGGATCGGTGCAGGAGAGGGCTGGGAGATCAGCCTGCACCAAACATCCGAGAGCCCATGGGGACCCACACTGAGGTCACTGAATGCTTCCACTTCTCTGTTAGTGATCAATCAGATTTGGAAACTGGGGAAGCTCAGCTTGGGGCACCGTGGGCAGCAGTAGCTCTTACAGCATTTCCACAACTGGGCTGCGATCCCAAAGGCTTCACTGCAGAACTGATCTAAGAGCAAAGCCCTCTGTGCCAGCAGGCAGAAGGACGAAGGGAGCAGGGAGCCCAGCACAACACTACGGTGACCATCTGTGTCCCTGTTTCCTCCCAGCTTGGCAGATGCGGGCAGCATGAGGTTCCCATTGCAGAAGGGGATTTTCCTCCTCCTGGAGAGGTCTGTGGGGTTCTTGCTTTTCAGGTCCATGCACAGCCCCAGATCAGAGTGCAGTGCTTCCCCAGGGTGCCCGGCCCTGCAGATAAAGCCTCTTCCATCCTAATTCCTGACTGACGCTCTGGGAGGTTTGCAGGGTTAAAGCTCTGCTAAAACCACATTTCATCCAGAACAAAAGAATACATTAATCCCACCCGTGCCCAGCCAGGGGCTGCGCTCAGGGGTCTGCCCTTGACTCTATAGAGCAAAGGGGATACTGAACACTGTGACACAGAGGGAAGAGCTGAAGTCCCTCCTTTTCCATCTCCACTTTCTTCTTGCTGAGTCTTTAATTTTAAGGCAGTGAGTGGTTGTTCATTATCGTCATTACCCGCACACAGCCCCACGGAGCGGCTGTGGGATGCTGCTTCTCCTTCCATGAGGAGCTCCAAGGGGCACGGGGCTGTCACTGCCTGCTGGCACCCACTGGCACCTCAAGTACCAGTCGCATCCCTGCTGCCAGATGGCTGAAGTGGGTCACCCCGGGCCAGCACAGGGATTTATTTTAACCCCTAATCCCCCAGGATGTGTTGTGCTACACGTGGTTTCACTGCCCAATTTGCGATCGGCAGTGATTTCGGGGTTGGGATGGGGCCCGGCTCTCTGCCACCCCAATCTGCAGCTCACCAGGCACATCGCTGGTTCCTTCATCCCCACTGTCCCACTTGGTCCCCACGTGTCAGCACCGGGCTGTGCTGCCGGAGGGCCCCCTGCTCTGCTAATCCCCCCCTTGTCCATCGGGCATCTGCTCAGCGGGGCCTGGCTGCCATCTGCTCCTTCCCGCGCCCAACAAGCCGCAGCGCTAATGAGCCCATGGCCACGGCCCAGCGGGGGGAGCGGGCCTGGAGGAGGAAAGCAGAGGGGGGAGAAGCAAAGCCCCTGTGCTCGGGGCGCCGTCAATAGGGCGGCTTTGTCAGCCCCTGCCTGCCGGCTCCAGCTGCACGGCGGCTGCGCTCATTAGGCAGCTCGAGGGCTGCTGGGGGTGAGGGCAGAACCAGGGATGCCCACAGGACCCATAGAGCCTTCCTCCTCCTCGTGTTCCTCTTCTCTCAGCCCCATTCCTGGCTTGGTGCTGGGGCGATTCCCAATGGTAAAAGTTCATTGGTCCCCAAAGGCACCATCTGCATCCCAGGGTACGGTGTGGCAGCGTGGGGTCTTGTGGAGCTCTGGAGGATGAATCTGGGACAAAGTGAGGGGCTGCAGGGCTTCGGGTCCTCATCGGGGTGAGAGGCTGCAGGAAACCACATGAGGCTAATCCCCCCCACCCCATTCCTGGTTCTGACTCAGGAATAGGAGATGTGTCCAAAAAAATGACTTAGCCCATCTTGGCATGACAGGACCATCTGGAGAGGGCTCATAACCCTGCACCACTCCTTCAAGTTTTAACTAACAAATATTTGGGGCTGCGAGACCTGGACATGTCAGTCCTGGGGGGGTTTACCCATCCGTAGGGCTGGGGCTCTCCTCTCCCCCTCCTTGCCCCTCTCCCTGCAGTCGGACCTTCATGTGCGTTTTTCCATAATATGAACTTTCCAAAGGCAATCCCTTCCTCAGTGAAATGAAATAATTCCAGGCATGACTGCAATTCTTTTTTCTCTTTTTATTTTTTCCTTGCCTTTTCTTCCTGTGGCCACTGAAACCTCTCTGTCATTGCAAAGCCCAGAGCGGGGCATTAAATCCCACCTGTGCCTGGGGTTGGCACTGGGGCTGGGCACTTTGTGTGACCATACAGCAACTGAGGGGCAGTTGGGTGCCCAGAAGGGACACCCCAATTTGGAACCCATTGGTGCTCAGCAGGCAGAGGAATGGGGCTCGATGGCACAGGAGCAGCGATGGTGCACTGGTGCGATGCAGTCCTGGTGCCACCACCTCCCCTCCATGGGTAAGCTGAAAGTGCTGACAAACACTGGGAGTGTAAAAATAGCGATTTTCTTTTTCTTTTTTTTTTCACAAGTGCCTTCCCTGCTAGTGCAGCAGGGACTGCAAGGAGAGCTTAAAGAACTGGAAGTGGGAACAAACTCTATTAAAAGAGAGAAAGGTGCTGGGGAATGCACTGCAGTCCCTGCACTGTTCTTGCCCTTTTCTAGGGACAGTGGGACTGGACTGAAATTGGTCTCTTCTGGGGCAGAGTTGGGTTGAAAATGACCTCTTTTGGGGCAGGGTTTGGCTGAAATTGGCCTCTTTTTGGGCAGGGTTTGGCTGAAAATGGCCCCTTTTGGGGCAGGAGTGCTTGCGCAGGGCATCTTGGGGCTGAAACAGTCCCTGAGTCCCCATCCTGAGGTTGGGGCTAATTGATCTGCTGACAACCCCGTTCAACACTCCATGTTTAATTGATGTCTCTCCATTAATGAAATGAGCAGCTGGCTGCAGCTGGCCTGGCTCCAGGCTGGTCAGCAGGACCAAGGCCATGGGGCTCAGTGCTGCTCCTCTGGGGTCACTCTGCTCACTGCCCCCAGCCCCACTTCCCATTCCTTCTCCAATTCCCCATTTTGGCTCTCAGCTATGTTCCTCATGGAGCAAAGGATGGGGCTCACCTTGTTGTTCATGGTGCAGAAGCAGCAGAGCCAGCACCCCGCTCACCCTCCCCACCGCTCTGCTATTGATTTGCCCTGACCTCGCTTTACCATGCTCTGATTTCTTTCAATCAGGCTTTGAATGAAGCCTCTGCACCGTTCGATAGAACCAGCCCTGGGATGACCCTGGGTGCTCAGAGCGCCCCTGCATCCCCCCTGGAGCATCTGCTGGTGATGCAGTGGCATAGGCTGCCCAGGGAGTGGTCGGGTCTCTGTCCCTGGAGGTGTTCAAGGAAAGTGCAGATGTTGCACTGAGTGATGTGGTCTGGAGCAAATACAGCATGGATTAGGGTCGAACCAGACGACCTCAGTGGTCTTTCGAACCTTAATGATTCTGTGATCCCACGTGTCCCATGTCCCACAGCATAAACCCACCACTTCCAGGCTGCTGCCTGTCCCCTTTGCCCCAAACCCGAGCATCCGATCATCCACTCACAAAAGCCTTCCCAGTCTCCTTGGTGGTTGTCCCTTCCTCAGGGCTGCGTTTGCTCGGTGTCACGTTGGTTCCGGCAGGCTGATGGGCACAGCGCTTGTTTGCAGAGATTGCACAGAGCAGAAATCCCTGCACTTCATCTCCAGCTGCAATTACCAAAGCCAAGTCGATGCAGTTGATGGTAATGGGATGGTAACACTGTCTGAATTTGTATTTAATGCTGATTCCAAGGGTCTATAATTTTCATCAGCACCACGCGACTTTTTATAGAACAGAAAAAATGTGAGAGCAGTTAATGAGCTGTAATTCTGGAGAGCTTCTGCCTTGATTGGGACTAATTATTTTCTTTATAAAAATAATTAACAACCCACACAACCTATGGAGTGAAAGGCATGTGGCATTAATTAAACTGCGCAGTGTTTTCAGCACACCTTTATCTGCTGATCCCATCGTGTCATGGGCACAAGGGTGGGCATCGGTCACACTGTGCCAAGGGACAGCAAGGGGACAGTGGCACACTGGGGCCACCCTGAGCCCAAATTCACCTCTTCCTGCAGTGCTCCAAGAGCCTGGGATGAGCCCCAGGTGGATGGGGAGCGTGTCTGTGTGCTTAGCCGCACGCTTACATAATATACAATTGTTAACAAGACTAATTCCTCTATTTTCCTGGAGGTATGCTGAGAACTAATGAATATATTTGCATAATCTTGATTTTGTTTATGAATAATTCTGGATTATCCTGACGTGAATGGCACAGGGGCTTTGCCACTCCGGGTTGCCTTTCAGCGGAGGATAGCAAAGCGTTTTGCAAATATTAGTTCGGCCTCACAAATCCCAGCAAGCAATAAAATTATTATTACACCCAATTAAAGATGGATGTGCTGAGCAGGGGAATGACTGTCTGCAGCCTCAGGGCTGGGAGCCTGGGGCCAGACCTTCCCCTCGGGAATCTCTTGCCACCTCCCTGCCTTGGCTGGGAGTCTCTCTGGTGGGAGAAATTTGTTGCTGAGTTCCTTATTGCAAACAGAGGGGGAATAAGCTTTGTCTGAGTACCAAAGGGAACACTCCTGCTCCATGTGGAGCATCTGCCAGACCTCCCTGTGCTCCCCTCCTGCCCGATGAGCCCTGCTAAGATCCATGCTCAAAGCCATCTCCCATTGCTCCCGACAACTGTGTGCTCTCAATCCGCTATTCGATTAAAAGTTAACGAGCTATGTTATTGGCAAATAAACTATTTATCTTGCTGCCATTTGCCCTGCTCAACAAAGCGGGACTTCGGACAAGGGAATTGCAGCAAGGATCCACAGCCTTGCCTGGTGCGGGGATGGGACCTGGTTGACATCACTGTCAGCTTTCCAGGTGTGGAAACCTGCAGGGTGTTTGCCAGGGAGGGAGATTTGAGAACAGGCGAGGCACGGGGCTGTTGCCTGAGAGCAGCATTTTGGGGAGGAGGACACCCAAAGGCAGGGACCTAATTACAACTGGAGCTCTAAGTGCTGCCAGCAGCTGCCTCCAGCAGGAGTTTGCGATGGAGATGGAGCCATTCCTATCACTGTGCCCATTATCATCCCCCTTCCCAACCCTATCCTCATCCTCATCCCATCCTCAATCCCCTCCCCATCCTGAACCCTGCCCCCATCCTCATTGCTTCACTATGCCCATCCCCATCCGCATTCCATCCTTGTGCCCATCTGATTCTCATCCCTGTCCCCATCCCATCCTCATCTCTTTACCATCCCCATCCCATCCCCAACCCCATCCTATCCCCATCCCCGGGCTGTGACCATGCAGTATCCCTGGAGCACCTGGCACCAACCCTGCCACCAGCAGGGACGCGCCTCTGTTCTTACACAGCCATGCATAGCAAATCAGCTGCTGGAAAAAAGAAGAGCCGAGCTGCTTTTTTGGCCCAGGGTGTGATAAGAGAGGTCGTGAAACATTTCTGGAGGCCAAGAAGCAAAAAGGAGCTGCTGCTGGGTTCGGTCTTGCAATGGGATGCAGGGGTGTGGGAGGGGGGTGAGCCACAGAGGCCAAAATTGGATGAAAAATGCCTATTATAGAATTGTGTTTCTTTTCTGTGCTTAAGCTGCTTCAAGAAAGCCACGCGCTTTTCTGCAGCTGGTGCCTCTGCTGATGCACGAGGAAATAGTGGAGAGAAGATTAAAATTGAACTGGCTCGGGATCCGTGCAATCAGGGAAAATATCGCAGTGATTTGCTATTATAATTTCCAATAACAAACGGCAGGGCTCCTGCTGCACTAATAACAGCGGTCTGAATGAGGTGGGGAAGGAACCTGCCGTGGGGTGGTTTTGTGTCTGTGTTTGTGGAAAGCACTTACAACCTCCCCCACCTCCTAATTTTAAAGAGGTATTTTTAGTGCCTATTTCAAAGGGATTTACGTAAACACATCTGCATGAGTTTTGGCGTGGAAATCTCTTTACAACCTTCTCCTTTCTCCCCCTCCTTCTGCCGGGTCAAAGGAGCGGTTCAACCATTTTCTTTTTCAATCAACTGAGAAGAGGCAGAAAGCAAGAGAGAAAGAAAAGGATGATTTCACCAGTGCAAAAAGCCTCCTCTGCACAGTGATGTGTTTTGAGAGGATTGTGGCACAGCACAGTGGATGTGGGGCAGCAGGGTCCCAGGGCTGTGGGTGCACATGTCTTTTTGCAGGTGATGTATTGGCACAGCTGTCCAGGGAGTGGTGGGGTCACCAACCCTGGAGCTGTTCAAGGAACATGGAGATGTGGCACTGAGGGATGTGGTTATGGGCACGGTGGGGTGGGTTGGGCTTAGACTTGAGGATTTGAGAGGTCTTTTCCAGCCTTCACGATTCCATGACTCTATGATTCTATGATCCATCACCCAACCCCGCTGCGCCCTTCAAATAAAGCTCACCAGGAAGACAGTTTTCCAGCTTCTCGCTCCTCCAGCGATGAGGAGCTGCAGGAGAAAGGCTGCTTGATGAGAGCTTTGTGGCAGGAGATGGCTTGGAGACTCAGGAGCCTGAGGACAGGGGAGGGGGCTATGTCACCCAGCGCATCTCATGGTCTGATGGCATGGCATGTGCCCATGGTGCTGAGCGCTGCGATGGGGACGCGGCCATGGTTTGCTCCCGAGGCAGCAAATACCCTGTGCCTTTGCCCTGTCCTCCGTGTCTCTCCCAGCTGTCATGGCCCAGCCCATGAAAGACGACAAAAAAAAAATATATGTTTATATCTATCTATTCAATCAATGTCTATGGAGCTTAACGCAAAGGGATTACCAGCCCGTTTAGAGCGTTAGTGACTCTCAGCTTTCACCGGAGGAGAGTATTGGGTTGAATTGAAGCCAGCCTTTGATGGGATTGGAGAATAATTATTTCCATCAATAATTACTTCCAAGCCCAGAAGAAATGGTCCCCAGTGCGTAGCAGGACAGCAGCCCTTGGTTGCCTTCAGGCTAATGTGTTTCAACGCCGGGACCTGAAATGCCATTAGTGGGGACATCACCCACTGTGCCCAGGGAGAGCCCCCATCCGCACCACTGGAGCTGCTCCAGCTTTGCACAGGTCATTAATTTGGGGACATTTTTAATGGATCCTAATGACTGAGCCTCAGAAGACTGTTCTTAAAAGGGGGTTGGGAAATGCCACTAGCTAATTAGCTCGCACAAAGAAAGCAATTAACCATGTAGCTTCCTGGATGGTTAAAAATAGCACAGATAATGGGAAAAGACTGGGAGGTTTTTTTACAAGCAGAATAATAGATTTTAAAGCTGGAGGGACCATTGGATCTGCCAGCATCACCTCTTGCATGTCCTGGGTGGGAAATATTTCCCCCAGCTTCATCCCATTGACCCCCAGCGTATGTGTTTGCCTAAAGTTCATCCCTAAACCTTCAGGCATTGTGAACTGTGCTCCAAGAAAGAAAAGGCTGTTAGAAAAGGTGGGGTTTTCCTGAGAACACAGGTTGAAATAGTAATGAAGTCTCTTCGACAGATGCTCCTGCACCAGCTCCAGCCCCCAGAATTGTGATTCTCATGACAGGGGCAGGCAGAAAGATGTTCCCAGGGACTGCAACCCTCTGGCCATGGCTAGCTGGGGCTGATGTGCTGCTTCCCCATGGAATTGCACGTTAGCTTCCTTCCTGGCACTACTGAACCCCCAAGATGTGCACCACTCCTGGTCCTGGCCCTTCTGTACATATTTGGTGGCTGTGATGGTTTCTAAAGCCCAAATGCCTGGCTGGGCTTGACCTTGCTGATACTTCCTTTATTTATTTGTATAATACTCTGCACGACACCAAAAATGTGGTGTTCTCAGTGCCCCACCGGGTATGGTTTACGACTTTCCATGAATGCTTCCATTCTTTGATACAAATATCTGCAGGGCTCTACTCACACAGGCTCCCTGGGGCTTGTGCAGGCACCTGCATGGCTCAGGTGGTTCCCTTTGTTTTCTAGCTCTCTTATTGCTCTTTCTGGCCTCTTGCCATGCAGTGGGACGCTCAGCTGCCTGCCATACTCTGCCGAGGATCGACGTCCTGAGAAGCTGAGCAGCTGTGTGTCCAAGGAGACCTCCACCACTAATGGCTGGGCAAGAGGGAAGGAGAGACGTGGCCATGCTCACCACAGGTCACGCAGGTAGGGACAGGGCTACCCCAACGTGAGGTTCAGTGGAAGAAACGTCATCCTCATCCCTGCTGAGTCTGTGAGATCTGGGCAGGGGTTGGACAACCACGCAAACCTCCGGCATCCCATGTGCTATGGGGCACGTAGGGTTCTCCCCAGCTGTGGATCACCCTCAGCAGTTCCCATCTCCCATGCCTAGATCAGAGCAGCAGCATTGCCCTAACTAGGATATCACTTTGTTATTGGTACGTTGTTAGCCCCTGACAACTTGCAAGGGTAAAAATGAATGAAGCTTGCTAAGCAAGGCAGCTGGGGTCTCAGCCTTTGTTGCTGAACTGGGATTAAGGCCTTTCTGTTTGGTTAAAGATGCTGGAAAGAAAGAGACAGAAAGTGCATTTACTATCTTCAGATGTCAGGCTAACTGGAACAATAATCTAAAGTGTATTTTTAATTAGACTCTGATTACAATCACAGAGGAACAATTAAAGTTAGATCAGCTCAGGGAGGAGGCTTCCACTTCAAAGACAAAAGGCTTCATCTTGGGAGCAGGGGGAGGGCTCCAGGCAGGCTGCCTATGACTGAGCACACAGCCTGGAGGTTCTCCATGCCCTGGCACAGACATGGCAGGAGCTGACGATGGCCTGAAATGAGGAGGGGGCTGAGCTGTGCTGGAGCCCACATCCCACATCCCTATGAGGATGGCTTTCCAACCACGAGGTCCCAGCGGTGGCACCTCCAGCCAGTGGGATGAGCAGTGGGGATGCTGAGGCACAGACCCTGTGCTCTAGTTTCCATCATTCACTGCCTTTCCTTAGGGTCACCAGCCCCCATGTGTTTCATATTTTCAGCCCAGTGCTCCAAATTAATTAACTGCAGCATTTGCTTTTTGCTGAAATGTAACACAATTTAAAAAGAAATTAATTTACAGCTTTTTTCCCCCCCCAAGTTTAACCACTGTGTAAGAGATGCTTATCTCACTAAATCACCATAGCACATCAATAAATATATATTTTTCTAATCAATTGCTATTTAACATTTGCCATGTCTTATACTACTGTTAAATTCATCTGGTCTCAATAATTATTGTATGCAAATCAAATGCCAATTAATTATTTAAAACATATTTACAAAGCAGCAAAACCCATAAATCTGTCATGGAGTTGTTAACCTCAGCAAGCTCATTTCAAATAACCAGCTGGCATTGCAGTCACGTTCAGTGTCTGTCTCATTATATCTCCATTAAACCCATGGAGGAGGCACTCAATTTCAAGTGAGGGTAATTAGGGGGTAATTAGGTGCCCTGATCTGTCCTGGTCGGCCCTCAGGTAGGGATGGTGGCATGCGGAGGTGAGCAAACCCAAGTGAGGTCATTCTGATGGTGCTTTTATGATTTTATTTTAAAATCTTGTTTGGCTTTATCCCCCTTCCTCAGCCCCTCGTGTGATGGGGAACGTGCACCGCCGCCGGCCCGGGGGAAGAAGAAGAAGAAGAAATCCAGCCGCAAGAAGCGACGAAGGTGAGGGCGGCCATGTTGGCCTGGGCCTTGCCTTATGGGGAAGGTGTGAGGGACTGAGGCTTTGTTGGCCATCCTCCTGCCCTCGCCTTACACCTAAACAGGGCTCAGCCCCAGCCCCAAAGCCTGTTGGTGGGGTGCAAGGTGGGCAGCCCTGGGGGTGAGGGGCTGTGCTGGCCCTGATGCCTCTCTGCTCCCCCAGGTCTCCTTCCTACAGCCCCTCTCCTGTGAAGAAGAAGAAAAAGAAGAGCTCCAAGAAACGAAAAAGAAACAGGTATTTCTCCTTCGGAAGTGTTGCAGTGATGCGTCGGGTTCTGAAAGCCGGTTTTTAATTTAAAGAGAGTGATGAAATTTTGGAATTGCAAATATTTCACTGTCTTCTCCCAGCTGTTAAACCAATATTTGCAGAGAACAGTGGATGCCATCTCCCTTGGAAAGTTCGTGTATTTATAATTTATTGAATGAGAGCAAGAAGCTACAGAAAGTGGTGAACAGAGTGAAAAGCAGCCCTTTTTTTGTTATGGAAAAAGGTGGAAGGGAGGGAGAATAGAAGGAGATAGAAATGCCTCTAAAATATATCCTTTCCAAGAACGGATTCTTATGCTGTTTTATGGATGGCACCTCCTGATATCCATCTCGGGTCACACGCTTGTCATTTTTACACCTGTAGTACCCATTTGTGCCCCTGCAAGCTGAACTATAGCTTATAGTTCATCCCAAAAGCCATCATGATCAACCACTGAGCATTAGTGACCAATGGAGGTCATTTCCAGATACCACTCAACTACAGATCCCAACTGGCCTTGCCTTGGGCCATCTCATGGCCCTTCTAGACAGGACTTCAGGCCATGTCTTCCGCAGGATGTTGTGCTAGGAGCTCAGGTGGGACATGAGACAGCGTGTGGGGGCCAGGCCTCACTGGAGGGAAGTATCCCCTCCATGCTCCCAGGTTTTCCAAGGGCCACCAGCATAGTGGCTCCCACAGGCATGCTCCAGGAGGGAAGACATGAAGCTGGTTTGCCTGTGAGCCTGCTCTGGAGTTTTGCAGAAAGGATTCCTCCTTTGACAGCTGCTCAATCCTTTGTACAGAAAATCAGGGTCTAGTCTCTCCTCTACAACTTCAAACTCAGTGCAGTGCGGAGTCAGCAGTAGGGAAAAGTGATCCACCAAGGGACAGAGGAGGTGTTTGATTTTACAGAGAATGACATGCTCAATTATTTGCAGTGTGCCAGTGATTTTCACCAGCACCAGCTGCCCCGTTAGCTGCCTTGTTAGCCCAGCTGGCTAAAAGGGAGCCAGGGCTGCCCAGCTGGTGCATTGTTTCCTTAGTGCTCAGCCTCAAGATGGGCCTTACCAGATTGTCTCTGATTCAAACTTCCAGTTTTGTAAGACGCTGTACTCAGTGTGCACCTTTGTGTCTTGCAGGTTATCCTCAAAGAAGAGAAGACACAGGTAAGAGTTGAGCACGTGTGGGTGATCCCCTAGAAATGGTCTCCGCAGGATTTCACAAGGTTGATGTTGTGTGGAGGCAGAAATCACTCCTGTGCCTTTTTGTGGAATCCCTTTGGTTTCCCCATCCCCTGTGGGTCTCGCAACTTCATCCATGTTGGATACTTTCTTCATCTTGAGCCTTCATTCCTCTTATGGTTTCACCTACAAACAGCATGCATTCCCCAGCAGTGGGGAAACATTCCAAATCAGTGCCTTTCCAGGTGCATACTGGAAGAGCTCTCCTGATTCCAGTGCATGCATCCATCTTCTCTATAGGAAACTGTAAAGCCAGAAGGTTGGCTGATGCCATGGGGACTGTGTCCAAGCCCAGGTTTCTCATCAGGAACTGAGACCCCTTGTGTCAAGGCAGAAACATTCATCCCTTCAATTTTTTAATTGCATGTTTTTGGGCAAATTAGCTGTAATGTTGATGTGTGGTTGTGCAATATATATATATACGTATAAAAAAATCAGAACAAAAATCTCCAAATTAATTAGCCATTTCTTATTTAGTTCCTCAAGCCCCAAAAGTAAGAGAAAGGAAGAAAGAAAACACAAAAAACAGTAAGTAGTGATTCACAATATTCTCTGCCCTGTCAGTTGTGAGCAGAAAGTCCAGCTCTTCTTATGAAGGCAGTGTGAGACCCAGCTCTGCACGTTGGCATGCCCTCACTGAGAGGGGCTTTAGTTCTTCCTTGTTTGCTGCTTTCAGAGGTTACTCAGGGACTGCTCGTGGTGTAACCAAATATCCAAATGGGAGCAGCAAGCAATGGGGGCTGGGGAAAAGAAGATGTTGTTTAGAGATGATGGAGACTGTTGAAATATGGAGTTGAGGTTCCCATCTGCTCTGGTGTGTGCACAAGACAAGCACAATATTTGTCTTAAGGGGCAGACAGGAGTATGGCATGAAACATGGTTCTTTGGGGCCAGGAGGAGGGCCTGTAAGACTTCCATTTTGCAACTTGTGGCTTTTCACCTGCTTTCAGAGCACAGAAACTGCTCTGGGGCTGAAGCCTGGGCATCAAACCCCTGGCTGGCTCTGCTGGGACTCAGCATACCCTGTTAGGGAAAAAAGATGAGCTGGCAGACAGGGATTTGCTGTCTGATTGGTATTAGCAGGGCCTGCCCTGTAATTCTTCCCAACACAGCCTTTACTCTTAGGAAGGGAACAGAATGTCACCTTGCTGCCCACTGGGACTGAAGAGACTAGAATCCACGAGGTGCTGCCTTCACCTCTATTGCATGCAAAAACTCCATCTCCTTTTCTCTGCGTTTCTGCATGTTCAGTAATGCACTCACTGTTTTCTTCCCACAAACTGAGCTGCTGTGTGCCCAGAGATCTTATAGATCATTGATAAAGCTGAAGCTTTCTTGATTATCTGTATAAGAGGGCACCTTCCAGGCACAACAGTGTTGGCCAACCTGCGTTAGCCTAGCAGTGTGGTTAGAACAAAGATTGGATGCAGTAGTGCAGTGACTGAGGGGAATGAGCTTCTGGGATTTCTCTTTGGGGTTAAACCACCCAGGGCTCTTTAGTCCTCATCTTTCAACTCAGAAATCAAAACTGAGTCACTCGTGGTTTTTTCAAGCCTCCCAGGTGTGGATCAGAGAGATCCCATAAGCCAACTTGAATCAGGATTTGGCTTATCCTTGTTATCTAAACAATATGGGAGCAGTTTGTCCTTCCTGAATGTGGGGAAAAAATTCTTAAACTGGAGGGACTGATGCAGAAGGTGAAGAGAAAACATGGAGGGAGGGAGAGGCAGTCAGTGCTGCTGACTTCAGCTGTACAGAAGGAAGGAAGCTCCCCAAATGTAAAATGCTGGAAATACAATCATAGTGTATAAAAAGCATCAGAGAAAACAGCCAAGCAGAGTTCAAGCAATTGCCCTCATTGTTGCCCTTTTGTTTTAGAGGAGATGCTGTGCTCAGGCAATTGGTTCACTGATTTCTTACAGTGCCAAACTGCTAAATGCTGTCCAGGCAGGTATGTTAGCAGTGTCAGTGGCTGGTACAGCGTGGCCATGAAACCAGATTGTTCCTGTCAGCTAACCCATCATCAGCTTTGCTTGCTGGCACAGCAGTGCCAGGCTGAGCAGATGGTTACACACCAGACCCAAAATAGCTGCTGTGGTGGGCACTGGGCATGACAAGGAGGAACAAGCACAGAAGGTTTCAGAGCCTGCCACTCACATAACCCTGCTCCCTGAGTGCAGGACTGGGGCTTTTGGCAAGGACAAGCCAGCCCTTCAGTAATGGGGCCAGGTCCATCTGTAACAGCCCAAATGGAGCAAGGGGAAGAGCAGCAGGACAGTGAACCTGTGTTTGTGTGCAGTTTGCTGGTCCCTGTCCTGTGGCCATGTAAGAGAATGGAGCAGCAGCAACTGGGCACCTATGAGAAGTCAAATAAAAGGTCTTGTCCCCTCAAGCAGAAACTGTGCATAGTGTAGGCTGCAGTTATGGAGGCTGTGTTTCATGTTTATAACAACAATAAGAGCAGATCATAGGACTGGCTGGACCGTCTCATCTTGAAAGGTGGGGAAAGCTGGTACCCAGTGTCCTGTATTATGGGGAGTCTGGGAGGGTTTGAGCTTGGCATTGGGTTGCCCAGACAGATGGTGCTCCTCAAACAGGACTTAGCAATGGGCTGTCAGGGTGGGCTGCAGGATGAAGGGGAAGTGGGTGACATAGATCTGTAGGATCTTGAAAACAGAAAGGATTGGTGCTGCCTGCTGCGCTCCTGTGCACTTGTCCATAGATCTTCTTTCAGCATGGCGCAGAGGCAACCTAACAGCTTGTAGCTAAATGCTAGCATAGATCTCAGTAAAATGATGTGCCTTGATGTCAGGGCAGCTGTGAAGGGATGGAGAATTTTTCATGCCTTTGTGTCCTTTGCAATGTTTCACGCACCAATCCCTTTGTTTTAAAATGCAGATCTTGTTTCTGATCTAAGTGCCGTTGACTTTGGCCTCCAACTGCTGGGTCTTACAGCCTAGGTCTGCTATCTAACCACAGTTTCTTCTCTGCTTCCCAAAGCTCTCGTGGGCGCACCCGGAAAGCTCACCGCCACCGCCGCTGCCACTCTCGCTCAGAGAGCTCTGACTCCTATTCCCCGAGCTGCCGGAGCAGGTAATGTCACCGCTCGCTGGGCTGGCTGCCCTGAAGCACTGCAGTGAGTCAGGAGTGTGAGTGCAATGGCTCGTGTGCCCCACTGACCCTCTGGATAGAGCCACGTCCCACTCTGGCAGTTGGATGTTGAGCTCCTTGTGGTCACGGCCGTAAAACAGAGGGCTTGGGCTCAAGAAGCAGTAGCTGCATCTTCTCAGCCCAGCAGTCACTTCTAATCCCCGTGGCTGATGATCAGCCAGTGACAGCTGATTTCAGCCTAGTCTGCCTTCCGCACCCCAGGGCTCTGTACTGCCAATGTCCCAGGAAAGCTTCAAGCTTGTTCTTAGCAATGGAAATGTATTTGCCAATGGCATCCTGTGGCCACTATCTTTGACCTGATTAAAATCTCTTTCCTGTAGATGACAGATGCATCCTGAGGCCAGCTGAGTGGATGCTGGTGCTAGACCCGAATCGCTGCAATAGCAAATTGCATAGCTTTGCACATCGTGATCTTGTTACGTATTGTTTGAAAGAGTTTTATGAACAAACCTCTCCCTCTGTCCCACTCCACTCCTTCTAACTACTGAGAATCTTCTCATGGAAACTTGGTGATCAGTGCAGGGAGGAACACAACCAGTAATAGGTGGGAAGTCCATGCAAGAGCAGAGTGTCTTCTCTTGGAGGTGTATTGCCATAGGGACGTTCAAGGCTGTGTGGAAGCTGCGAGCCACCATAAAATTAGAGCTGAAACTTGAGGTTTAAAACCCCAACCCCACCACACATCTCCTGGTTGCAAACCAAAACGTTTTTAAAGCAAGGAAGCAAAATATTCCCTTTCACTC
>JAOWBP010004343.1:9391346-9418786 GCA_028571105.1 Tragopan temminckii | reverse complement strand
GCTGGAGCCTTGTGCTGGGAGCTCCGCCATCCTGGCAGTTGCCTTAGCACTTCTTGGGCTTGAGCAATGAAGTGCAAGGCAGGCACATCCCAGAAGCCCCTGCCTCACTCATCTCAGAGTAGTGTAGCCCCTAGAGCCTGTTACCTATTGCTAATGCATTCCTTGCAGCAAATGGGGCAGCATTTGCTCACTTGAGTGCAGGTTTCACCTCCTGTGACTACCACCAGTATTACATCAGTATTACACACCTGAAGATGCATCCCAGCCCTGCTGCAGGGTACACTTGCTGCTGCTCTTCCAGCAGCCAGGCCTGATGTTGTTTCCCAAGCACTTCGGGCAAAAAACAAATCAGGACTCAAGTCACAGGCTTGGTTTTAAAAAATGAAGACAATGTAACTGATTCACACAACCGGAAGCCTTCCACCTCCTTTTAGCTGTTTCATTGTCTCAAAGGAACTGTTTTTAAGAGGTGTGAAAAACAGACGTGCATTACAAACCTCAACACCTTGTAGCAATGCCCCGTGGAAATCAAGTTACTTCATACTTTGCCCCCAGGGTGGTCTTCCCAACCCATCGTTGAAACTCCGTACCTGTAAAGCAGCACAGCCAGACCTGCAGCACGGTGCCGGCTGGTGGTGTGGTGGCACAGGCAGAGCAGAGACCTCATAGGCACAGGTCCTCCCAGAAAGGAAGTGTTTCAGGGGAACACCCCAGCTAAACACACCAAGATACACACAACAACACCAGAGGGTGCAGATCCCAAGAGCTGAGCCAGTTTGGAACTTCTCAGTCTGGAAGAAGGGCATAAAATAAAGAGATGAGCAGCAATGCAATGTCTGAACACATCCCCCCCCTCAGCCCAGGGCCAGGCCACGAGCCACTCCTCCCCCAATGAGACAGCGAGGCACTGTGATGAACACTTTTATTTACAAATATAATTAAAAGCTCTGACAGTTACTCATGCTCTTCCTTTGAACCTGAAAAACTTTTTTTTTTTTTGCTGTTTTGTTTTCTTTGTTGCTTTTTTTTTTAATTTTTATTTTTTTTTATTTAAAGTGCATGCAAAAGAAGTAAAGCCTTTTTTTTGTTGTTGTTTTTTTTTTCCATCTTTTTTTTTTTATTGTAAGAAAATACACAGTTTGAAAGTGTGAGTAATGCGATATTTATGACCGAAATCATGGGAGACTGGGGGAGGACTTGGGAGAGGAACAGAAACGTTAGAAAATAAAACAATAAAATGGACCAAAAGAAAGAGAAAAGAAAGGAGTGGGGATGGTGTGACAGACAGTGCTGAACTGCAAGGACTGAAGCGGAGGGGAAGGGAGAGGGAGGGAAAAGGGGGGGAAAGAAGTAAAAAAATTTCTGATCAGAGAAACAGTTAAAATACAATATGAAAATAAGTAAAAGCTCTCCTTAAATTCCTTCTATACACAAAATACACGATTTGACAAAGCCCAATTTGTGCTACTGGGATCCTGTGGGCTCGTTTTTAAGTGTATTCAACATTCTCTGCGACAGCAGAAAATGATTATGATACAATCAAGAGTACGCCGAGGAGCGAGGGCTGCCCCGCCTGGCACGGTGCTCCTAAAAATCACCAGGTCTTTGCCCACCCCCCACCCCCAAAAAAGTAATAATATGTCACCACTGATATGTACAGCACGATTCAGTTTTTTTTTTTTTTGTCTTCCTGTAAAATGTATCAAATTTTTTTTTTTCAATCTTTAATAAAATTTTTTATTATTATTATTTCATTATTCCTGATGAATAAATACCAAAAAAATAAAAATAAAATAAAATTATGCAGCAGCTAGTTAAGGTAAGGCTGCGGATTTCGTCTCTCTCCCCCTGGGTTTGTATCTATCACTTATTTTTTTGCTTGTACTTTCAGAGATCGGTGGAAAAATGAGTGTTTGCTCCAAAGCAACAAACATCCACTTGGGTTTTTTTTTTTTTTTTTTTTTCTTTTTTTTTTTTTTCTTTTTTCTCCATTAAAATCGTCTCCAAAGTTTTTCACTGAAACATTTTTAATCATTGCACAGAGACATCAATACTGTGACATACTATGGAAAAGACCGCCAGGAGCTGTCCTGCACCGGGACTTGACACAGGGGGAAAGGGGACCCCTGATGGAGTAAGAATATACAGGCACTAGTCCGACACGATGTCAGTAAGAGAGACAGAAAGAGAGAGAGCACGCCCGTTAACATGGGGAATGTTGGTTTTGCAAGTTTTGTAACTATTTTGTTTGATTTTGTCTGGTTTTTGTTAAATGGCAAAGAAATTTCGTCTCATCTATAGTCCTCCTTGGGATAATCTAATGTGACCAAATTCCCAAAGCCCATTCGTAAGCTCTCCATGTCAAACGTTTCAATCTCTCGCTCCTGCCTTTCCAACAGAAACTTGATCCTCTCGCTGCGTTCCTTCTGGAGGGCGGCGAGCTCCTCTTCAATCTGCAAGAAGCACAGGCAGCACAGCCCCTCAGCAGCGCCCTCAGAGCACACACAGCCCTCTGCAGGTCCCCACCGGGCACCACTATGGCCACACGCACACGGGCAGCAGCTGCTCGCTGCCAGCAGCCCACCCCAAACCCACCTTTTGTTCCAGATGTGCCCTGCGCAGTGACACCCTCTGCTCCAGCTTCTGGAGTTCTCTTTCGTGCTGTGCTTCTGTCTGCATCTTAATTTTGCTCTGGTACGCGTTGAGGAGCTCCATCTCCTGCTGGAGCTGCAGTCTCAGGGCTTGGCATTCTGCTTCTTGGGCCTCGTCCAGTCGCAGCTGTGAGACAGAACACGTCGTGCTGCAAGGACTGGTGGCCCGACTGCACCCGCAGCCCTGCAGGCCCACAGGCAGGAGGGCAGGGATGCTGCACCTACCGCTTGCGAGGCCATCATCTCGTTGATGCTCTGCTCATACTGCTCCGCCAGGATGGCGAGCTTCCTCGTCTGCTCGTCCTTCAGACTCTTCAAAATTGTCTTGTGCTCACTCTTTGGAGTTACTTCCAGCTGGTGATTCTTCAGTGCTTTGTACTGCTTAGTTTGCACTTTGCACGTGTCCTGGAACTGCTTTTTGATCTGCATTTCCATAGCCTGCCAAGGAAGGAACGATGTGAAGAGCACAGATTGCTTTGGGAATGCAGAGGTCACAGCGTGCCCAAACGGACACAGCCCTGAGGCACAGCTCCCCTGTGCTCTGCATTTCTCCTGCTCTGTGCACGCAGCGACCAGCCCAAGAGCAACTCCAGTGTGTGCTGAGGTGCCACTGACCACAGGCCTGGGCCAGGAACAAGATCAACCAAACCTTAGCCCAGGGCATCACTGTCTTCTGCTGCTGCCCCCTGCAGCCATCACCTTGCCCCCTGCAGCCATCACCTTGCCCCCTGCCCCCACACAGTGCAATGGCCTTGCCTTTGAGGCCTCCCATTTTGCTAGCCTGCATGAGCTGCCTCTCATCACAAGCAGACACTGCACAGAGACAGCCGATCTGAGAACCTGTGAGAGTGTGAGGAAACGAACAAAAGCACTAAGCTTTTTCAGACATTCTGAGGAAGAGAGCCATCCCCCAGGGCAGCTCTGAACCCGGACAGAGCACAGGGCTCAGCACGCCCGTGTTCACTCCCCTTGTTGATTTTTAAAGCAAGGAAGCAACAGCCAACCCCTTTCAATACTGAGGTCTGTAGGTTAACATGAGCGAGGGCCGAGGATGGCATGGACTATCAGGAGCAAATCCTGTCATACCTCGTTAAGGAGCAGCCTATTTTTATGGGCAGTCTCAATTAACACAGCATTTAACAGAAATCCTCGGTGAGCTCTCTGCTACAATAGCTTGCAAATTCCTCATACCAGTGCAGCTCTGAGCAAAGGGAAGGGATGCAAGGGAGAACATGGTGGAGAATGCTGGTTCTGCGGCATGGATGCTGTGTGAGAAGCCTCAGACACACAACCTGCCTGCCCAGAAAGCATGGCAGGACACAGGTTGGGAGAGAAGGAAAGCTTCCAGCACCTTCAGGTTCTTTGGTTGCTGCCGGAGCTCCATGAAATGCTTCCTGTGCAGCTCCCGCTCTCGTCGCTTGTTGTATTCCAGCTGATTCTCAAGCTCAGTCTGGTGCTGCAGCCGGATCAGGTCCATTCGCAGCTTCTGCAGCGTGTGTAGCTGCCTGTATTCCAGCTCACGCGTCGACTCGTCGTGCCGGATCAGCATGGCGTGCTCCATTTCTTTCTGGGTCCGCTTCTTGTTCAACTCCTGCACAAGAGCACAGCAGAACACCAAAAAAAGGTGAATTTGCAAGGCTGGGTGCTCCTGTCATTCCCACAGATGGCATCGAGCTCTTCCAAGTGCACAAAACCAGCACGGCACCATAGGAACACTACTGATGAGGCCACCTGGCGTGGCCCTGTAACTCATACCAAGGCAGCTCCCAGGTCCCCCAGTGACTGTCCAGTAGGTGGCACTGGGGCCACACCACAGTCCCCTGCAGCTGCTGCAAGTCCCAGAAGTTTCTAACTTATCCTGGGGTACTCAGAGCTGGGGGGGGACCGACAGCCATGCCCATAACTCGAGGTCTTTCTGTCTGTTTCATATTTCCCCAGGCTCCTGTCAGATGATGGGAGACAAGGCTTCTTATACACTAATTACTAATGGCCAAAGAAGTAATCAGCTCCAAAGCACATTACAGAAGAAAAACTACCTCATCTACCACCATATATAGGTGATTTTTGGCCCCACGTGCAGTACATTAGATAAAATAACGACATATCCCAAGTCTCATGCTACTTTGCAATGCACACAATTGTTTCTGCACACAGCACCCTGCAGGTCTAAGAAAACCTTCAGCACACTGTAAACCAACAAACAGGAAGATAACTGGTGCCGAATGCTGTCATTATCTCTGTCTCAAGGTACTGCCAACAACCTGCAGAGCCACGAGCTGAATCCAGCTCAGGTGAGCAGTGATTCCAGCTGTACCCTTACTGGTGCTCTGCTGACCTTGGCAGATGGTCTGCTGGTACATCTCTGCTCCAGCTCTCAGCTTACCAACTCATCACTACACTTCATGCTAGACTAAGGCACAGCAGGGGCTGCCTGGCACTGCGTATGCACACAGTGCCCAGCACATGGAGGGCTCAGTGTTGGCTCAGTCTAACAAATTTCTGCAGCAGAAGCAAAAATAATTAATTATTCTGAGTTTTTGCTTGCATGTTGTAATCCCATTGCACTTCTCAACATCAGCACCTGCAAATATCCAGTCCAAATCTGCTGGCTGTAACTGTGAAGACATTGCACACGTTCACATTTAAGCAAAACCTGCACCCTGACAGCCAAAATAAAGATAAAGACATGCTGAAATGTCTTCCATTTGTAGCACACGGCAGTGTGTGTGTTCAGCTGGGACATGTGTGCCTTGGCCTCAAGGCAGGCCAGCCAGCTGCTCGTGTGCCCATCTCACACCTGGTTTCAAGTCCAGTGTGAACAAATGAAAGCACTCCAGTCCTCGCACTTTTCCATTCGCACAAAAACAACCTCTTGCTTACTTGAAACATCAAAGGTAAAAAACAACCTACATTTGAAAAGCGTTGTTTAAATTCAAGCTCCTGATCCAGTGAATCTGAGCTCATCAGTTAAGTGTGTGGGGAATCTGATGGCAGCAGAATGAATGTGTGGTTATCAGAACAGGTTGACCACTTGCTCAATCTCAGGCTTTGCTAAAATACCTTCCCATCTCCCAGTCCTTACCTAGAAGTAACACTGTGAAGAATTCACACGCTATACTGAAAAATAGATATATAAAAAAAATCTAGAAGCAACAATTCTTTTTCCAAAGTGGTATTTAACTATCAGCAGCCTGAAAGGCTAAAGTTACTACTGTTTCATTACACGTTTTAACCATGTGTTTATTTCAGCCAACAAGCAGAGCTCCTCATGTGATGTCCTTCCAGCCCTCCTATCCTACAGGTGGCTGTGATGCTCAGCATGGCCTGTGCTGTGAATGAGGCCCTCCCCCAAAAAGCCTAGGGGCCAGGAGCTCAGATCAATCCCTCAGGCCCAGAGTGGGTGGCTTACATGTTCCTTTCTGCAAGCCACTTATGCCACCCTCTTCCATTAATAAACAGAAGCAGCCATGTGCCAACTACATTTCTGTATAAAAAACAGGTTCCCAAAACACATTTCCTACACTTTTCTCAGTTCTGTTTGCAACTGAAAACACGGAGATCTAATATCACAGAGTCACCAAACTGTTTTACAGACACAAAGGTACAATTTCAAGAACTATGCAGGAAAGCAACTGAAAGGTGCCATACTTCCCGAATGTTCTGCTGCTCCAACTCGTGCCTCTTGATCATCGTTTTTCTCTTGAAGAAACGGCAGTTTTTGTCGTAGTAGAGTCTCTGCTGGCTGAGAAGATGGGCCTCCTCTTCAGCCTGTGTGTGCTGCAGGTTCTCTTTGTGTTTGGATATTCTTTCCTGCTTCTCTTTCTTCGGTGTGCTGTGGTCCTCATTCATTTCCTGCACGCACAGAGTCAAAAACAAGGCTCCTTTTAGCATCACTGTGACACAGAACCTGGAGAACCCTCAGTCACTGGGCACTCCTCCATCATTCAGTTCATGACAGGGCACCAAATGCAGAACCCAGTCTGTCACCCAGCCGTGCCATCCCTGCCACCTCTAGAGCTGCACTGCTACCCCCAAGAGGAGCAGGGAAAAGTGCCCAGTAAGAACAAACACCTGAAGGTCTGAACAGTGCAGCAATGAGAACACAGAAGGCACCACTGCAGGGGAGGTCTGTCTGTCCAGGAAAGGGATCTAAATCCTTGGCTGCTTTACACTTTACCTGCTTTACAAAGGAGTCCAGCCTGGGCTTAAGTTTCCCTCATTTCAATGGGACTGAAGCTTAAATCTGTTGAATCAGATACCCAACAGGGCCCTTTGCTACCCCTTTGTCCCCCCTACTTTCTTAACTACAAATGATTTTGCTGCCTGCTGAGGACACAGTTTGCGACAGACACTGGCTAAACACTAAGTTACTGCTGCCTTTTTTTCCAGTTCATGTAAATAATCCCAGGGCTTTTATTCAAGTGACATCTATATCACTGCTCCGATTGCTTACTGTGTGTGGGGAAAACAGATGAGAAAAAGGAGGAAGAATTCTCTGTGAATTGCTGTTTCCCCTCATCATCCTCAGCTTCAAAGATTCCACTCCATGACATACCATGCAGGCTCCTCCAGTATGCTTAAAGATTATTCTAGAAATGCTGCCAGATGACCCCAGTTCCTGGCAGTTTACTTGCTAGGAATCTAAATTTGCTTCCATGTATGATGGCATCCTAAACCCCTGGGCTGGCCCAGGTTAATCAAAAGGAAAGTCTAGTTCATGTTCGTTCCACACCCCTTCAGCCCTGAAAATGACAGCAGCTTGCCTCTTTAATCTTTTCCTTGCAAAGCTTGTATTGTTTCTTCTGACTTTCTAAAAAGGTCGCCAGGTCTTTCTTTTGCTGAGCCAAAATCTGTTGCTGGAACTTCTTTTCATCTGCTGCAGCTGTCTTTGCCTGCAAGGCACAGAGAAAGAGCAAAAAAAAATAGGGGTGAAGGTGCAAGCACCGAATCCAGAATCCAGCACAAATCAGTTTTCTCTCATGCATTTTTGGTCTGTCATTCTCCCATCATACATAAGACAAAGCCATGACTATTTGGCCAAATGAAATCTGCTTCCACATAAATAAGAAAACAGAATGCCCAGACACATTTAAGAGCTTTCATTTCTTTTCTCTCCACCTCGGAGGGCAAAAGCCCACTAATTATATGGAATAACGTGTTGACTTTATACAGACTGACAGCAGGCTGGCAGGCTGCAGCTTTGTAGCTGCCACAGCCACAAGCAGAACCCCCTGCCGGGTGCCCACAAGTGTCAGTCCCTCAGCCAGCAGTCAGTGGCTACAGCACTGCTTGATGCCAATGCTGTCCACCAACACTCAATGTGTGGCTGCGAAGCTGTTCCAGCAACTGGCCAAGGCAGCTCCAGACAGTAACCACACCACGTGCTCACAAACATGGGTTTCAAGCACTACTTCCACTGCCTTTCCCTTCAGAGCTGGTACACACTTCTTCTCAATCATCTCCTACCTCTGGGGTGCCCACATCGGTACTCACCTCCTTCTCCATCACAGCCACTTGCTTCTTGGCCAGCTTCTCCAGCTCAATGGACGAGTTGTTGGCATGTGTCTCCACCTCCTTCTGCAGCTTGAGGCGGTGCTCGTCCATCTCGGCCTTCAACTTGTTTTCCAGGGCGATCAGCTGCTTCTGGTGCTGGCGCCGCATCCGCTTATATCCTGACATCTGTTCCCGCAACTCGTTCTCCTGCTCATGCTCATGGATCTGCCTTGTAACCTGAGGTCAGGAAAAGGGAAAGAAATGCTACGTGGCCTTCTCTACTGCCTCCTTATTAACTGCTTACCTGTAAAGAACACCATACTTTGCTGCATGTGCTCTTTGAGGTCAATTTGCAGGGAGTGTCGCTCCAGGTTTCAGAGGGTGTTAGCACCTAATACTACAGATCAGGTCAAAAGGCTTCTCCCTCCTCAATCTTCCCCTATCTTCCCAAGCACTTTATGTGGCATCTCCACCGCCACAGAAGAAAACATCACGTTCGGAACAAAGAAAACAGGTTGCAGATCACTGTGGGAAATACTGGAGGAGGTTTGCAAACAAAGGTGCCTGCTGTACAACCTTCCATGGAGACGGGCTTCAAACCCCAAAGGTTCCATGGACTTACAAGATGGCACTGCTTTAAGGAACTCGCCCCCATCCTTGGAAGCTCCCCAAGTCACCGCTGCTCCAGCACAGTCCCTCAACGCCCATTTCCTGCTATGAGCCACCTCCTTCAAAATTTCTTCTTAAAATTCAAGCAGATAGCAGACTGAGCTCATTCCCTACCAGAATTGAAAGTTTTCTAACAAGGGAACGCTGTTCTGGAACTGTGTGCTCTTGACAAGATTGATCAGATGGTCTAAGCAGATTTTAAACCCCGCTCAGCTGAAACAAACTCACAAGTTCCACATTCATTTCCATGCCTAAGTGCATCCCTGTGAAAGGCAGAAAAAAAACCCAGGAAGTTGAGCCAAAATTTTTCTGAAGAAAACACGGATGGTAATGCTTCCATTTTAAAAGATGAAAAGTGTCCAAGATCGATTTTTTTTTTTTAAATTGAGAATACAGACTCAGGAACTTCACGTGTAATGATCTGCTCATCTTTTATAGGACAACCCTGGGAGCCAAAAGCTGGGGCTCTCAGCACACGGGTAGAGCTGCAGTCTGTAAGAGGGGATGTCTCCTTCCACACCCGACCCAAAGCAGCAGAGCTCAGCCCTCTGAAGGGGATTACTGGAGCCTTATGAACCAACAGCCCTTCCTGCAGCCTGCAGGAGCACAGCCTTCCCAATGAATTTCTCCATAGGCAGCCAAGAGGAAGAACTGGCACCTACCACAGCACTGCTGTCATTTGAAGGTCATCTTCCAGACATCTTTAAGATAAGTTCAGGCCTGGGATGGGATGTACATGCAGACCTGAGAAGGCTGAAGCCAACAGAAGGAGAGCAGCTGCTTTCCTGAGAGCCAACCAAGCAGTCCTGCAGGACTGTAACTGCAGCAGTTGCTAGCCCTAACATCAACCAGCGAGTTCAGCAGCACCACCAATGTGTCACCAACACTTGGGAAGAGCGTGAAGAGGTCAGGAAGAGCCTTGCATGGCCTTCACCCTCAAACGGATTGACAGTAATTTACAGCAAGGAGTCACCATCCAAGACAATTAAGGCCAGTCCCAGAGCAGAAACAAGTCACGAGAGGACTAAGCTAAGGAAATGGAAGGCCTGTTTCCCCTGTATCCTTCCTAAAGTGGGTTCGAGCTTGATGATCCTTGAGGTCCCTTCCAACCCCAGCCATTCTATGATAAAGGCAACTCTAGAGAGAAAGCAAACATCTGTGCACAGAAAACACAGAATGAGCCCTGTGCCATATCGTACTCCAGCACCACGCTGGCAAAGCCAAACATCAACCACAAGAAGTGCTGATGCACAGATCATATCCTGCTATCACAAGGAATTTGGGGATGTTATTTTCAATTAAACACATTGGATTAAACACATGAAACTGATGCAGAGTTTCTCCAAAAAATCAGACCTGTTAATGATAAGAGACAGATGTAGCCAACAGACAAGAATCGAGCACTTCACATGTATGCTGTTTGCAATGTTAAGCAAGGTAAGTTTAGGTTGGATATCAGGAAAAACTTCTTTACAGAAAGGGTTGTTAAGCACTGGAATAGGCTCCCCAGGGAGGTGGTGGAGTCACCATCCCTGGATGCGTTTAAAAACTGTTTGGATGTGGTGCTCAGGGACATGATTTAGCGGAGGGTTGTTAGAGTTAGGGTAGCATGGTTAGATCACGGTTGGACTTGATGACCTTTAAGGTCTTTTCCAATCTGAGCAATTCTATGATTCTACGATTCTAAGGTAAGACTTCCAGTAAGCAGGCTTGGCTGGGGTCTGGCACATGTGGTGATCCCCAGGCAGTAGCCAAGGATGTGCCTGGATGGGCATCGCCTGCAGCTATGGGAACGCTCAGTGCCAAAGCAGACAGCAAGAGTCTAAGAAACACAGAGCTGAAAATCAGTTATAAAGCATTTCATAAACGTAGCTCCATAGGTTATGATGGGAAAAAAGATGACACAGGAAATGCTTATCACAAAGTTTGTTCTCTACGTAGCCAGAAAATGTCAGCGTCCTTTAAAGCAGAAAACTGTGGTTTCCTGAAGCCCCGCTCAAAGCACGGCGCAATCAGTCCGGTCATCAGCAGAACCAAAGCTCTGCATAAAACAGAGCAGCTTCCATTAAGGTGTGACATTTTCTCAGTTTCTTATCTCTCTGCATCCTTGGCATACACAGAACTGAGACAGACAGATGCCTTCTCCAACCTACTCTCACACACAGTTCACTCATCACATATAATCCAAAGTTACTCTTATTCACTCTCCAAGATTTTCTGCTTTACGTAAGGAAGTCGGGCTCACAACTCCTTCAAAATGGCACTTTTTTAGAGATCCTTCTTCGTCTCATCACCTTGCTCAGACAAGACATCGAGTTTTCTTCTAAAAAGAAGTATTTTCACCTCTTGAAACACCGTGTGGAGGCAGAGGACTGAGCAAAACACCAACCAGCAGCAGCCCTTCTCCCAGTGAGAACTTTGAGATGAGAAGAAACAAGTTCAGCATTTTAGGGCAAAGACCTACATGGACAGCAGCCAGATGAGCTGATGAGAAACCCAACAGCTGGAGTAAAACGTCACTGCTGCAGCAGAAGAAGGTGCAAGGGAACAGCCACTGTGTAAATGCACCAGGAGTCGGTGCACTTGGATGGCCACATCCAGAGGCTGCTCCCATGTGCCCAGGCATTTGGCTTCACAGACTCAGGATGAGATCACCGAACACTTCTGCTGGCATTTCCATTTCGAAGAGAATGCCAAGGCCTTCGATAGAGTCCCCACTGTTACATCATTTCGTTTGATTCATTTGAAAACTACAACAGCAGCTATCGAGGAAATGCAAGAAGTGATAGAGAGTTAAAGGGTCAAGCATGACCCAGAAATGCAAATCAGCGCCTCGCTGCACATATTTAAAAATACACCTTTCACTGGAAAACGTTGATGTGCGGTCTTATCAGCATGCACAACATCCAGCCTCCTTTTCCAACACAGCTTTCCCAGCTTCAAGGCTGAGATCGGCATTTGCAGTGACCAAAGAGGAAGATGGTCCAGAGTGACTATTAAAACTGCTGCCTGAATTAAGTGAGCACAAAGGTAAGAGTTTGTTTCAGAAGGCAAGAGCACTCCTTCAGCTTTCTTAACCCCATTTGTCCTTCTCATTTATTTATTATTATTTTAAGTAATTTTTATATGCATATGTTATATACAAGTAATATCAAAGCATCAGTGACAGTCTGGAAAAGTATAAAAGGTACATTCACAGCCTGACCTTTGGGTGCTATGGGAGCCTGGGTCTGCCTGCAGGCACAGCCCAGCAGCCCTGCACTTGCTGCTTTCCTTCCCTCTGCAGCGCTGCCCTCCTCTCCTGTTCGAGGTGCTGGTCAGCAATCTTTTTACACCCAATATCATCCTGCTACAGTGAGTTTGGGCTCAGAACTCCCATTTTCTGATGCACCTGATTCTCTGCAGTTGAGGCTATGTGCTTCTCAGTGCCCAAAAAGCAGTGCTAAGCTGCTGAGGAGCCAAGTGATGGTCAGCAGCAATGAGGGAACTACCGAAGCATGCTGGCTCCCTTGGTTTTTAATATAAAATCTTGCTCACAGATACTGAACAAGGAGACAAGGGGCAGGTGTGACAGTTTTCCCTTGGCCAAAGCAGTACCAACACTGGGCCACCCGCTGGCCCCCTCCATCCAGAGGTAACACACAGAGATAAAGAGAAGAGTGTGCTGTATTGGCAGCCACAGCAGCACCTCAAAACCCAGCACTTGTACTGGCACTCTTCATGTTCTGGGGAATTGGTTTCAACTTGGAATTTCTTCTAGGTTTCCATTTTGGAGCACACAGAGGTGAAAAGGGAAAACCCAGCTCTAGATACATTGAAATTAAGTGAGATATTTCTGCTGTAAGCATAATGAAATTACATCCTCACCACGCAACCTAAGGACATAGTAACAACCCCGTAATACCCAGTGATGGTTTGGGGAAGCTCTTTCAGTGCTGGGAAGGGGACAGGTACACATGTGATGGGGACAACGAAGCTTCACATGACACACAGTGCCACTTGCTGCTCCATCAGCCTGCTGGTAACAGCGAGCTGACAGCGGGACTGCCCCGCGTCCCAAAGGATGCTGTGCATGGAGTTCACTTCAGTGCAGCGCTGCAAGCCACACTGAGCACATTCCACAGTAAACTAGAGGAAGAAAAGCTCTCCAGAAAGCCCAGCACCTTTCTTACCCACTATTAATTTCATCCTTATAGTCATTTGGTAAGTGAAGCAGAGGGATTTAGGGCAGCCAAGTGACCAGGTGAGGCAGACACAGCTGCAGCCCCATAAAAGGCTGCCAGGGGGAACAAGGAGCCACTTTGGGGCATTGCTGCCTTCTCCAGAGCTCTGAGGACTGGGAGGACCTCACAGCCTGTATTCTTGTGCCAACACCTGCCACCAGCTCCCAGCAGCACCTTGCCATGGGAGCCACCCAGGCAGTCCAGGGATGACACATTTGAGGAAGAGAGGAGTTATGGACTCTGCAGGACACATGTAGAGTAAGAGATCACACACGTGTTCAACACACACACCCATCTGCCCATCAAACCAGATATCTGTTTGGATGATGATGCTCGAGACATTGATCATTTCTTCCTTTCAGCCAATATAACTGTCTCCTACACGCAATGGTGTCGGCACCGTGCTGTGTGCACGCATGAAATAAATATGTGCAAGGCCTGCAAGGTCTGCAGGAGAGCAGAGCTGCCACATGTGGCAGGTGTGCAGCGTGAACCTCCATCACTCACATTTCTAGGTCACTCCTTTGGTGGGAGGAGGAGAGCAGCGGGGGGAGCAGGCGCTCAGCCCCAGGGAGCACTCGGGTGCCGTTACAGGAGTGCCCCTGCAGAAGATGGAACTCGGATGCCCTGCCCCAAATTTCAGCCTGCAAAGCATCTGGTGGCGGATCTGACAGCCACGGCGCCACTGTGGGTTGTAACAACGGCAGCAACCACCGTACAGAAAAAAAATGTGGCTGCTGCTGTTTCTCTCGGTTGAGAGCCCCCAGCTGTGGTTGCACACACACCGCTGCCTCCTGAATACATAGAGATTGAGAGCTGTGCAGGGGGGAACAAGAAATGGTGGTGCTGAAGGGAGAAAAAATCATTCAGCCAGGGCGAAGCCAGAAGGGGAGGGCTCGCTGTTGTAATTTCGGGTTGGTCCGGGATGATGTCATAACACCAAGCAAGTGCCAGGCCGAGCGGCGGCACTTCCCAGCGCTCCATCCATGTGACCTCCAACGCCGTGGGGCTGGAACACGTCCCACTCCGTGTCCCTGTGCCTCCCAGCCCTCTCCTTGCCCCTCTCCCACCCGTGCACCCTCCGGTGCCCGCAGCCGTACGGGGCTGGGCGGGAGGCGCGGCTGTAACTCCGGCAGCACACACCCCTCTCGCTACTACAAAGGCGTCCACAGAAATCCCATTTGCAATAGTACAAATCTGGGTTCGCCCCATCCCCCTGCTCTTTGTAAGCTGCTGCAGCCCGGCGATGCTGCCCGCGGGATGCAGTCACCGTGCTGCTGCCTGAGATAAATGAATGAATGAACGAGAAGAAAAAAAAAAATAAAAAAAATCAGCAGCTCGCCCTGCAAACGGCAATCTTATTGTTCCCAACCCCATCTGCATTTCCACGGCATCCAAACGTATTCCACGCAAGCACACCCAGCCGCGGTTTGTGCACATGCAAATAAGCACATTCGTTAACATGAACGGCTCTAACAAAGGAGACGGGTGGGAAAAAGGGAAAAATAACCTGAGACGATGTGAGCTTCACCCACAAAACGTGGCTGATTCCACATCTGCTGAAAAGATATGCAGCGTGAAAGCACAGGCATCCCATGCATTCGACATTTCCCCATTCACACACACAGCCAAAATACCACCCGGTGCAGCACCGAGTTGCTATGCCAACAGAAAGGAAAAAAAAAATAAAAAAATTAAAGAGAGGAAAAACAAAAAAAAAGAATAATAAGAAGAAAAAGGATTTTTGACCCCTTCCCGGAGAGACAGGGAGATGCAGAGGAGCAGAGGAGGGGGCTGCTTACCAAAGATGCTGATTTGATCGTGGCAAAGCGCTCTCGGTTCCGGTAGTGGAGGGCCTGATTCTGCACCGACTGGGTAGGCCGCACCTCAGGCCTGCGATCCCTGTGGCCCACCTCATCCCTTATAAATACATGATCCTGCAGAAATGGATAAAAACAAGGAGAAAGTCCAGCTGTGCTCTTTCCTCGGCGGCTGCCTCTCTCTCAGCCCTCTCTCTGCACAAGCACGGCTGTTTGAAATGCATAGTTTAGCTCTCTGCTAGCCCCTGCAGCTCCCACGGTACGAAATGAATAAGCAACACATTGCAGCTCCGGCTCGCCGTGTCAGCTGATCGCTAGCGGGATGCCTCCTCAATCCCTGGCAGGGATTTTTTTTTTTTTTTTTTGGTGTTTTTTTTTTTTTTTTTAAACCTCCAGCATTACATATAAAAAAAGAAAAGGCAATGCAGAGTGACCGGGGCTCTTCAAAAAGCTTGGTCGAAAGCACCGCAGCCCAGCGATCCCTGGAGAAACGTGACTCCCATCCCTATAGCACTCGGGACGCCTCGTTCATTCATTCCCCTGGCAGCTCCGGGCTGTGTCCCGCGCCCGCTGCCTGCTCCCGCATCCCGGCCGTGCTGCCGGCCCCGCCGCCACTCAGGGATCCTGCTTTCCAGTCATGATCCCGCACGCTTCTAGCACTTTCTCTCCACAGCCCACAAAGGATTTTTTTTTTTCTAATTTTTTTTTTTTTTTTTTTTTTTACTTTTTTTTTTTTTTCCCCCCCTTTAAAGCAACAGCTCACAGGTTTTAGCACAAATGCTTTCCAGTGCAGCTTCCTCCCTGGCTTGCTGGCAAACAACCACAAACATGGAGAGGTGGCAGCCAGCAGCCTTTGTGCCTGCAGGCTGTGCCCATAGCCACCATCACATCCCACTGGGTCACCAGCACAGGCTCGGTATGGCCGTGATCAACTTGAGAGCTTTCCTGAACGACATCAGGTTTCCAGCTGGCATGGGTGCAAAGGAAGGTGTTGCTCACTTCTACAGCCCTACAGTAGAGGCATGTATCCTCTGTATGGAGCACGGCTATGGCAGCAGTGACCCACGGGCTGTTCAAGTGTCTGTGGGTGATCACACATCTCTGCTGCCTGCCGTGCCATCACCAAGCAGCCCATGCACACTGGCACTTTCACCATGGCACTTCTCTCCCACACCAGAGGCTTCTTTCCCCGGTGCTCTGCCACTCCTAGATTGGACCTGCACAAGTTCAACCACATTCATAGGATCATAGAACCATTAAGGTTGGAAAGATCACTAAGATCATCAGGTCCAACCCCAACCCACGTCTGTGACTGCTCTAGGCCGTGTCACTCAGTGCAATAGCTGTTCTTTCCTCGAACACCTCCAGGGACGGTGACCTCCAACTCCCTGGGCAGCCTGTGCCAATGCATCACCACTCTCAGAGAAAAAATTGTTCCTAATATCCACCCTGCCCCTCCCCTGGTGCAACTTGAGGCCATCACCTCCATCCTATCACTGTAACTTGGGAACAGAGGCTGATCCCCACCTCACCACAACCTCCTTGCAGGCAGTTACAGGGAGCAATGAGGTTTCCCCTTTTCTCCAGATAAACAAACCATCCCACCTTCCCAAGCTGCTCCCTGTAAGACCTGTGCTCCACACCCTGCACAGCTTGTCACCCTTCTCTGGACATGCTTCAATATGCTTACCAGCAAAAGGCCAACAGGTAGAGAAGCACTGATGTAAAGAACCAAACCACGCATTGATTTTAAGTGTTTAAAACAGACACCTTTTCTCCAGCCCTTCACTTTGAGCCCCACACAACCTTCCCTTGCCTTGGCAGGGAGAGCAATGGCTGAGACCATCACTACACCACAGCTATAGCAGCTCCTCTAGCTATAGGGACATTCCTTCCATAGCAGTAGTGAATCTATGCAGAGGGTAATAAGCAGTTACAATTTCTTTTAACATTTCTTATCCTTACACGGGGCTTTTTGTTGCACATCCTCAGCAGGAGACAGCATTACAGAAGGTCCATTACTGGCAAAGGGGCAGATCTTAGATTTCCAATCTGTGCAAGTTCAAATGACAGAGAGGGTGCGCCCAGACTTCCACATTGTGACAAGGAAGCTAAATCTGAGACTGTTACAGTCACACCAAAAAAAGCAGTGATTAAACATTTATACTTCAACAGCATCACTCAGTTGAGATTCATGGGTTCACTGGAAGGGTACCAACGCCACTGTCTTCTACAGCTCTGTCACAGTCTCTTCTAGCAAGAAGGTGTAAGGACTGAAACACAATCCCAGGACTGTATTTGAGGCTGACTGGCTGCTAATATCACCTCTTGGTTTGATATTCCTGCTGCCATGTTGGGATCCTGCAGCCCCAGAAGTTCAGCTGAGCTGAGCAGCAGCCCTGTAGGGATGGACCCGGCTGACCCAGGGCTCTCAGGGCTCCTGCAAGCATTGCTTCATGGCACACACAGTTCTGAAGCAGGCCAGGGCAAGGGGAACAGAGACGGCAACTGCACATTGACACTGGAGTTACCTGCATGCTAAATAAAGCTAAATAAAAATCCTGTCCTAAAGATCTGTACAAGACTTAGATGTCTTAACCACAAAGGACTGAAGAGATGCAGAAGGTTGGATGAGATCTTAGTGGTCTTTTCCAACCTTAATTCTATGATTCTAAGAACACAAGAGCTACAAGAGTTCTACTAGAGCTACAAAACTGAGGTGGCAACAGGCCAAACCTTACTCATGGTTATACATCCATGGTCTGAAGCAACCCAGGTTCCTAAGGTCTCTTACAGCAATATGCCAGTCGCTCAGCTGCCTCCCTTCTCTCCATTACATTAATATGCTAGGGTGAATGCAAAGATTTCAACCAAGAAAGCAACAAATCACTGCTCAAACCCAGACGGCTTGGCCAAGGTCAGTCCCTGGAGTGAGAACCTCAGTTTTACCTCCAGAGCCCCATGCTGGTTCCACCACAAGACGTCTTTTTCATCTTCCTCACACAACAGCAGTTTTTACAATCTCTGCCCCAACAGCAGAACATTTCCCTAACTCACCTGCCACGGCTTTTGCTTTCAAGTTGTGTTATGGACATTCTGAGTAGGCCCCTTCCAGATAATTACACTGACCAGATCATTTGTGTTTGCTTCAAGATGTAGATTGTTTTGAGTAACACTATGGTGCCCTGTCCCTGCAGACACCCAAGGTCAGGGGATGGGGCTCTGAGCACCTGATCAGCAGTGGGTGTCCCTGTGCATTGCAGGGGAGTTGGATTAGATGGCCTTTAAGGGCCCCTTCCACCTCAAACAGTTCTATGATTCAGCGATTCCATGAAAACAGAACCATTTCTGTAATGAAGCCACCTATGTGAATAGAACACTTGCTCAGAACAAGCAAGCTACAGAAGCAAACAGAAAACTCAGTAGGTATACTGAAGTTGATTTTTTCCCTACTGATGAATCAATGAGAATTTTGCCTTAGATTTTAATCACAACAAAACTGGGGAGACAGATCTATAAATTACTTTTGGTGTTTACATTCTTTTCAGTATATAACTGTGTCGAAGCTCTTGCACTGGCAAAACACAGAGAAAAGAGTCCCACTGTCTTCACAGCTGATTCAGAAATAACCTCCCCAACATCAAACTGATCACACCAGATCAGCCTGAAGTAAAAACAACCAAACTTGCACCCCAGGACTGCTGGCTTGCGTGTTGCACCTTCAGTTTCGCACACCAAAGACATACCTTCACAAAGGCTTCATACAAGAGGAACCTCCACTTGAGGAGGACTTCCACTCTCCTAGGCAAACAGGAGAGGGAATTTCTGAGCCACAGAAAGGACTTGCACGCAACTGCAGAGCACTACATACAACTGCAGCAAATCCTTGACTTCTAAGGATTCAAAGGAGCATCATCATTCATTTTAATACACGGTACTAAATGCCTCAATCATCTGCAGAGAGGTTTAAGCATTAAGAGCCTTTGCAGAACAGGCTCTATGTCCCTGACCTGCGTGACACAGCTCCAGAAGGAACACACGGGGTCACTGCTGCCTGCACTCACAGGCCAAACCTCACGTCTGTAAGTCACTGCACCTAACGGTCTGTACAACTCCTAAAAACAACAGTGACTTTGGAGTTCACATGGTTTTCCTCCATTTTGAATTCTGTATCTGAAGCCACATCTGGGCTTGCACTCTTCAGTTCTCAACCTGAAGTAGCTGAAGGAACAACTGAGTTAGTCTCCATCTCCCTTTGGGAACAAGAGAGTATGCACTGCTAACATAATGGAGCAGCACAGTCATGCAGTCATCTTTAAGAAAGAGGCTGAAAAACCAGAACCCTTACACTGATCAGACTGAGCCCTGCATGAAGGACGTAACCAGGAAAGGGAAAAGGCAATGCTCCTAGCAAAACAGCCCATCCCAGCTAGATACCTGAAAATGCTACGAAGAAAATGCTCTGATGAGGGGACCCTATTGAGGAAAGCCTTGGGTTCCAAGGAAGGCCTAAGATCCCAGAAAGGGAGGACATAGGACCTGCAGCACAAGTAGCAGACATCAACAGAATTTTTTTTTTACCCCAGCAATCTAGGATACAACTATAAACTCAATTATATAAAGAGTAACACGGTCAGTTAGGGATGGCTATCATTATTTTCTTCTTTTCAAGTCATTTTTCTTCCAATCTATGGGTTTCACTCTGCTGACAAATAGCAGAAACCTTTGTTCCAAGCAGAAGCTCAGAAAGGTAGAAAGCAAAGCGCTGCCCCAATGGTTCTGCCTGGTGGAAGGGGTGAGGATGTGGCCTCTTCTCATGGAGGATCCATCCCAAATGCTTGGGTATTGCTTGGTGCAACGTGGCATCTTGGCTACCCAGAGCTAGCATATAGTTAGCGGGTCTCAACTGAACACACTGGGGCTGTGGTGCAATGAAATCCAAAGGCCTCTGACACCTCGAGCTCTGAGCCATGCTAACAGCTCAGGCAATGCAGCCATCGTGGGCATGTGCACACAGTCTGGTACATCTGGAGGTTGTTAATTAACACATTTGTGGAACACCATAATTTTACCGAGCATTCTGATTTGACCCATGTCAAAACAATCCAGCACATGACCCTATGCCCACATAAGGCAGACAGCTGGCTAATTATGTTCATCTGTATTTTCTTTTTTAGCCTTTAAAGGCTGATTAAATGCAAAACAAAAGCTTAATTTAAGCTTGAACCCCCAGGTTCTCTGGATTTTGTTTGAGATTAGGCTCTGGGAGTGTAACTGAACTGAGCACCCCCTGCTTCTCACCTGGTAGAACAAAACACAATGTGTGTGCATCCACTCAACCAGGTTACAGAACTAGTTAGAGCAAGTACAGGTTGAAGGGGTTTTTCCCTAAATAAGGAACTTTACCTTGAAAACAGAATGGGATGTATGTGTGTGTAAGCCCCAGCAAACACCCTGTTGCAATTATAGCATTTACACAGGTATTACTATATATATATAATGTATAGACAAAGCAGTTTTTCATTTAAAATTGCATTCCTGAAGGTAAGATAATTTAAAAAAGACATATATTCAATTTAAACTGTATTTTCAGTGTGGTAATGTCCTGCCACACATATTCCAAACGCACTTAATGCACGTGTACAGCAAAAGGTAACATCTGCCAACTGTGTTGACATCTGCACTTGTGCAAGATGCCCGTTGTTAACTGCTTCATAAGGACCATCAGCAAAGCTCCGATGTTTGTGCTTCCAAAATTACCCTAAAACATAAGCTGGAGGTGACCCACAGGTGAGTTCTTTCATACTTCTTCCCTGAAAGGTATGTAAGCAATCCTGTTCTTCCATACCATAAAAAAAAACCACCCAGCTGGTATTGTAATCGTGTTTGTTCACTGTGCAAGTGCTGTCCTATGTACAGTGTGCAACCACAGGACTGAGTGAGAGGATGCTCCCTCCCTTTCAGTACAAAATGAAATAACGATATTAAAGCAAACAGCACTCTGCTCCTTTAACACATGCAATTTAGATCTGATGGAAGTGGTTTCACACTTTGTTTTCATCAACTGTAATGACACCAATCCATCAGTAATATTACAACGTATTATTGTGCAAATCGATCTCTCAAATCTCTCTGTTTTAACACATACATAAAACCAACCACTTGGCAACGTGAAATCAAAATACACGTTCCTGAAATGTACACAAAATGAAGAAAAGCTTTAACTACAATCCCCCAGAACAGAAAATTAGTTATGCCACTCTTCATTCATGAAGGTTTCCTGGAGTGGCATTTCATACCTATCTTTCTTAAGGTGCTATTGCAAATGTAACCCTCTGAAACAAACCCAACTTATCTTCCAATGTATCTAAATGTAGAAGACAACCTTTTGTTGGAGACAAAACGACTTGAGAGCTTCCTTTTACAAACGCTTCCATGTTCAATCACACAAATATTGCATTTCAGGAGGAAGAAACTTGCCTACAAAACATTTAGTTAAAACTAGGCTTTGTCATAACGCTACAAAGGAGGAATTCATACCTTCATTGCTGCTGTAATGCTTTAGCTCTGTTGGCAAAAAGCACATAAATGCATTGAAAACCCTTTGAAAAAGCAATCACACAAAACCTACATCTTACTGCCCACTAGTAAACAACACTACCATGGTCAAAATAATTTCGGTTTGGCCAATCTCAGATTAGATGCTGAGTTAGATAGGGCTGGACAACTTCAGTCTGCTATCTAACACTAAGAAAACAAAAAGGCAACAGATCACAACATGCAGCAAAAGAGCAGAAAAGCATAGAGTGGAATTTGACTCATAACATACCTCGTGGGAAGGGTCCAATGTTCTGCACACTTCCACTTCTCATGAGGGAAATCCAAGTGCAAGCAGATTTTAATCATACACTGTGACTGGTAAATGGTTAGCTCAGCTGCTGTGACCGCTTGTCACCATCCCATATAACACAGTACAGTCATACACAAGGAAACGAGGACTGATGTCACAAAGCAGAGATGAAGGGGTGCACATGCAGGGCTGGGTGAGGAGGCATGCAGTAAGTCTGCAGGAGCCCTGCCTAGCCACTGACAGCACTACCCTTCGTTAGCAGTCTCTTTATTTGCAGCTTCTCTACATACAGCTCAGCCGTTACAGAACAAACACAGAACTTGACTCTGACAAGCCCAGCACCAGCTCCTGCTCTCAGCAGATGGCTCAGCACAAGACCACAGCACGCTGCTCATGGGGCCCTATGCAGGAGAGCCAATGTGAGCGATAGCAGGGACCGCAGGAAGCTATGGAGAGCACTAGAGGACATACCTTCTTCTGAACAACGGAGGAAGTGGAATTAATTGTGCTCTCGTCACTATGCATCATGACCAGTTCAGGGCTGCTCTCATCCAGGACCTCCTGCATGCTGCTCACACTGCTGCTCTGACTGCCTGTGCTCACAGACATGCTTGGGATGGAATGGTTGCTGCCCAGACTGTCCATCTTCCTACTCAGGTTTGATCCATGCTCACTGTCCTACAAAACAAGGGGCATCAGTTACAAACACTGCAGAGGATCACCTGCCCAACAGGTGACTACAGTGCCCAAGGTTGGTTTTAAAGGCAACTCTGCTGAGTTAAAGGCTTTTTGCTCAGTATTTTGGCAGCTTCCTTTCTCAGAACTGCATGGGTTATGAAATAATGCACAAAGGGCAGTTAGCTTTTGCTTCTTCCCTTGCAATCCTCACACATCAGGGGCCAGGCCAGCTTTTTCCACATCTCAGCAGGTCTGGGCACAGCTCTGCTTTGAATAGGACACACCAGGAATAGTGGATCGGTGGTGAAAGGAGTCCTACAGCTGAGGAAGGAACAAACTTTTAAGTTTGTATTAAAACAACATTCTGAGTTTGGGTATGCTACATCACATCTGGTGAGTCAGAAGAGATGTAGGATGACGAATCCACCTGTTATGATTAGGTAACTATCTCAGGGTGCTTCACAGGTTGGTGGTTTTAACCTCTGTGTCCCGAACAGTCAGCAATTCTATTCTTTCCAGCTAATAAAAGCCTCCCATCCTGCGTTTTCAGCCAAGATAAATTCTTATGTAATCTTCATTCACCTTTAAACACCTGACTCAGAAGAATCTGCATTATTATAGTGATTAAAGCTATTGTAATCTGCTTAGGCATACTTAAATAATTATTCCTCACACAGGACATGTTTTTTCTTCTACATGGGAACATCAGAAGGTAGCATCTTCTTCTCTTGGTTTTATATGAGCTCAGTAATCCCAGAACATGAGCTTAATCTGGACTGACTCAGAGAATTATAGAGTCTCTTGTAATAAACTAACAAGACTGAAGATGCTTGCAAGGAGTTCACAGTGAGGACTGGGAGCTCTGAAGAGCCTTCAGCTCCTGCTCTGAGATAGCTTTGATTCATCCACGCGAGTGGCTGCACTACACCCTGCTGCTTCTTGCCTCCAAAGTGAGCTTGGGGAGAATCATGCCTCAAATCAATTGACAGTGAACTCATTTTGTTGGAAACTGCAAGAAAGAAGTTTGACAGATTTGTGTTTGATTGTGTGATTATTTTTAAGCAATTAGCAGATCATTCAGAGCCTGTATAAAAGCACTCAGCAGCCAAAATACACAGGAAAATGAAAACATTTCCAGGATGCTCACACCAAGTTGCCACAGAAATAACATCTGAGATGGGAATGTGTTTAACTAATAAACACATATAAACTAATACATAATACTAAACACTAATAAACACAAGGGCAGAGATGCGATTGCATATGCAACCTTAACACTGACTTCCTGACTTGAATACTTTCCAGGTAATCTCAACTTTCTTGCAAAAGGTCTGAGGAAAGCATTAGTATTGTTGGGAGTGTTAAAAAGGGGATTCGCAATATGCCTTGCACTGAGAAACTCCAGGGCAGAAAGAGGAAGCAACTTGTGGCATTCTCAGCTTCTGTTAACCAGTTTAGAAACTGAAGCAAGTGCTGTGTTTTACTTCAGTCATTGTTCTTGCTGTGTGTGCAACACGACCTCCATTGGTGGTATGCAAGCTCAGTGGTAAAACCAGTGCAGAGCATGCTGTGCACATGCAGAGTGAGAGGTTCATTAGAAGTGTTAAGGCCTGGAGACACACCTTTCTATCCTTTTTAGAAATGGGGACAGGAAGAACAGAGGAAGATGCATCTCAATCAGTACTAGCACACCTCAGCTGTGGAGCTTGGATCTGCTGCCACCCCTTCCCCAAAGTGAAGGTCAATATAAGCATCAGTCTCTTCTTCCTGTACACTCTCGTACCTGACAGCCAGGCTTGCCCACTGCTTAAACCAAAGCATTAGACTAGCTTTAAAAGAGTATCTGACATATGCAAGCCTCAAAGCCAAGTCCCCAAATATATGTTAGACTTTGGCATCTCATTGCGTGTGATCTTGCTACACTGCAAGAAAAAGGAATATATAACAATTTCCCTATGATTTTTGTGGTTGAGAATCAGGCATGGATTTATTTAGCCAAGTGCCTACACCAAATGACATTAATTTCCATCTAATCTCATCAATTGAAAAATGACTGGTTTCCCTCTCTAAGCCACAGCTACTGTCAATTATCACACATTGATGAAGTGGGTGGTTTATTACAAGATTTCAACTGCAGCTGAATTTTATCTTTAATCTTTCTTTCTTTAATATTAAAGAATTAAAAAAAAATAAGTCTCACTAATTTGGCGATTTGCTTTTCAGCTCATGATAAATTTACTGTAAAGTAATGAGCCTACGGTAATTGAAAATAAAAATTAACATTAATCAAGCAGTCTTGATTTTGCTATGAGAATGAAAAGCTCAGACCATCACTAGGCTCTCCTTTGCACAGCCTGTGGGTTATTTTTTTCATCACAGAGGATCTCCCTCCAAATGAGTTTCTTTCCCAAAGTTTTCAGAAGAAAAGCAACCATCTGAAAAAGCCAAAGTTGTTGTTTTGTCAATAAGTGCACATCTAATGTTGAGCAATGGCTGGTAATGCTCATCATCCTATCCTAGCCCTGCTGATTCTGTTGGTATTCAGTTGGTATTTCAACCAGATGGACCACATCCATGTTGTGGATGCTCTCGTTCTGCCCCTTAAAGACAGAAACACATCTCACTTGCCCTGAAATCTATGAGAACAGTGCAAATAGGGTAATGAAACCAAAGTACCTCCTCCTCCTCTTGAGACTCAGTCAGGGGGCCGTTCCGTGTCTCTTGGAAAAGGATTTTCTTCATTTTCCTGTACTGAAGGTTATCCAGTTCTCGTACTGCATCTTTTGTCCTTTGTATGAGGTCTATGAGGACTCTTGGTGGTCGATCTCGGCGAACAAAATCGTGCTGAATTCAAGAAAATAAAACATGTGGTCTCAGATGTGACACCAGGCTGTCCGATCTACAAACACAGACTACTTTGGGTCACCCGAAACAACAGCTCACATTCAGGAATTAGTGATACCTGTTACAAAAGGCTCCAGACACACTCAGCACTGATTGCACTACAGCACACAACCAAGGGGATCACTCTACCCGCCATGAGGTTCAAAGTGTAGGCTGCAAAATGCTTTGTTCCAAAGTCAGAGGAACTGCTTTCAGCACAGAACATGATCAAATACAGAGAAATGAGGCAAAAATCACTTTGCTATTGGAAACTCATGTGCACATAAGCATCAATGGCAGGAAATGCAGGTGGATGGGGAGGCCTGAGATCCTTTGGACTCACTTTTGGGACCAGGGTCAGATTTCCTAGGCTCTCAGCCAACAGAGCTGCTTCTTTCCTTCTTGAATCCCTTCACTTTAAGGTGAAGACAGTGCCACTTCAAACCTTGCAAAGGCACAGGTCTTCAGAATGAACAAAATGAATAAAGGACAAAGAGGAAGCAATCCTGATTACAGAAGATTACCTGCAAAGAGTTACCCTGAAGCTGACCTATTCCAATTCAAATCAAACCAGGAATATGAGTGCAAGGTTTATTTATTGTCAAGGCTTTTTTTGCCAACTCCTGCAATGAATGTACAAGAAGCACAAGTTTTAAGTGCAGATGTAATAAATTGTTTAATGGATTTTAAGTACGTGATTAAAGGCTCATCTCTGACTTATCAGCCATGTTCTCCTGCACTGTACAGCTGGCAATGGGCTATGAAAGCCCTTCTGATCCAACCTCTGAGTAAGGCAGACAGCCTGAGCATTCGCTTGCCAACATTCTACGTGGGATCACCATCACTGGTTGTGCTGCTTAATGCATACCACAGGAGATAGATAGCTCTGAAGAACTCACATCACTTGTAGAAATATGAACAAGAAGGGAATAGGAGAGAAGTTTCCTGCCCTGCACAGCACGTGCCACAGTGGATTTTTGTTAGTGAGCTCAGCAGCTGGCTCGCACCCATCAAGCAGCACCCAGCAGTATGACACCTGGCTGCCCAGCCCCAGCTCCTGAGCTACAGCTGGCCAACCAGGAGGTGCATCCCTGCCCATAGCTGCTGCCATCCCTCAGACTCCAGGACCAGTACACCCAACTGGAGCTCAGCAACAGGCATGCAAAACCCGGCCCTCCTTAAGGCAGAAGTCTTGAATACAAAGAAGTTGAAAGGATGTAAAGATCTTCTTTTAATGACTTGTACATAAGCAAAGAAAGAAACATGCCACAGGCTTATTTCTTGTTTTTAATTGAATTCAAACTGGAGCGCATCTGAGTTTTGTTAATGGAGACTGCCAGTCCCTTCAGTATCAATTCCTTATAACTAAAAATTCCACGCACTATTTCAAACAGAAGAAACAATTCATTTCTGCTCCTCTGTGCAGATCCACACCGCTTACTTCCCTGTAAGAAGTGACAATCTGCAGCTTATTTATGATTAGAAAAAAGTAACCATTTGTATCTCACTGCAGGTAAACTTCAGAAAGCAGTAATGCACTTGGGACAACAATCCCAAACTTAAGTTCCTCCTATCTGTCCACTGTGTACTTGTTTATGCACATCCTTTAACACTGCAAATACTGAATGGGAAGCTACATGCTTCATAGCTACACAAATATTAAGAATGGGGCCCTATAGAAACTCTATGGCAGATGCAAAGGAACAACCAGCCAGTAGACCTGCGTAAGGAAGACACAACTCTAAATGCTCAGCTGCATGAAAGAGCTGTCTAAATTAGATGTATGAGATGCAGTTACTGCTCTGCTAGGTACTGCACAGCTTGGTAAGAAATGATGGCTGAAAGAATGTCATTTGGTCACTTCCCTCAAATTCTAAGGAGAAAACCCAACAGACTCCAGAAGAGGAAGAGGTTAATGCAGAGGTGAGCAGCAAGTTGGCTGGAAGAGTAACCACCAGAACCACAGCTCCTGGGAACGCCATGCATGCTGAGCAAAAGAACACAAGTGTTAAAAACAGGTTAGATCATTGCTTCTAGTTTTGAAAGGGAGAATATTAGCCAGATGGGTTTTATTCTCCTTTTTCTTGCCCAGGGTGGTAAACAGAATACATTTCTGAGCACCCCTTGCCATTCAGATCCCTTTAGGAAAACGTGGCTGCAAAGATTTTGCTCT
>JAOWBP010004343.1:9345319-9357198 GCA_028571105.1 Tragopan temminckii | reverse complement strand
GTGTTCTTTCAAATCGTTTCTTGTCTTTTCTGTTTGGCATAGCTCATATCAGTGCTCTTTTTGTTGCCAGGGAGTTTGTTTTTTACATCTAGCAGCTCTGAAACACGACAAGACAAAAACAATGTGACTAAAATAGTTGTAAGTGAAACTCCCTCTAGAGCCTTAACTCAAAAAGTGTGGAAGAGTTTTAATTTGTACCTTGTTTGTTGGGAGGAGGATAAGGATTGAATCTCTCCCAAAGGTCTGGAGCAGAGAGAGAAATGTCTTTGCCCTTCAGGACTTCCCTCTTCAGGGCATCATTGGTGTTCCTCTGGCCAAGAGAAATTGTATTTTCAGAGTGCTCTTGAATCTCTAATGCTGAATGATAAACCACATGTTCACCTTTTCTGAGCAAGGAAATGCCTCAGATAATTACTCTTTTCCTTTTTTAGGCTTCTAAAATATTTCTTAAGAGCAGTTGTTAATAAAAGTGTTTTTTTGCATAGCGAAAAGGGGCTCTTAGAATATCTCATGTACATCAGTCTGACTTGGTTTTAAAACTAACACAATATAAAATAAAATCCAGACCTCCAAATATGAGATAACCTTCTAACGTTTGCTTTCATTGGCATGGAAGTACCATCGTAGGCTGGAAAAAGGAAGGAGGTTCTGTAATCCAGAGTGTGCATTTGAAACATCCCATAGGCCTTTGTGAACATTCTGAATAGAGGTAGCAAGGTTGTTGCAAAGTTGTTCTCATATTTTTGCCTTGTCATTTGTTGCTTTAAATCTGAATGCCATTTGCACAGATAATAGCATTCTAACATACAGATTGGTCATTTCTCACTAAACCAATGAATCTCAGTGCTAGTGAACCTGGGTATGTTCAAACCCAGCCTGACCATTGGCTGCAACTCTTTGTAGTGGTGGGATATAGTAAGGGATGTCCCAAGTTCCCTTGTAGCTTGTATACGCATTGAGGATGTAATTGCTGTTAGTTTTCCTGTTTAAACTATTGTTCCTGTTAAGGCACTTCATGTTCCCTTGTATCTGGAATTGCATTTCATTTCTCCCAGTAAATTCTGTGGTGAACTGATTGCTATCTACGGATGATATTAAAAGGCTTTGTACCTTGAACAATGGAAATGCTTGAACTGAAAATGACAGCCCCTCTCAGCTGTAAAGCTATCGTATACATTAGTTTTGTCCTATGTCATTAAAATACTCTGACTTTATGCAGTGGTTGCAGAAATTAGCTTTTGGCATAGCAGTGCATTAATTGGTCATAGTGTTCCGTTCAAATTCGTAAAGAGAAAGTAATTCATTTATTCTGAACTCAAAAGTTTTTTAGACTTATACTAGTATGAGGGGCACTGGTTTGTGGTGTTAGCAATAGCCTCGGAGCTGCAGTGTCCCAGGGGTGGGTTTTGGTATACGAGTGCAGTGATAATTGTGGTTGACACAACAGATGATCTTGTTGACATTTTTTAGTTAAAAGAAAACATCTTTGTGCAGTTCAGATGTGGGCACTGGTCTGATCTGAAACTTAGAACTCTTTTTATCAGTGTAACTGCATCTGTGCAACACTTGTAATACGGGCAGTGCCATTGATCAGGGCTGGATAGCAGAACTTCAAGACGAGACCTTGGCTTGGGCTTGAGGCCTCTTCCATATGACGATCTCTGTTCTACTGAAATAAACATACTCACATCTAGAACGTGTATCCAAGTCTTTGCATTAAAACTAACCTTGGATTTGCTCTGTCTCTCATTGCAGATGAAGCTGCCAGCGTTATTCAATTTGGTAAATCAGCCAAGCGATCGCCGGAGTCAACTCAAATTGGGCAGTATGGGAACGGCTTGAAATCGTGGGTATTAATCACAGCCAGTCTCCTGAGATTGCGGAGATTAGAGCTGAGATAGCCAGTGTTTAGTTGTTTTGTTTTTGTTTTGTTTTTTTTTTGCTTAGAGATGTTTCTTTTATCAGAAAAAACACATGCAGATGAAATCTAAAAAGACACCGTGTTTTGGTATGCAGGAACACTTTGGACATGCTCTGAGCTGGTTGCAGTGTTTTGTTGTCATGTTGTGATACGGGTATGGTCAGAGCTGGAAAAAGTAGTGAAAGGCAGGAACAAAAAAAACTTTGTGCCTGTGTTAGACAAATAGTGAGATTGAAGCAAAATAATGCTGCAGCCTCTTACTAGGAAATTTGGCTGGTGCAAGTCAGATGGACTTACACTGCATAGCATGAGGTTTGGAAAGCTCCATTATACTTCAACTTTAAACTGTGAGTAGTATGAGGGGAAAGAGTTTAGAGAGCTTGAGTTCTTCTTGTGAAGATGTCCAGGGTTAGATGCTTTTTTGGGAGGAATGATACATTTGGAAAGACAGGATCATTGCTATTTTTAAGCCATTTTCTCTGTTATCTGCTTTTGGTATCTCATAGTTGAGCAGAATGGAAACAGATGACTTGGTCTGCTTTTTGAAGTATTTGCATAAGTTCTGCTAGTTTGCTAAAAAGTGGTGGTCATCTATTGTAACGTGCTGCCTGAAATCTTTCTCCAGGGGTTCCATGCGGATTGGGAAAGATTTTATCCTGTTCACAAAGAAAAGTAACACCATGACTTGCCTCCTCTTGTCCCGGACGTTTCATGAGGAAGAAGGCATCGATGAGGTTTGTACGTAATGAAGTAAAGTGATGAATGCTGAAATCAGCATGGTTCTACCTACTGAAAATTTGTATACCTTTAGTTCAGATGTTCTTTATCTGAATTCCTAACATGGAAGTATTTCTGTGCTCAAGCTTGGCCAATAATGAAAAGTTTTAATTTTGCATTACAGTATGTCAAGAAGTATTTTTCATTGTGATATCTGAGGGAGCTGCACAAAGAAGCCATTGATGGAGCAGTGGGCAGCCAGCAGTGGTGTGTGCAGCTATCATAGTGCCACTGGAGCCAGGAGTTTTGGCATGAGCTTAATTCTAAAATGAGGAAGGGACATGCCCCATCTTTGGAGGCATTCAAGGCCAGGCTGGATGTGGTTCTGGGCAGCCTGGTCTGGTGGTTGGCGACCCTGCACATAGCAGGGGGTTGAAACTAGATGATCATTGTGGTCCTTTTCAACCCAGGCCATTCTATGATTCTGTGACTCTCTGTGCTTGGTATACATCTGCAATCTATAATTCTATTTGTGCTTCTGTTCTAAACAACAGAAAACTGACAACCTTTCTAGAATCATATAAAAATAATTTAAAAAGGAAGATCAGAATAAATGAAGAACACTTAAGGTCAAGAGAGGTGTTAAGCACAGGGGTTGATGTTGTTTGTTGTTGGTTTTTTGTTGGTTTTTTTTTTTTTTTTAAAGAATGAAAGCTCGTGGTTTTTTTTAGCGTTAGGTATAAATCATTGCCAGATGAAAGAAAGCCATGGGTTGTGTTGATGTTGAGCAGCCAAAACTTCACAGGTTGCTTTGGAGCCGTTTGCTCCAAGACTAAATGTTGCAGAAGAATAACTTGGGAGGCTGGAGGAGAGAGATCCTTGAGCATTTGGCAGTTATGCAAAGCACTGCAAAGTTAAGAAGAGCTCCTGCACTAACGCTTGGCCTGTAGAAAGGGCTGAGTTCACTCAGCATCGATTCACATAAATGGCACAGAGGGGTGAGTCTGGGTTGCTCCTGATACAGTGCTGTTTGCAGGTCATTGTTCCACTGCCCACCTGGAATGTGTGGAACCGAGAGCCTGTGAGTGACAACATGGAGAAGTTTGCTATTGAGACAGAGCTAATTTACAAGTATTCCCCGTTCAAATCAGAACAGCAAGTGATGGAGCAGTTTAATAAGATCCGTGGTGAGAAAGGTATGTATGTATGGTGCTGGTCATGGGCAAGGTAGTTTAGGGTTTGGGTTGGATTTGTCTAATCAACTTGTTACTTGCTTAGGCACTCTGGTGATCATCTTTAACCTCAAACTGATGGACAACGGGGAGCCATAGCTGGATGTGACTTCTGACCCTCGAGACATTCAGATGGCAGAAACTCCCCCAGAGGGAACGTGAGTGTGACTGACATTACGAGCCCTTGGATTTTGATCCAGTTGTTTTGGGTTTGACTGCATACTGTGTGCGTATGGTTTTTTAAAAGCAGTTTTTTCTGTGGTGAGTAGTTCTTAGCAGTTTGGAATTCATGCATACAAATAGCTCACAGACACTACACCTTTATGTTTGGTCTGAATTTCTGCATTGACTTGTCTCAGTCAAAGCAGCAAACTCAATGACCTTTGATGTCATAAAGGGGGGATGCCCTGAGCTATGAGTGTAATTTTCTGTAGTTATCAGGTTTTTGTCAGAGTGATGCTGGTCATGGGTCTGATCTCAAACAGATGTTTAGCTTGTGGTTAAACGAACACCAAGAAAATGTGAGTTATTGTGCAGGTCAGCTTCAGTGAGCAGATGATGCTGGTGGATGCAGGCAGCCACTGGACCTTCCTTCAGGTGAAGAAAGAGAATGTGCACAGAGGGCAGCTTAGAGGAGCAGAGGGTGGTGATGTCTATTCCACATATCAGGGAAGATGAGCTTTCTGGAAGCTTTGTAGCCTGAAAAGGAAAAATTGACCTAAACCATTGTGGTGTTTGAATATATTGGCTTTATGCTGGGTATGCAGGTGCAGCAAAGCTCTTGGGGACCTCTAGGGACCTAACAGGATTCTCAGTTTCCTTAATGCACGATGGTGAGCGTTCATGATTACCGCTGATAAAGGAAGGAGCTGCTTCTCCCATGTGCTGTTATTTCTGTGTTTGATCAGGGCAGGTTCTGTTGGAGCATACTCCTGATGAACTGAAAGTGAAGTGTACTAACAAGTAGAACACTTGGTGTTAAGTGGTTCAGGTCGTAGGTATCACCTTTATTATCCAGCTTTATTCAGAACATTCCTTCCAAGCTACAGTAATATGTATGTAAATGTTTTGCAACAATATGTAAAATATACAACTTGATACAAAAATCTACAGAACACGGAGGTTGAAAAAAATACCACCTGAATGATAAAATAGAAAAACCTTTTCTTTTACCTCACTCACTTGTTGAAGGTTGCATGTTTGCAATGTTTTGGAGTAGATGCCTGATATGGCAACACAGCAAGGTATTAATCGTGCTGTAGGTGCCTAAAATAAGTCAGAGGGTAGTGAAAAGCAGTGTGAGGAGGTGATTCTGTTGGTCATTTGGAACCTAGGTAGCAATTTCTTGGAAAACAAGAATCTTACAAGTTTTTTTTCAGTGGAGAAACTTGTTCATTTTGTTTGCACAGAGGTGGAGGCTGCGTGACAGTAGTATGTCTGGGCTGTTCTTAGCTGGAGAAGAATCGAGAGGGGAAAAGTGAAGGAAAGAGGAAAGACAAAAGATAAGCACTCTGTTTATGGAGTCATTGGTTACTCAGGGGATTAATTGAATGAGTCATCTTTGAACTATGTGGTCATAATAGGGAGAGTGTCTCCCAGTAGCCCTACAGGGAAATGCAGAACAAACTTAGTTTCTGTACACATCTCTCTTGCAGAAAGCCTGAGCGCCGCTCCTTCCGTGCCTATGCTGCTGTGCTGTACATTGATCCCAGAATGAGAATCTTTATAAATGGACACAAGGTACAAACCAAGAGGCTTTCCTGCTGCTTGTACAAGCCAAGGTAAGCATTACAGCCAAACTCTGCTTACACATGCAGGACCTTTCTTACGAAAAAACGTTTAGCATTTTGCTGTCTGGATGTATTTTACGTAACTCCACATTGAAGCCACAGAAACAGATCATAAGAGACAGGAATGTCACACAGGACAATGTCAGATGCTTTGTATGGGTGCAGACAGATGATGTTAGTTGCTCTGTCTATATTTACCAAGGCTGTAACCTCATCAGAAGGCCACCAGATTTGACAGGCACAGTTTGCCCTTAGTGAAGCAATCACCAATCACCTCTTTATTTTCCATGGGCTTTAGCATAGTTTCCAAGAGGATGTGCTTCAATGTGTGGCCAGGCACAGAGGTGGGCAACTGGCCTCCAGTTCCCCTGGTCTTCCATTTTTTAATAGGACAGGAAAATACCTATGGGACATCCTAGAATTATTACAGAAAGGAAACCACACTGAATGCTTTGAAATACTTATTTTGAAAATTAACTTTTATCGGTGGTTAATCTAGGTTTGAATAGAGATTGGGAAAAACTGTTCCCTGTCTTCCCGTTTAATTCCCTTAAACATGGCACATTTGAAAGTGAGATGAGGTGTGCTGTCAGTTGCCTTAAAAGAGAATATAAAAGGTTCTAAGGATGAGAGGGGAATAAAGGGAATGTGTATTTAGGTCTGTCGGAGACAATAATATTCCTCTGTCCATGATAGCACACACAGGCTGCATTCTAAGGTAGCCGTATGCCTTAATAACACACCACCATTTTCTACTGCAGTAGAGTTTTAACAGTGTGGGCCCACCATCACCTTCCTGGGTACTTTTACTAGTTGCAGTTAGTTGTCAAGCTGCTGATTAGTGCCCTTTGAACCTGGCCAATTTTCAGCTTACATAAGTCTGCCTGCCAAGCTCATACTTACTCAGCTTCTTTAATTAGAATTTGGAAAGTGGTGTCAGAAACCTGAGAAAAGTCAAGCGAGATTGCATCGACTGCTCTCTCCTTCTCAGCCTTTTCACTGTCAAAGGCAGTCAGAATGACTTGCTGCTGTAAATCCTGGTTTGCTTGGTTGACAGTATCTTACACTCTGAATTTCTACATTTTACCTATGTGTGATTGCCATGTGCTGTTTCATCCCGTGCCACAGTTCAGAAGAGTACTATGGAAGGAAAGCAAAAGAGGAGAGTCTTTCTTTAGAGTATCTAGACTGCATCCTTGTACTCCTAATGCCAGCCATGGGTGGCTGCATGGCTGCTGAAACTTCATCGTAGATTTTGAGAGCCCTTCTGGTAGGTGCCCACAGTGTGCCATGAACAGGTTGTGAAAATTCATTCACTTCCGTTCTGGCACCTAAACAGAGCTTATTCTCTTTTGAATAGCTCTTTCTTGAGGGACTTGCTAGAGAAAAGCCAGTCAATCAGTCGTTTTTGAGAATGAAGTTCTTCTTTTTACACCTGTTGGTGATTTGTTTGCTTGCATGTTTCCATGTTTTACTGAAAATTCAGGGTGCTTGTGTCATGGATTTTCCCTTTAGAGTTGAAGCCAGAGCTCATGCATCTCCGTCTAGCTACTGCGTTGTCTGCAGCTTATTGCTGCTATCCTGTACTTGCAAAATGACTGTGATTTGTACAGGAGCATAGAGGGGAAGCATACTGATGTTACAGCATTCCTTTGGAGGACAGTTAATGCTATAGCACTTGGGCACAGCTGTCTGTGGCAGAACTGCTGTAGTCTAGGCCAGGTTACTGCTGAGCTTTCCTAGCCAGCAAACAAGCATGTAGCAGGCAGTGATGGTTCTCCTGGCTGACAGCCCAAAGGATGCTGTGCTGAGCGTTCTACATAAGGGTTATTTGCTAATCTCTGCAGAAGAGTCATGATGCCCAAGTGTTAATTTTATTCATATCCTCCTAATTAAAGACTGTTTAAGTACTGTAATGGAATGGCATTCATCCATCAGTATAGAGACACACCTATCCATTTCTATTGCTGGATTTTTAAGAAAACGTGTTATAAACTAGCTTGCCATGCTAAGAGCAGGCCGTTACTTGATGGTGAGCTAAGAAATGATCCTGACTGTAGTCTTTTCACATCCTTGGTGAGCTTTTGGCCAGGTGCCTGTCTGCTTGAAATGATCACTTCATGCTCTGCATTGAGCCATTCTGGTCTCAGGATCTGCTAAGGAGGGTCACCTGCTGAAGGTACCATTTGTAGGACAGTAACTGCCTTCATCTCTGAAGGAAGATCATTTAACAGTGACTTGTCTGCAGGTTAATTTTTTTACGTTAGAGAACGAAAAATGGAAATCTGTAATGGTCTTCAGGGTGTTTTAATGCCTTTATTGTGCAGATCTGGGTTTTGCAGCCTTTGTTTTGCTCTCCTTCAAAAATAACAGCTTGTGCTCTGAGCAGGACATCTGTTGTCCTTCTGTCACCTGTCCTTCCTGAATGCTGTCTTTCTGTGGGTTGTATAATCAGCTACCAATGTGGCCCTCCCATTTGGGTGGGAGAAAGGGATCCAAGACTGCTGAGGAAGCAGTTTTTCCTTACAGAACGGCTCTGGATATATTCTACCCTTTGCTAGAGTTCAGAGAGGCCTCATACACCTTTCTGGGACCTGTGATGTCCAGGAGTCAGGAGCAGGTTGCTTTTGTGCAGATCTTTCAGCAGCATTTATAGGTGTGATGCTGCAGCACCACCCTCCCTGGAAGCTGCTTTCATCTCATGAACAGTTACTTCATCTGTTGCCTCCCACAGTCACTGTTTCAACTTGTTTTGCAGCACAATACATGCAGCGAGAAGTAAGCAGGCTGTTCTGCACATTAGCTTATATGCCTGCTATTTGAGCAAGCAGTGATCTCAGCAGGCATCAGGTGCTGGTGGCTGCAGTAGCACTGCATGCTGCTTTGTTTGCCTTGGCTGTCTCTGTGAACTGTGTGCTATTATTGTACCCTGTGCAAGAGAGTTTCCTTCATGAGGACACTCTAGGATGATTGTAATGAACATCTTGAAGGCAGGAAAGTGTGGATTTCTTGTCTGTCAGACTTCTCAATGCATATCTGTTCCCACCACTTGAGTGTGAGCTTTCCTGGCTGTAGCCAAAGCCATCTGGCATTGCAAAATAAAGCAAAACGTAATGGTTGGGTGGTTTCTTCTCTCTGGAATTGTTCAGTCTCTGGGACAGTTTATCTGGAACCAAATCTGTGTTCCTTGTTTTGCTTTTGGGCTATTGAACATTTCTGCAAGTAACTGAAGCTGGTGCAGGGAGCGGCGCTGGGAAGGTAGGAGTGGAGCTGGGGTTACAGCTTAGTCTGCCTCTCTGGGTTGAAAAGGAGGAGGTGTACCTTGCTTGGTGAAGCAGTCTGTCTGTGATCATGCCCAAGTACTTCTCTTAGAATCATAGAATGGCTTGAATTGGAAGCAACCTTAAAGATCATCTCGTTCTAACCTCCCTGCTGTGGGCACGGATGTTTTCCACTAGACCAGGCTGCCCAAAACCCCATCCAGCCTGACTGAGAACAATTCTGGAGATGGGGCTGCAGGGGCACTCTGCTGGCTTACATCCAGCTTCTTGTCCACCAGAATCCCCAAATCCTTCTATGCAAGGTTGCTCTCAAGGAGTTCTTCTCCCTGTCTGTACACTTAGCTGGGATTGCCCCGACCCAGCTGCAACACTCTGCACTTGGCCTTGTTAAACCCCATTACATTCATGTGGGCCCACTTCTCAAGCTTGTCCAGGTCCCTGTGGATGGCATCCTTTTCTTTCTATCATATCAACCACACTGCTTAGTTTGGTGTCTTCAGCAAACTTACTGAGGTACTCTCAATACCACTGCCTGTGTCACTGATAAGGATGCTGAAGAGCACTGGTTGCAGGACAGATCCCAGGGAGACACCCCTTGTCACCAGCCTTCACCTGGACATAGAGCTGTTGACCATAACCTTCTTCCTCAAGAGTCATTTGTTGAGATCATTCAGCTTCACCCTGTTCCCTCTCACCCAGGAATGTAAGGCAGAATGCAGATGATGTAATTTAATTATGCCAACATGTTGACAGCAGTTGTGTTTTTTCAGAATGTGTTCTGGTTCTTGGCTCCAGGTAGCTTAGATCATCCTCAAGTAGGTTTGAGGAGATTGCACAACCCAATACCCGACTCTGCCTCTCCTAATGTGGTTGTTTGACATGTTGCACTGTATATGGAAGGTAAAACAAGCCATTGCAACTCAATAACATTTTACAAGGTTGTAAATCAGAAGTGTCCTGAAATTTAGAAGCTGCAATTTGAAGCTGTGTTCAGACATTTCCTATGCTGCTTTACAGGCTTTGAGCTAACTCTGCCTGGAGGTGCGTGCTGTGAAACTGCGCATTGCTATTTGCAGGAGATAGGAAGGATTATTTATCTGGAGTGGAAGGTTTTTTTTTTTTGAGAAGTTTTATATATATGTTCAGTACTCTTTTCCCTTCTGAAGAAGTCGTTCTCCTTAATCTTGGATTCCTTTCAAGAATATGGGATTTGTTACACCTTCCCTGTGTAATGTGGAAGGGAATGATGTAGCTGCAGTTACTGCTAGAGCATCTATGACTTAAAGATATGGCCTGAGTACTTCCAAAATGCCCAGTTACTGATTCATAAACCTCCTCCATTTATTGTGTATCCAGGGGGGAAAAAAGTAGAGTAGCATGTGGAGACCTTATTTTCTAAAAAAAAGTGATGAAATCTTGCTTTGACCTTGCTGCTGAGATTGCTGATGATGTTTTGGTCATCACAGGATGTATAAATACACTTCAAATCGTTTCAAGACTCGTGCAGAGCAAGAGGTGAAGAAAGCAGAGCACATGGCGAGGATAGGTGAGTCCTGGGGGTATGCGTGCATCCTGACTGTGCTGTAGCAAAGGTAAGGACGAGGTCGTTTCACTGGGTATCACCTGAAGTTGTTAGTTCCTGTGGTCACCGTGGTTGCTCAAGAAACTAGTTACTATGGATGACTGAGATTTGCTTCTGTGCAGTGGAGGGGATTTATATTGTTCCTGAAGGCCACTTCCTCTAGGGAATACATGTAACAAAATAACCCTCGAGGTGCACAGCTCTCCCTTGCTCCAGCTGAAGCCCTCTGTATTTGTTATCTCACAGTTCTGTTCTTCTTGGATTAATTCCCTGTTGAAGTTGTTCAGCAACAGATTTTTGTTCTTTTAGGCATAAAGTGATATGGGTGTACAACAGAATCCTGATGTTTTATTTATGTCCTTCATGCTCCAAGGCTACCTTTTGTCTACAGGAGAATCCATACTTGATAATACTGGGTACTCAACATATAGAAAGTGCATAAGCTACAAGTATAGCTTTTAATTATGCAAAATGTATGAAATTTAACAAATCCTTCCCTCCAATCCCTGGTGGGGATGGTTGGGGGTATCTTGGAGTTGTAAGATGTGTTAAACTGTGTCTTCTGGTTTCATAAATAAAAACGTGATGTTGCAGAGGTGTGTGTCTTAAGAGCTGCTCTAGGCACATGCATTTGTGCAGATCAGATCATGATTATGGTGAGGAAGAGGCAGTGCCATGTTCTACATATGCACTCATAACAACAATGTGATTTTTGACCCTGCCCAAAGCAGCAAAAGGATCTAATTCTCCATTCTTATTTCTATATGAAGTATGATAGATCATGAAATTCAGGCAGTTTATCCTGTGCCTCTATCCTCATAGATGAATTTTTTTAGATTGAGGCCTATAGCCAGAGCAGGCGTTCAGCAAACTTGCATTCTGCTCAAGAAGGTTGCAGATACCATGATTTGGAGAGGTTTCTTTCTTGCAGCATTACATGAGGCCTTCATGACTTTTGAAAGGTGAGCTTTAGTGCATTGGCAGTGAGGAATGCTGCCATTCAGTGTCCCTGTGCCAAGAGCAGATACCAGCACTGAAATGGCTATCAGCACTGAAACATAAACTCACCTTCATCACCAAAGCACTTGACTTTCCCCAGTAGTGAAATGAGTGCTAAACAAAGGGCTTTGAACTGCTGAAAACTCAAGGCAAACATCAGACCTTGTCCTGCAAGAACTGATTGCATTGAGTCTTCAGGGCTAAAACATTCTTGTAGCATTAACCTCAGCTGCAGTGGAACAGATCTCATTTCTTTGCTTTTGGGAAAATCAGTTTCATCTTTAATATTCTGTTCCATGTACCAAGGGCTCTCTTTCTGCTGTTGATAGAGAAGATTAATTTTTCCTTATTTCCAGC
>JAOWBP010004343.1:9333925-9343943 GCA_028571105.1 Tragopan temminckii | reverse complement strand
CCTTCCTAAACAGATGTACCCATTTCGCAGATGTGACTCACATTCTGCTCAAGGCAAGGGCAGGATCAGAAGTATTTAATTCCTCACATCCTGCTCTGGCACGGGCACTGTACAGCCTCCTACCAGCACTGTGGATGCCACATCACCGAGACGTGAAGGAGCTGTGTGATGAGAAAGGTCCCGCATCTGTCTGAGGAGGAGCAATGCTGTTGCAGGCACTGAGGACTCCAGTTCTCATCATACCCAGCTGGCACGCACCACTTCTCTTTGCTCTGATTTGTTTCAAGCATCAATCTTCGGGGCTGAACCTCTGCTGTGTCTACCATCCCGTGCACAAGAGAACCAGCAGGTCTGTCCATCGGTCTGCCTGCTCCTGCTGCTCACAGAGGTGCAGGCACTCCGCAGTGTTATGAGCAATGCGTGGCACACGGAATGTTGCATGGGGCCCAGTGGAGCAGGGAAGAGCAGTTGCACTGAGCCGGATGCTCCTGCTGTATCTCACTGTGCCAAGCACCTGGTTGTGCCGGTGCCATGCTGCCAACAGGAGCAGCTGCACAGCATCAGAGGATGCAGCCACAAGGCTGGCAAGAGCACTGCGTCTGCTGGGAGCAGAGGGAGATGAGAGGCAGAGGCTGGAGCAGGGCTGGCACGTGCTCAGGACAGCAATATGTGTGCAGGACTAGGATGAGTTCTGTGCGCCATTCAGGGCAAGAGCAAGCCTGCAGGCAGCCACAAGGATGGAGACCTGAGCAAAGGCACAGCTGGTAGTCAGGAAACTCAGTCCTGCTTGCTTTAATGCAGATAAGTGGCTGTGTGGGGCTGTCCCAGCCCTTTGCCATCTCACAAGCAACACCTGGAGCTGGGCAGAAAACTCTCTGTCAGTCCAGAGGAGAGGTCACACATCTGTTATGGTTCCAACACAGCTCTAAATGCCTGTACAAGGCTCTGACCATGTGAGCAAGGGAAGGAGGCTGCTCCAGCATCTCCATAGGCAGGACATTCCTAAGAGGTGACCTGTCCGTCCCCAGCCCCCCCCATCTCTCCAATTTCTTTGTCACACTGTCTGAACACAGCTATTTTTTCCCTTTTTGGGACACCTCTGGAGCTCATAAATCACAATGCTGAGATTTGCTATAGCCAAGAAAGGAAGGGTTTGGAATAAGGACAAGGGGTACAGGGAAGATACCAATCTTTGTAACTTAAAAACCAGGTTACAGACATTCCCAAACGTGATGGTCTTTCATAGGGGCTTCCTAGAAGCTGTGCCACGAGCAAAGAGTCCCTGGGCACAGTCTGCTCTCACTGTCAGGATGGCTGCAGGCAGTTCCCCATGGGAGAGCTCTTCTGGGGCTGGGCAGGGGGAAACCAACTTCTGCATGGCCACCAAGCCAGGGCCCCCTGCACCCCACTGCCCAGCAGCTGGTATCTCCTGGGCCCTGGCAGCAAGAAACAGCAAAACAGGCACTTGTGACACACTGCTCCCAAAAAAATTCAGACGTGTGTAATGTTGTGAACAACCTGTACAAGACTGGTTCTGGTATTCATTAATGAGCCAAACAACGCGGTGACAAAGGGCTCCTGCATGCGCTGCGCCCAGCGGGTCACGTTCTGCCCCATGGCACAAGGATTGATTGTGTCATCCAACTTCTGGCTTCCTTCAATCTGCAAGTTGCCAATGGCTAATCCATCACCCACCAACAGGACATATCTTGCTCTGCTGCTCCCTGGTGACAACCCTGGTTGTTTTCAGTCCCTCACAGTCACACCTGTCCCAGCCACAGACCCTTCTGTCTTATTTGCCACATGAAATACTTCAAGAGCAGCCTCTTTTCTGATTATATTTTCTCTTTGAATGAACTTGATTTTCCACTGAATCAGCCACAAGGAACTCGGAAAAGTTGCACCTTCTCTCCCAGGCTGCTCTCTGCCAGGAGCATCCTCCCCTTTGCTGTAGCATAAGCCATGTTCCCCAGCTCTACCTGACTCCTGTGGGCTCACTGTGAGGAGATATTCTTGGCAACACAGTATTTTCTGCGTGCAAAACGTCAACTGTTTTCCTAGTTGTAATAAATCTCACTCATTACTGTTCTTTTCCATTATTTTTATAGTTGCTCACAGACTTTTTTCTGATGCGGAGTTGGCTTGACTACTAACATCCTTCTGTTTCTCCCTTGCTTTGCACAAGCTCAGATATGAAAGCTGTAGGTTGGAGACCGTCTGTGCAGAAGCGGTAGTCTGATGCCAGGATTGGCTTCGTTTCTTCATGTTTGGTCTAGACAGCTTATATAAGACTCAAACAGCTGCCTGGTTAGGAGCCCTCCCTGCTTGTGACTCTGCCAAGTCTTGCACTGGACCATTAATCCTTGTCAGTACGTCTAGTCTGCTGCAGGCAGGCTGAGCTATATTGCATTAAAATGCCTTATCTACATACAAAAAGATTGCTAGCGCATTGTTTGGCATTTCATACGTAGTCACAAATTCCCTTTGGAAATAGGAGAATTTATCCACAGCAAAGCTGCCACCACCAGTATCCTGGGGTGCTTGCCAGCTGCATGGTCCCTGTGAAGTACTTTTCTACCCTTTCCATGTCTGGAGGTCGTTCTTGTAAGTCGTGACAGCAATTGCTATGTCAGGGTCATCCCTTGTTTCTCCATGTGTGGCTGTCACAAGCCAGTGCTGTATTCCCTGTGGCTCCGACCATGGCAGCCCTCTCCGAATGGAGATCCTGCATGTCAGTGGTTGCTGAAATCCTGCTCCACCCGAGGTCTTCACTGTCACTACATCAAATGTGGCTGTGGGCAGTTGCCAGTGCACGGTGTCTCCGCAGCTGAGACAGAGTCCTGGTGGATGGCTGCAGAGCACACCAGTGGCCCCAGGCCTGGCACTGCTGTGGTGTTGGGACCCGATTCTGGCCAGATCCCACTTGCAGTCCTGCTTCCCCCTTTTCGGCATCTCAGGGATTTTTCACTCTCTTTTCCAGTACTTGGAATAAAGCCTATGTCCAGAAGGGTACCAGTTCTCCACTCTTTCACCATGCTGTGGGATGGGAGAGCAGCTGGTTCCCTTTCGTGGTGTACTTCTGATTTCTGCCTCTGCCACCATCACTCTCCAGAAAAACAACACTGATAGCCTCAGTGATGGGGGAGGCTGTTACCTACAACAAAGACTACATTACATCTCCTTTGAAGAAGTTACCAGAGGTGGCTCTGAGGTAATTTTGAATTTTTTCTTCCATCCAAAGCAAAAGGACCAAGAAGGGTTTCGTAGGTCACTGGACAAGGGAGTAACAAACGTAACTGCAGGAACACAAGCCCTCCCCAATATGAGATGACTCACAGAACCTTCCAAAGCCAAAGGACTTCGGCACATACTTCTATCTCCACTAGTGCAAGCCACTGGAGATTTTACATTTTCACAGTTCTGAATGCTGCAGCTTGCTCACTCTTGATGAATTCTCCTGTCTTGACACTGCTACAGACAGCCCCTCAACATCAGCCATGTTTCACAGCAAACACACCACGACATTTCACAAAACACTTAAATTTCTCCTAATTTGTACCCAATTTGGATTCGCCGCGCGCTGTGCTGGGTTTCTCCCAGCCACTCAAAACATGCTTCATTCTTACCCCACTGTAGCTGCTGCACTTGCAGAATACAGAAACCACCTGTCACAAAATGAAGCTGTTTCCGATCCACTTGCAGTACTTGCCTTTCATTCTTACACATGTACATTCCTTTGGTATCCTGCAAAGTAGAAAGCTGTTGTTACAAGCTTCCTCCTCTTCTCCTAGCATCTGTTAAAACGTTTCCTGGACCCAGGTACAGATGGTAAATAGAGTCAAGCAGAATGATGGATGCCAGCAGCTTTCACTGGGACCATACAATGGATTAAAGCCATAAGATGACACTTCAAAAAACCCTCAACATTCCCAAGATGCTCACACCATGGATTTTTCCACCCATGCCTGGTACTGCTGCCTGTTGGTTCCAACAGCTGCAGCCCAGGAGCTGACCTCAGCTCTGCCAAAGGCTTGGGAAAAACGAGAGCAGAGCCAGCCAGCTCCCTGTGTGCTCCAACATAAGTCCTGCAAGGGTGGAAGCCTGAGCATCCTCACTGCAGGCTTGCAAAGGTGGATCTCTGGACCATGAAATCTGCACAGAGCAAAGCACTGAGTGTAGAGTATTGCTCCATTTAGTGCGCTAAATACTCTTCAAGCACTGGAAAACAAGTGACACCAGAGAAAGTCCCTTCACAGCTTGTGTTGAGGAAGAGTTCACAGGGACAGGCCCAAGGCCTTACACACCGCATACTGCCTACTCTCCAACATCTCTTGTATTGCACGACTGCAGAGAACAAGCAGCCTCGCTAGCACAGCTCCATATTTCTGACGAGTGCCCCCTTCTTTACACAGCCAGTGCAGCTGTTACAGGGAACTCTGCCTTTTTATTTCTCAACTGCCCCATCCTGTTGCCATATACAATCTTTCTCAGTGGAAAAAAAGCATCAGATGAAAAGCAATTTTTGAAGATAAACCAAGGATAAATCGTCTTTGTCCCTGCTCGCTATTAGAGTGCCTGGATTAAGGCTTCAGTCACATGTAAACAGACCATGGAGTGGAGGAAAGCCCTTGTCAATACACAGAGCTTGAACTGTGTAATCAGCAAAGAATCAAATTTCCACAAGCAGGGGAAGTACTATCTTAGAGCAAAATATTTAGATTTTATGGAATATTGGCCAATTACAATATTTTTCTCCAAATAAAACATTTATAAGAACACTGAAATAAATATTTGAGAACGCAATATACCAAAGTCCTGAGTCACTCCTGATGCAGAAATTCTCTCCCATTTTTCAGGCAGCTTCCCCATGTAGGGTTTGGAGTTGGGATGGCCTCTGGTGGCACTGAGAGATCTGGTGATGTCCATCCCTGCTGCCTGGAAATGGTGCTGCTCCTCCTGGCAAAGCACACCTCCATGTTCGAGCTGAATACTGAATGCCTGGCACTGACCAGGGCACCTTGTGGGTCTGTGGCAGCAACACCAAGGCTCCAACAGGCACAAATATGTAAAGAGAGCGAGAAAAGACCTCTTCCCTCCTCCCCTATGCTGATGGCAGTGCTCCATCTGTGGACTCAGCCCCACAGCCCCTGCTCAGCCTTCAACCCAAACTAGTGGCAGCCACACTGACACGAGGCAGAGATGACCCCTGGTGCAGTGGGACCCAGGCAAAAGACAGCAGCAGAGAGCTCAGAGGTGGCTAAGTCAAAAGGTTTGCAAAGGGTTTGAAGGAAGAACAAACGGGGAAGACAGGGCAAATAAAGCTACTGAGCTCTCACAGCATTGCTGATGGAAGTTTAGAAGGTGAACCTGTTGCAGCCTGGGGAAAACAGAAAAGATGCAGAACATCAGGCTGGCTTGTAAAGAGAACTTTCTCCAGAGAACACATTTTGGAAAGACATCAAGGTAAAGGCAACAGACACATGCACGTCACATCTCAGGTTGTTGAAACCAAGCTCCTGATATTGGCAGAGTCTAAGAGTTTTATTGCCTTTAGTTCAAAATGGCACTGCTGCTCTTGGGAAGGCCTGCAGGCTCCCTCCTTCAGTCATTTCAAAAGGACTCCGCAGACCAATGTGGACATAGATTTCTTAACAAGTCCTGTCCAAAATTCAGATTTTCGCTGCAAGTCTGTTTGCTGCTATGGTGTTTTCATTCCACATACCACCACTCGCATTTGCAGACAACAAGACCCGTAACACATGGTAGTATTCACAGAACAGAGGAACAGTTCTCTTTGACAATCATTACTTAGAGATGTTCTAATGAGAAGAATCTCTAGAGTCTTCCTTCTGCACGAGCATTGCCCAGCTGTGTTCTCTTTCAGATGTGGTCACGTGGCTGTTCAGCTCTTCATTCAAATCACAGCCCCATCTACTTGGATGTACCCACACAAGACCACTTGTTGCTTTGTGATCTCCAGAAGATCATGTTTTCAGTTGGTTGCCAGTTTGCCACACTGAAACCATTTGAGCTGTCCATGTCAAGCAAGTCTATCAGGCTGGTTTAAAAAGACACTCTGAACTGAACGCAGTCCCCACATTTAAAATAACGAGGTAGGAAAAACTATTTGTTCATCAACAAAAGAAATTCTGCTCATTAGCTACTTTATTAAAAAGCCTGCATGCCTTTTCATCTTGGCAGAAGCCACTAAACTGTCACGCAATCACAGTTAAGGAAGAAAGAAGCTGCATGGCCTTCGGTTTCTTTTCAATACCCTTATGGGAAATCTCCCAACCTGGCCAAACTATAAATCCCTGATTGATTCATGCCACTCTTCCACATTTGTCAGCTAAGTTCTTTTAAGATTCCACCACTGCTCCTTGCCTACCAGCTTCTTGTGGGCTCTTCAGTACTGCATTTTCTGATTTAGGCAAAGAAGTCTTACACTGACATTTTGCTGCTTCTTTTTTTTTTTTTTTCCTTGTCTTTTAATTCCTTTTTTTTTTTTTTTTTGCTTAGTTCATGAAGCAAAGACAGATTCGGGGTCAGGGAATTCTGACTGGTAGAGGTGGAGGATCCCCAGCATCCAACCATTCTGCTGTTTCCTGGTTCTTCCTTCAAGATGTCTCCTTGTTCTCATCTATTTCTCCCCTTTCCAGTCTCCTGTAGACTGACTTGCAAAGTCACTTCTGACAGCCGGTGTCTCACTGAGAACATCTAGATTAAATAATGAATTCAAATCCATGGTGTGACTTTCCAGTGAGATAAGCAAGCACGAGACTGACACTGTGCACCGTGCAAAGGGTTGCTGCATTTTCACATCAGTGCCTTCCATTCACGTTCAGGTAGTTGCATTTGAACGTTTTAGTCTGCATGTCTTGTAAGGATTGATTCTTTGACTACTCATTTAATGACTGTCCCAGAGAGTACAAAGCCAGGAGTTAAGTCTGTCAACATAGGAAAAATTCATGAAAATTTTCATGAAAAAAGTCTCATTCTGTGTCTCATTTTGAGTTAATCAGCAAATTGCTCTGCTACTTGACATGAATGACAGTGACCAGACAGATGTTGCTATGAATATGGGAAACAGCTCTACCCCAGACCACATAAGGCAGAACCCCTTGCTAGGAAAAAAAATGAGGTAAGACACTTATTTTTTCCTAAATTCTTGATTCCATGGCTTTGTTCTTCCATTGTGTTGGGCTGCTTCTGACATTCAAATCATACTCAGGAAAAGGCGGAATGATGTAGCTCCTCTCTGAGTGAGACAATCACACCCTATTTAATGAAGAATGCCTTGTCATGTGTTGAGAGAGCAGTGTATTTCCTGGCAGGAAGAACTTCCACCTGTAAAGGAAGGTAATCAGAGTGAATCATGCAGCAGAGCCAGTGTATGGCATAGCACAAAGGGTTAAGAACCAAACTGCTGTGAGCCCACATCATGCTTTCACAGCCCACTGTAGTAAGGCACTTTGAAACTCCTATGAATTCAGGGCATTACGAAAGAGATCCATGCAAGTTAGGTTACTGAGACCCATAACAACATCTGAACTTCATGAGAGAAGTACACCGAATGTGAACAGTCAGGACACAACCAAGACGGACTATGCCGACAGCGAAAATCACATTTATACAGCACAAAGGTTTATGTTTCTTAGTATCCATATACACAGAATAAAGCCACCAACCTCTGGAAACCTCATGTAAGACTGGGACAGACACTTTGCTGCATTTGTATGGTGCAAACATAGTACTTACCAGTATAGTGACTTACACATTTAATGCTGGCTTCTAAGTCAAGCCTGTTAAAACTAAGGAAGACAAGGACTAACTGTTGGTTCAATTCCTGTGCCTCCCATTTTCAGAATACAGGCCACCAACTGAACTGTTCAACTACCTCAGGCTATGACACAGTGGAAAGAGGGTTAGCAAAATACTACACCAGATTAAGGATTCAGCAAACGCTATACATGACTCCATAGGAACTGTCACTCCCCAACCAGAAACACAAAGTTTGGCCAGCGTGGATTCTAAAGACTAGTTTTATGAGGGGATTTGGGGATTACTTCAAAGTGAAAAAGTTGCACAGATTGAGGTGTTGAAATTCAGTTGTGTGTGTGAAACTCAGGTTAAAGAAGAGCAGGACTGTATGCTTCAAGCCCCGACATGCACTGCTGTGACAAACTACCATTCCACAGGTCATTCATCAGGATCACTGCGTGCATCACAGCATGCTGTTGCATTCCACTGCAACAAAAGCTTCTCAAAGGTGAGGGGGGATTGTCTATGGCACTTTATCACATCTGTGGAAGAGAAAGTAATGGAAGAAGCCAGATACATTCTACCTGTTGATATAAGATGTATAAGATATCCACATGCTGGACAGGAACTCAGGAAAATGGTGCTGATAGCAGATGGAAAAAAAGGAAAGTTCTTTGTCAAAACCAATATAATAGATCCAGAGCTATTTAGTTTGGAGAGACAGCTCCCAAGCTAAAACAATCACCTTAATGAGGACAGATCTCTATTTGCAGTGGGAATAGTTCAGTTTCAAAAGCAAAGAAATTGAGCAGTTTGCAGCAGTCGCTCACAGGCCAAAAGAGCTCAGCAATCCTCCAGCCACCAGCAGACAGGCTCCTCATCAAAGAACAGCGATGCTACGGCCAAATTAGACCAAACGTTGTGTGATCCAAATATTGTTTCGCAAAAGGTAATTTCATTCCTCCTTGGATGTCTAGCAGCTCAGAGGACTAGTGAACTACATAGCCCTCTAAAAGTCTGTTATGAGAAACCAAAGAGCAGAAGACTAAAATATGTCTGAAATCTTCTCCAGAGCAGTGACAGAAGAAGTAAAAATGATATTTTAATTTCTGTTGTCATTGAAAGTGAAAAAGATTTGGAAGTCAGTGCCACTGAACAGCGGGATGGAAAGGAGTACTTTCCTGCCAGGGACTGACCAAATGAAACAGAATTGCAGTGTGCTTTTTCTCCCAGGTGCCAGGTGGAAAGGACGGGCATCCAGCGCAGCCCTGCGATGCCGCAGCAGCAGCAGCAAGGCTGCTCTACTGCAGTTTGACACGGTGTTCTGCTGAAGTTGTTAATCCCTTGAGTGCAAGGAAAGAAACTCTTCCATCCTGAAGGTACAGCGATGAGATCGCCACAAAGTTCCCCTTAGGGAAAGAAGGGATACCCCGAGTTCCAAAGAGACAAGGATGGCAAGACACACAAGGTTAAGTTCACACTCTGTAGGGGCATGTATCTGGATAGCTACTTTGTCCTTACACTGATGGGATTTATGTGCTTGTACCCATCTGCTTCTGATACTCACTGCAATACGAGGAAACAAAAGCTGAGTGCAACAACGATGCTGCAATATTTAAAAGACTCAGAGACACATTTCCTGTCAAAGCCTTCAGGCCACCGAAATATCGCTGTTGTCAGTGTTTTTTTCTGATGCTTTCATGCAGCTTTGAGATGGAAGGCCTAAAACAAATCACTGCACACGCACGCAGTTACCAGGCAGCCATCACACACGTACACACAGCGCTGCCAGCAGCGCTGCGCTGCGGACAACACAGGAGACAAGCAGTTCAAACACAAAGCCTGGATTACGGATTTCACCTTCGCAGACAACCAGACCCCAGTTTCACTGCGCCGTTCCGTCACAAACACTCGGGATCACCCGGATTCCCGTCCTCCTCGGTGCAGGCGATGCAGCTCCTGCCAGCATCCGTTCCAGAAGGCAGCGGTGCGTTTTCCCTGATGTTCCGCCGCACAATCCGGGCCTCCGGGTCTGCCGCCTCCGCCTGCGGTTTAGAGAGGAACCGTTTGACGTACCCTCCGAGCACGCTTTCGGCCGTTCCTTAACGGAGCCTTCAGCAGCAGAGCACGAACACCGGGCAGCGGCGTTAAACGCAACGGATTAAAGCTCCGGACGGCCGCCGTCCGCCGAGTCCCGGCGGGTGAAGCCCGGATGCCGCGGCGCGGCTCCCGCCCGCACAGCCCGCAACCGCGGGAG
>JAOWBP010004343.1:9294114-9307026 GCA_028571105.1 Tragopan temminckii | reverse complement strand
CTGCTTTGGCAGGGGGTTGGACTCGATGATCTCTGAGGTCCCTTCCAACCCCTACAATTCTGTGATTCTGTGATTCTTACCCATGTTTGCACTCTGCATCTGAAGTACATTACTTATTGTTCAGTGTCAATGTAGGGTTATAGCATCATTAAGGTTGGGAAAAATCTCTAAGATCCCTGAGTCCGGCCCCAACCTATCCCTCCATGCCCACTGCCCACATCCCTCAGTGCCCCATCTCCACAGTTCTGGATCACCTCCAGGGATGGTGACCCCACCGTTCCCTGGGCAGCTGTGCCGTTTCATTCCTCTCCACAAGCACACAGTCTTTTCCTTGATGCGCTCAAGATGTGTAGCATTGCAGTTGGCCTTCCCCAACACCTCGTGTCGCAGCCATCTCATCATCCTCCCTAATGGTCCCATTGCTTTGCAGCCCAACCACCTGGTGGGGCTGAAGCGGCACTACCTCAAGCTGTCCTTCAGCACGGTGGATGAGTTGGTGAAGGTGAGGAAGGAGATCTCCCCTGCTGTAAGGAAGAACAGGGAGCGTGACCATGCCAGTGATGTGTACACATCCATGCTGTCAAGGTGAGAGTTCTTCCCATGGATCCTTGGTGTTAAGTTTCTTAGGGATTTTCCATTCTGAGAACTGAATCCGTGTGTGCCTCTTGTTGCTCCAAAACGGTTCATGCAGCTCAATGCTGTGCCTCAAGAGGGCCCCAGAGCCCCTTGGATGCTCTGTCTTGTGGTGGTTCCTGCTTGCAGCCTTCTTGAGTCCCTTGTTCCCTGGGGATGATTGCCCAGTTTCTCCCAGAGCACTGAGAGCATTCTTAGTACAGGCTGTGACTAAAGGAAAAACAAAACAAAGCCTTTTCCTACCAGAATGGGCAACTCTTTACAAAACTGGAAACACGCTTGATAACACCACAAGTTTTTAAAGTCTGCCAGCAAATCCAAATGAAAAAATCGATCTTCTCGTTGTTTTCCTGTCCCTAGTGTCTGATTTCCAATGAAACATATATGAAGAAGAAATATCAAGGGAAATAGCATTCTCTGCTCACCTGGAAGTTATGTGTTTGCTGGTCAGAGTGTCTCCTGTGCTGCTCCATTATCTTTAGACCTGTTACCATACTTTGTAAATCCAAACCCATTTTGTTATACTGATATCTGTAGGTTTTTGTCAATACCTCTGCACAGATGAAGCACATAAGTATAACAGAAAGTGAATGTCAGATAGGGAGTGAAGGGATGCCATAGGAACATCCTTCCACAAAGGTGGTCATTGTATTAAGGGGAAACATTTCTCATTCTGTTCTTTACCAACTTCTGTCTGCTCTTTGGATGTTGTTGCTGTCTTGTTGTTTTCGCATACAGTCATGTACAGTCAGTGCTGCTATGTGCAAGATGAGCACAGACCTTCTCACATACAAGGCTGTCCAGGGAGGTGGGGGAGTCCCCAACCCTGGAGGTGTTTAAGGAACGTTTGGACGTTGCATTGAGGGACATGGTTTACTGAGAATTATTGGTGATGGGTGGATGGTTGGACTGGGTGATCTTGTGGGTCTTTTCCAACCTTGGTGATTCTATGATTCTAAGGGCTGCCTTCCTCTGCTCCCTGCAGTGCTCTGGCTGGAGGCAGCCTAACCACAGCGGAGGAAGGAGCCTCCAAAAAGGTCACCAACCAAATGGACAACATTGTGGACATGCGGGAGTATGACGTGCCCTACCACGTGCGGCTCTCCATCGACCTGAAGATCCATGTGGTGAGGGATGAGGAAATGCTGTGCTTTCCTACTGCTGTCCTTGGTCCTGCACTGCTGGGCCCTCAGTCACTTGCACAAAAAGTCAAGTGGTGGATATGCAGCCCCAGTTTGTGCCTTTCTCCTGAATTATACTTAATCTGTGGAGCTCTGTTCCTGGTCTACGACCAGAAGCACTGCTGGGAGCAGCTTTGCAGTAAGGCTCTGCCCACTGTTCTGTTCCCAGGCTCACTGGTACAATGTGCGGTACCGTGGCAGCACCTTCCCCCCTGAGATCACCCGCAGGGATGACCTGGTGGAGCGGCCGGTAAGCACCTGCAAAGGGCAGCACTCTGTCTCTGTACATGGATGTTTTCCTAGAAGCTGACTTCCAGCAGTCGTTCCCAGCACGCAGCTGGTGTCACACTGTGGTGGTCATGGGGCAGGTTTTGGCTATGGGCTTGGGTAGTGCTGTTGAGTTGGGTAAATGGTTACCGAGAGGAGCTGGTTCACCCACTGCACCAACACTGGGTTTGGAAAGCCTGATGGGAAGCACCTTCCATTCAGCTTTAGAATCTGTTTTAATGTGTTTGGCCTTACTCAGGATCCCGTTGTCCTCGCCTTTGACATCGAAACCACCAAACTCCCCTTGAAGTTTCCTGATGCGGAGACGGACCAGATCATGATGATCTCCTACATGATTGATGGGCAGGTAATGGGACGGCAGAGCTACCTTCATGCTGCAGCCATGAAAATGGGGAGCAGGCTGTTGTTCCAGCTCCAGCCAGGAGATGTCAGTTCTGTCTCTTTGTCACCTCCCAGGGCTACCTGATCACAAACAGGGAAATCGTCTCTGAGGATATAGAAGACTTTGAGTTCACTCCCAAGCCAGAGTATGAGGGTCCCTTCTGTGTCTTTAATGAGCCAGATGAAGTAAGTAGGTTCAGCCTGGAGGATACAGCTGCTTTTTACACACTTGGCTATCTTGCTGGCCAAAGAGAACTTACTGCATAGCACTCTGCCCCACTGAGAGACTTAGGGGGCCCTGGCGGCATTCAAGGCCAGGCTGGATGTGGCTCTGGGCAGCCTGGTCTGGTGGTTGGCAACCCTGCACATAGCAGGGGTTGGAACTAGATGATCACTGTGGTCCTTTGCAACCCAGGCCGTTCTATGGTTCTGTGATTCTGTAGGTTCTGTCAGGCTTTTTGATAGGAATGTAAGAGAGATTCTGGCTGGGTGGGGAGAATAGGGGAAGGGCAGAGTAAACTGCACTATATGTAATGTCTCTCTGTCAAGGAGATGAAGTTGCTTCATGGTTTTTTATTCTTCTGTATCCCACTAGGCTCATTTAATCCAGAGGTGGTTTGAACACGTCCAGGAGACCAAGCCTACCATCATTGTCACATACAATGGAGACTTCTTTGACTGGTAAGATCAGGAATGAAAACTAAACCGGTTCCTCCTGGGAAGATGTGACCTGAGCTGTAGGTCAGGGTCGGGTACAGCCCTGATGTCCTTTCCTTTGTGTTGCTTCCAAAGGGGCTGGGTGGGACATGCTGTGATGTCACTGAATCCCCTGTTCAGTGCCTTTGAAGTATGAACTTCTGTAGAGCACTTTTCATTCACATTATAACTATTCACATTAAAGCAGGAAGCTTTCACTGTGTCCAGATAGATAAAAAATTGTATGTCATTTGTAATAAAGTGGTTGTGGAACTGTTGGTGGAGATGAAGAAAAATGGCTGTTGAATTCTTCTGTTGCATGCTGCCTCTTCCCCCAGGCCCTTTGTAGAAGCAAGAGCTGCAGCTCATGGAATTAACATGTACCAGGAAATTGGATTTCAGAAGGACAGCCAGGGAGAGTACAAAGCATCACAGTGTATCCACATGGACTGCCTAAGGTACCACAAACTGCCTCCCTGCTGCATGACTGCATTGTTATCTCTTGAGTTTATATAAAATACCAAAAATTGGACTGTCTCCTCACCCACCAGCCTGCCTGGCATGGGGAGAACAGGAAAAGACATGTTTGTGTGAGATTGCAGTCTGCCTCAGAAGCTGAGTTTTTGGTGGGGATTCCCCCTGGATCAGTGTTTGGAGGGTGGTTGACTGACTTTGCTGTCCTGGTGGTGTCTGCTCTTGTAGTAAAATGTTTGCCTTTAAGTCATTGAGGTATGAGAGTATGGGACTGGTAATGGTGTAAATCTGAGCAATGGAGTAATGTCCTGGTCAGGATTTAAGTGTATAGGTAGAGATACAATCAAGATCCTATTTGCACGCCTGAGCCCTTTCTGAAGGTGAGGATTGGCTTCTATGCACACATTCTCATTGTCCTGTCCAGGTGGGTGAAGAGAGACAGTTACCTCCCAGTGGGAAGTCACAACCTGAAGGCAGCAGCTAAAGCAAAACTGGGCTACGACCCGGTGGAGCTGGACCCTGAAGAGATGTGCCGGATGGCTACAGAGGAGCCTCAGGTATCCCCAGGGTAGATGTGACACTGAGGGTCATGGCTTAGTGGGCATGATGGGAATGGATTGATAGCTGGACTTGATGAACCTCATGGTCATTTCCAACCTTAATGATTCTATGTTTATCATTGAGCTGCTGTATCACATATGACTGGGATTAATTTGACTCTCACCCTTCCCCAACAGACCCTGGCCACCTATTCAGTGTCCGATGCTGTTGCCACCTATTACATGTATATGAAGTATGTGCACCCTTTCATTTTTGCCTTGTGCACCATCATCCCTATGGAGCCCGATGAGGTGAGTGCACTCTGAGAAGAACGAATTGCCTGCTGGGCAAAGAGCTGCATCTCCCACACCACCATGATGTGCTGGCAATAGGCTGGCTCCTGCTGCCCTGATCCATTTCCAACATATCAACAGAGGAGGGAGAGAACACTTGGAGGCTGCTCCTTTTTCTCCACCCCTGCCCTGCCATGAGCAGAGCCATTCTGGTCCCACATGCCCCGTGCAGCACTTCTGAGAGCAGGTTTGCTTTCTCTTGCAGGTGTTACGAAAAGGTTCTGGGACGCTGTGCGAGACGCTGCTGATGGTTCAAGCTTATCATGCCAACATCATCTTCCCCAACAAGCAGGAGCAGGAATTCAACAAGCTCACAGAGGATGGCCACGTGTTGGATTCAGAGACATACGTTGGAGGCCACGTGGAAGCACTGGAGTCGGGGGTGTTCCGTAGTGACATCCCCTGCCGCTTCAAAATGGTAAAGGGCCCTGCAACCACCCTGCGTGTGCTGATCATGGTGCTCTGGGGTGATCCTCCATTGGTGTTAATGTTCCCCATCTGCTTTTGCTGGGGCTGGGCTTTAGGAGTGCTCTAGGAGACCCTATGGACACCTGAAGCTGCTTGGGGCTGAGCTGGGAAGGGATGGGGAGCTCTGTGGCCTCGGACTGGCTGTTTGTAGAATTGCTGCGGAGGCTTTGTTTCTTTCCTGTGCTGTGTGTTTTGCTCTGGTGTCTGGCGGCCTAGGCCTTTGCCTGCACCTTGATGTGCTGTTCTACACTTTGGTCTTGAAAGTGGGGCCAACACTTAGCAGTGCCTGGGCTAGAAGCAGGCTCAGCACTGTCCCCATGCCCCTGCAGAACCCTGCTGCCTTTGACTACTTGGTGCAGAATGTGGAGAAGACGCTTCGGCACGCTATTGAGGAGGAGGAGGGTTTGCCATTGGATCAAGTCACCAACTTCCAGGAGGTAATGTCATCCTCTGCCCTGGAGGTCCAGAACAAAGCTTTTGGTGCTTCTTTGCCTAGTGGTCCTCCTTTGGTCCTTTCTGTTCTTAGTGCCTCTATGCAGAAGTAAAGAACCAAATTCAACATGTATTTGGCACATGAATTCCTTCCTATCTGAGTTTCATTTCTGCATCATCCCTCCACAGGTCTGTGATGAAATCAAAGTCAAACTGAATTCCCTGAAGGATGTTCCTAACCGAATTGAGTGTCCCCTTATCTACCATTTAGATGTGGGGGCCATGTACCCCAACATCATTCTGACCAACAGATTGCAGGTGGGTGACATCAGGACAGTCTCTGTTTTGTCATCTCTCTGATTTGATCCCCTTGAACAGCAAGGGGTGAACTTTCTGCTCAGGGCAGGGGCGTCAAATAAAGGGTGGGGTTGAAACCAAGCATCCTCTGACATCTGTGTGTCTCTTCCTTAGCCCTCAGCAATGGTGGATGAGGCCACGTGTGCTGCCTGTGACTTCAACAAGCCAGGGGCCAACTGCCAGCGCCGGATGACGTGGCAGTGGAGAGGAGAATTCAGTGAGTACAATGGACACCTTGCTGTCCCACTTAGTGAGGCTGAGTACAGTAGGGACCATTGCTGTCCCACTGGATGATGCTGAGACTGATTCCTGCTTCTCCTCTGGAAAACTCCCCGTTGCCCTCCTTGCAGTGCCTGCGAGCCGCAGTGAGTACCACCGCATCCAGCAGCAGTTGGAGTCAGAGAAGTTTCCTCCACTCTACCCTGATGGAGCACCCCGTGCTTTCCACGAGCTCTCACGAGAGGAACAAGCCAAGTATGAGAAGAAGCGACTGGCAGGTAAGAGTTAATGTCATGAGCTGAGGCACGGAGTGATGCTGTTCAACCAGAACCTCGTGCAGCTCTGTCCACCCCCTCTGTGTGTCCACCTCCTCCATCCATAGTGGGCACCGACTGCTGAGAAACAGCTGCGTTATTCCCTTGACCAGATTACTGCCGCAAAGCCTACAAGAAGATCCATGTCACCAAGGTGGAGGAGAGGGTGACCACCATCTGCCAACGAGAGAACTCCTTCTATGTGGACACGGTGCGAGCTTTCAGGGACCGCCGCTATGAGTTCAAGGGGCTGCACAAGGTACTGGGCTGAGTCCTGCTTTTGTTGTCCACCTGAGGATGGGGAGATCTCACCAACTGCTGAAAGCCTGAGCCCTGAGGAATGGGTTTGTTCAGCCTTCGTACTCAGTAGGGATATGATAGAATGGTTTGAGTTGGAAGGGACCTTTAAAGTTGGACGCATCTGGTCCAACTCCTCTGCAATGAACAGGGGTACCTCAGCTGATCAGGTGCTCAGGGCCTGGTCCAACCTGACCTTGGGTGTCTCCAAGGACAGGGCACCCACCACCTCTCCAACTCTGCCTGTCACTCCCAGGTGTGGAAGAAAAAGCTGTCTGCAGCCATGGAGACAGGAGATGCCTCTGAAGTGAAACGCTGCAAGAACATGGAGATCCTCTATGACTCCCTGCAGTTGGCACACAAGTGCATTCTCAATTCTTTCTATGGCTATGTCATGCGGAAAGGGTGAGTCTGAGCTGGCTGAGTCCTCCAGAGAGCACCCAGGGTTGTTTGGGGAGACTGCCACTTCCTTCACCTGCTTCCATAGCACAGGGATGAGTGATCCCCGGAACTCTTCCCTCTTCCTTCTATTAATGACTTCTGATCTTTGAGACCTATAGTGTTGAGCAACAAGGGGCAGCAATCTTCTCTATTAGTGTTTTCTTTGAGAAACCGCTTAGAAGGAAAGGAGAGCAGTCTACCAAGGCACAGTGCTGCTTTGTTCCTTGCTCTTCTCCCTCTGGATGCCTTCCTGCCTTTTCCCATAGCTGGCTGTGGGGTAGCACTGCATCCCCTTCAGCTGGACTCCTCTGTTCCCAGAGCTCGATGGTACTCCATGGAAATGGCCGGGATTGTCTGCTTCACAGGAGCCAATATCATCACACAGGCCAGAGAACTGATTGAGCAGATTGGGTGAGTATGTGCTGAGTTGGGAAATAGAGGTTCTTTTGCACACAGTGAGAGTGGGGTTTGAGTCTGTGGAGCAGAGAACTAGTGGGGAAGCATCAGGTGCTGAAAGATCAATTTTTTGTGTTGAAGATTCAGATTGCTGGCATTGGTGGTTTGTCTGCTGCCTTACAAGGGCTCACTGTAAAGAAGGGACAGGAGAGTGGAGCAATAGGCTGCATCCTCTATGCAGGCGGCAGCAGAGCTGTTATTTGGTATCAACTGCTGATTTCCTGAGTGATCTTCCTTCTTTCCTTAGGAGGCCTCTGGAACTGGATACGGATGGGATTTGGTGTGTCCTCCCCAACAGCTTCCCAGAAAACTTTGTCATCAAGTCAACCAATGCCAAGAAGCCAAAGGTGACTATCTCCTACCCAGGTGCTATGCTGAACATCTTGGTGAAGGTGAGTCTCACACCTATTCCAGCTAGCTTTGGAGTCTGGGGAAATGAGTGGAGGACTGACAAGGAGAGAAAGTGTGGTATCTCCTGGTAGAACCAGCCCAGCTGTTGAGTCAGCCTGTTCTTTTGGGGCTGTGCCTGCAGGAAGGTTTCACAAACGATCAGTACCAGGAGCTGCAGGACCCAGCCTCTCTCACCTACATCACACGCTCAGAGAACAGCATCTTCTTTGAAGTGGATGGGCCATACCTGGCCATGATCCTCCCAGCTTCCAAGGAGGAGGGAAAGAAGCTGAAGAAAAGGTGGGACTCAAAGCTTGAAACACTGTTATGTCCCCAGGTAGCTTTTGACTTTCCTTCTGAGGACTTTTTGTATTGCTTATGCTCTACCTTATGTCTTTTAAATTCACCAGCTTTGGTCTTTCTGTCTCTCAGGAGTTCCAGTAATTTATTTCTGTGATGTTTCCCCTTTCTTCTCTTTTTGAAGTAAGGGAATGGGTGCTGCTGTTATGTAGTATTATATTATAGGAAAGCAGTTGTCATCAAACATTACTGATTTTTCCACAGCAACCTAAGTAGGAGCACCAGCAATGTCTAGCTACGGAGGTGCCTGTGGACCTGAGTCTGAACTCAGAAAAGCCGTTTCCATCCTCCAGGACCCTCTGTCCTTAAAATGCTCAGCCCGTCTGTGCTCTCTGCCCATCAGACAAGTTTTAACATCTGCCATCGCCTGTCAGTGCCTTTCCGTGCCATGTCTATGCCATACAAATGAAACTGATGCCAAGCACTGAATGGATGCTGTACACAGGACTCTTCCCTCAGGGCCTCCTTAATCCTTGTGGTTTCAGGGTGTTGGCAAAGGCATTTATTCCTTGGTCATGCTCAAATGGAAATAACGTAGAGGCTACCGGTAGGCACCATCACCAGTGGAGGAAGTATGCAGCCATACTAGTGAGTTGGGCTGTCAAAGTAATGTAGACTTGAGTATCATCTCTCTTCCTTTAGCTGAGCTTCTGTTAAGGTTTATCTTGAGACATACATACAAATAATGGGTAGGGAAAAGCAAAAAAAATGGAAGAGGGTAGCATATTCTTATAATCACATCAGTAGCTACACCCAGTTTCCCCTGAATCATTTTGCTGAGCTTACAAACCTTCCCTCTTTTCTCTAAAGCTCTTCCTGATACCTCTCTCCACATCTCCACCACCTTGCCCTGTCTCACCTCCTGGCCTTTACTGGTGTGCAGTTCAACTCTCCCAGTTGGTATTGATGGGCTGGGGCACAAACTTGTGCTTTCACAGACCAAGCTGAAACAGTCTGTGTGCCCCAGGTACGCAGTGTTCAATGAGGATGGGTCCCTGGCTGAGCTGAAGGGCTTTGAGGTGAAGCGCCGGGGCGAGCTGCAGCTGGTGAAGATATTCCAGTCTTCTGTATTCGAGGCCTTCCTGAAAGGCACCACCCTGGAGGAGGTCTATGCTTCTGTGGCCAAGGTGGCTGACTACTGGCTGGATGTGCTGTACAGCAAGGTACGCATTGCTTTGCAGGTTGGCTGTTCCGTGCGTCCCTAAAATGGTATAAAAGAAGGTATAAGAGCTGGTTGGATGCTGTGATGTTTAATCACCAAACTCTTGCTATATATTTTTGTACCCCCCTGACTTCAGGCTGCCAACATGCCTGATTCGGAACTGTTTGAGCTCATCTCAGAGAACCGTTCCATGTCTCGCAAACTGGAGGACTATGGGGAGCAGAAATCCACCTCCATCAGCACTGCAAAGCGCCTGGCAGAGTTCCTGGGGGACCAGATGGTGAAGGATGCAGGGCTGAGCTGCCGCTTCATCATCTCCAAGAAACCCGAGGGCTCTCCTGTCACTGAGAGGTACCCATGTCTGGAAGGTTTGAGGCCTGTGACAGCATGTGGGCAGGGCAGGGTGGCAGCAAGGAGTTAATGGATGTTGTGTGGCTGAGGCTTGCTAGGTGTAATGCTGTACAGCTGTTGCATGGTGGGAAGGGGAAAACCCTGAGAGTCTCTGCAGGAGGGAAAAGGGGGTGCTCTACAGCCAGGAGCTTGCTCTGGGTGGGCACTAAGTGCTTCCTTGCCTTCTCCAGGGCCATCCCCCTTGCCATCTTCCAAGCAGAGCCCAGCGTACGGAAACACTACCTCCGGAAATGGCTGAAGAGCCCCTCACTGCAGGACTTCAACATTCGGGCAGTGAGTTGAACACGGCCTGTGGCTCTGCTGGGACAGCTCGTCCCTCTGGCACCGTGTGGGCAGCAGCCACTGGCACTCATAGGTTGCTGTGAGGGGTCCCCAGGGAAATACAGATTTGAAGGATTGACTATCCAGAGGATAAAGAATTTATCAAGTGGTCACAGCCAGAGGGCTGTGATCAGCAGCTCTACATCCAGATGGATGCTGCTGAGGAATGGTGTCCCTCAGGGAATCATCTTGGAAATAGTACTCTTCAAAATCTTTATTGATGACTATGGGATTGAATGCACCCATCCCTGGAGGTGCCAAAGGCCAGGCTGGATGGGGCCCTGGGCAATCACATGGCAGGGACTGGAGTTGTGTGGGCCATAAGATCCTTTCCAACCCAAGTCATTCTATGAAATCCTGGGTCCCGCATCTACTGGCAAAACCTAAACTTGCATCCTTCTGTTCTGCTTCCTTCACTCCCCACTCCTCTGCTCTGTTCACAGATTCTGGACTGGGACTACTACATTGAGAGACTAGGAAGCACCATCCAGAAAATCATCACTATTCCTGCAGCCCTGCAGCAGGTACAGGAGTGGGAAGCAATCTCATGCTGGCAGGAGAGCATTAAGCAGGGACTATAATTTGTGGCTGTTTCTCAGGTAAAGAACCCGGTGCCACGGGTCCGGCACCCGGACTGGCTGCACAAGAAACTCCTAGAGAAGAATGATGTGTACAAACAGAAAAAGATCAACGAGCTCTTCACTTCTGAAGGCAAGAGACAGGTAAGGAGGGCAAGGGAAGGGTGCTGGCTGTGTTAAACAGGGACTTGTCCTGCAGCATGCCTTCCTGTTGCCCTTTCTCCCCCCAGGTCCTCGCCAACCAGCCCCAGGAGGGCACACCCAGCTCACAGATTGGTGACATAGAGGATTTTGGAGCTGCCAAGAGCCTTCAACCATCCGTTCCCATTGCAAACAAACGGAAGCGAGTCCCTACTGCAGAGGAAAGCCAACAGATGTCCCAGAGCTTGGAGCTGTCCCAGTCCTGGCGGGAGATCCTGGGTCCTCCTCCCTCCATGGGCACCACCAAGGTGGGCAGAGGAAGCTGGGGGACAGACTTGGGGCTGTGTGCTCTGAGCCCACTCTGCTTCCATGGGTTGTGGCTACAAAGAGAAATGCAAGTGAGAGGCCAAATGGGGGCAAGCAGGGGCGTGGGCTGAGACAGGAAGGCCTGCTGGTGCAGCACTTGGGGTCGCACAGATGGGAAGCAAGCGCTGGTTCTTGGGGCCGCCCCTCACACGCTGTGGGTCCACGCAGGAGGAGCTCGTGGCCTGGCTGCGCTTCCACCAGAAGAAATGGGAGCTGCAGGCCCGGCAGCGACGCGAGCGGCAGAAGAGGCGGCGCCTGGAGGACGGAGGGACGGCGGCGGGCGGCGGGGTGGTCCGTGATGCCCTCTCCAGGGGGCTGGGCAGCTACCTGCGCCGCACCGCGCGCAGCATCCTGGACCTGCCCTGGCAGATCGTGCAGGTAGGGCTGCCAATCTCAGCCCCTGTGACTGCTAATTGGCCGCGTTGGATCCCCAAGGTGCTCCATGGGCTGTGTGTAAGAGCTAATTGCGTGTTGGATCTCCCCACTCATGTCATCTCGAACCTTGGGTCCTGCAGATCGCTGAGACCAGCCAGCCTGGCCTGTTCAGGTTGTGGGCAGTGATTGGGAGCGACCTGCACTGCATCAAGCTGAGCATCCCCAGGGTGTTCTACGTCAACCAGCGCGTCGCAAAGCCGGAGGAGGGAGCGGTCTACAGGAAGGTGGGGACCTGCTCCAGCCCCAGTGCTTCTAGGACAGGGAAGCCATGCCCTTCAGCTCGTGCTATGAGTGCCCCTTCTATTGGCAGGTGAACAGGATCCTGCCCCGATCAAACCTGGTGTACAACCTGTATGAGTACTCAGTCCCTGAGGACATGTACCAGGAGCACATCAACGAGATCAACGCTGATCTCTCTGCTCCGGACATCGAGGGAGTGTATGAGACTCAGGTAACCTCTCCAGTGCTCATATTCTCTCCCTGTTTTTAAGGAGTGCTGAGTGATAGCTTGCTGCTCTTACTGTGAGTACCAATGGCAGAGGACACCTGGAAGTTAAAAATGCAGTGGCATAGTTACAGACTAAAAGTCAAAGACCCACCACAGTGGAGTACTCTGGAATGTAACCACTAGTGCATGGGCAGAGGTGAAGAATAGCAGTATGTGGTTTAAGGTATGTCAGGGAGAGGGGGTTGGGTTTATTTGGAATTTGAAAACCTGGAGACCTTTAAGCAGAAAGATCCTCCTCTAAACCAAAGCAGAACGAGACTGCTTATATTTAAACTAAGAAAGATGAATAAAAAGACAATTCAGAGTAAAGATGAGGAAAACCCCCATGTAGTTCTCTAATCCTCTAAAATGAGTTTATAAAATCATGGTGTGCCAGAAAGAAGAACATGACACAGCTTGAAATTTTGGGAAGAGCAAAGAACCTAAATGAGGTTCAGCTATACGCACATAAAGCATCAAACCAACATGAAATGTACTGTGCTATTAGCAATGACAGCCTGAAAATGAAGAGGAGAAACTGGGATGCTTGCTTCTAATTGAGGACATTTATTCAGCATCTGAAAACCCAGTGATGGGAATATAATTGAAAAGCCATTGTAGCCTCGGGATCTGACCTATATAGAAGAGGCAGAGTTGCACCATTTTCAGAGTGGGGCTGTATGTTGAAAGAAATGTAAAGGCAAACAAATTTGCAACTAAAATGCAATATA
>JAOWBP010004343.1:9228415-9246440 GCA_028571105.1 Tragopan temminckii | reverse complement strand
AGAGCGGTGCGGGGCGGTGGGGAGGGGGCGATGGGTCCCATCGTGGAGGGGGGAGATGGAGCCGGGTGTCCCGGGTCCGGATTTTGGTGTCCCCGGTCTGGATTTTTGATGTCCCGGGTCTGGAGCTGCGTGTCCCGGGTCCGAATTTCGGTGTCCCGGGTCCGGGTTTTGGTATCCCGGGTCCGGATCTCGGTGTCCCGGCGCCGGTCTTGCAGGGAGAAGCCGGTTCTGAGCGTCCCGGGTGTGGTCCCGCAGTGGGATGCGGGATGCTGCGGGTGTCCCCCGCTGGAGCGGCTCCCGGAGCGCTCGGGGCGGCCGCGTTGGCAGCACCGGGACAATACTTGGCGTTGGCTTCAGAGCAAAGGTGCCGTCCCCAGGGTCGCCCTCTGCCTGCTCGCCCACCCCTCCCCCCCTCCTCTCGGGCTCAGTGGTCCCAAAGCTGCCTCATCCCGCCGAGGAGACCCCTATATGGGGGGGCGATGGGGGGGGAAGGGCAGGCCATAAATGCACCTTTTTACATCTCGCCCGTGAGGTCAGGCAAGTCCACAAGGAAAACATGTGCTGCGCGCTGGAGAGGCCGCATAATGGCTCCATTCAGCCCGGCCGCGGGGCGCTGGTGCCCCCTCCTCAAATTACAGTTTCCGAAGGAGGTTTTGCCAGAGCAGCACGGCCTCAGTACTCGGCGGGGGGGTGAGATGGGGGGGTTGCACTGGGTCTCCACATCCCCCTGTAAAACCGGTGCCCAGCAAAGCTGTCGCTTGGGGTGGCAGTGGGGCTGCAAGCGGTGACTTGGGGCCAGCCCAAGAAGCTGTGTCCATACAGTTCTATGGATTATGTAGGGTAGGAGAAAGGGATGTATTTTGGAGCTGTTAGGTTTGGTGTGTGCTAAATGTGACTGCTCCTCTTGACCTCAGAGCTCCTGTTGAGTTACCATGCCCCCCTTCTGTTGGAGAAGCAGGGGTGCAGGGTGATGAGTGCAAGCGCTGTGTGTGGGGGGGGAATTGCTTTCTCCATAACTCTCCTTTGGCCATTCTTTTCCTGTATGAAGAATCTCCTTTTTGCCACACAAGGCACTGAGTGATGGGTGGCGAGGAGAAAGAAGGGGCTCGACACCAGGGTGATGCTGCTCCCCAGTTTGAGCAGTGCTGTGTGAGCACTGGGCTGGGCACGCAGCTGGAGCAGGTGGCAGCGGTGCTCTGGGCTGTGGGGTTTTCACCTCCAGCCATTTGTGCAGCTCCCAAACTCTCAGTAGGATGCAGGATGTGGGATGCTCAGCGGGATGCAGGTGATGCTCAGTGTGATGTGGGATGCTCAGTGGGATGCAGACACTTCCAGGAGCAGGGACAGCTCTGGCTTTGCCCCATCATGTGCTCCTTTTTGTCTGCACCAGAGAAATCCCCATCAGTTTGGCAAAGTGATTCTTTTTCTCCTTTCTCAAGGGGAAAAGGCAGTAAAACAGAAAGAGAAGGGATGTGCTGAGGGAAGCAGCAGGTCCGTGGGCAACCTGAAGGATGCTCTGAGGCTGAGCCCCGGTTCCAGCTGTGCTGTGGGGTGCAGGGAGGTGGCTCAAGCTTTGTAATCTGAGCGCATTGGTTTGCTGTCAGAGCAGCTGATAAGGGAGGGGAGGCTGAGCAGTGAGGTGTCAGACACAGCCCGGTGGAGGCGATTAGCTATCTGCCAGGAGATAGCTTTAATCCCAGCGCTGCGTGTGGGCTGCCCCATAGACCCACTCATGATGCTTCAGTCACCGTGCAGTGCTGTTGGGCGCTGTGGTCCTTCCTTGGGCAGGATGACTCCTTCCCACCCACCCCCAGCAAAGCTCATGGGGCTTTTGGGGAATGAGACCACACGGGCACAACCCACGCTCATTGGACTCCATCATGGCACGTTTCAACCCATCATGGATCCATTTCAACCCATGGAGCCCAGTGGATTTCACTTTGGGTCCTCCTGTCCTCCATAGAGAGGCTTTGATTGGTGCCCCATTGCCTTTCCTTGTGTTTCATCCCCCTTCCAAGGCACAGACCCTGGGCGCAATCACAGTGCTGTGTAATCTCAGTGACGGACGGAATGGATGGAGCTATTTTGGTCTCCAGCTGCAAGGCATTTTTTCCAGGCCCTGAATCATTTTTGTGGTTCCTTTCTGCCTCCCGTCCAATTTTTCAACATCTTCCACGAGAGGCGGCCGCGGTGCTCCCATGTTGGTGCTGCCCCATTCAGCCCAGCCCGTGTCCCACCGGGGGCTGCTCCCACCCCCCAGCCCACAGCAGCTCCTTCTGGCAGCCAGACGTGGTCCTGTGACTGCGCTGCGTTTCACGAATACTTCCTCTCTGTCTCCTCCTCCTCTTCTGCATTTGTTACATATAAAGGAAAAAAAAAAAAAAAAAGAAAGAAAAGCATGCATTCCAGGCTCTGCCACTGGTCCAGCCCATGTCAAGTTTTCCTCGACTGCAGCATGCCTTTGGATTGCTCCAGAGCCTCCGGGATTGCTCCCATCCATGGAGTATAGCTCCAGTGTGCGGGCAGAGCTGCACAAATTGAGGGTTGTAATGGGTTCATGCCGAGAAGAGGACGTCCCCTTCTCATGGGGTGTCCCTGTGCCCCTCTTCTGAGGGCTGTAGTGGTTGAGATGGGATGGGATGAGATGCCACCTTGGGATGCCATCCCCATGCTGCCACAATGCCAGGCACCAAACCCATCTTTAGGTTCCCATAAGCACTCCTTGCTTTGCCTGGGCTTTCCTCCCTCCTATCCATTATTTTCCAACGCCTCGGTTAAGAATACGCTCATTTTAGTCTATCCTTTAAATCACATCTGGTGGTAAAATAATCCGAGCCATTTTCTGCACGTGGGGCACATGGATGTTGGGTATGGTTGTCCCATGCCCAGCACTGCTCCTGTTTGCCTCCTTGTTCTCTGCTGAGCCCTGCGCTGAGCTGGGTACCCCACGCCAAGCATGGCAGAATTGGTTCTTGATATCATCACAGCATCACTGGCAGGTTTCCAGGAAGGACAGCACCTTTCCAGATATCCCAACTATTTGTGGACTTGTTTTTCCTGCAGCTCCTCGGTGCTCGTCTGCTGCCCAGGATGGAGGCAACAAGGAAGCGAGTGTCTGATAGGTAAGCAGCAATGCTGAGGTCATGAGACAGCCCTGGAGCTGTGTAGTGCATCCCAACTCGCCTTGGGGTGCAGCCCCACGACACGAGATGCAGTGTGGTGACCCCTGCGTGCTGCCACAGTGCTGGAGGGCTGTGGCAGAGGATGAAGGGACAGCCACGTGCCACCAGAGAAAGGCACCGGTGCCACCGAGCCCACAGGAAACCAGGGCAGCCCCTGCTGTGCCACCATGCAGGATTTGGGGACCCTGTGTATCCCCCCAGTTTGGGGTGGCTGTGGTGCCCAGGGAGCCGGTGGGCTGCAGACCCCATAACCAACTAACTCACCCTGCATGCGCCCTCATAACCACTCGCCGCATGCAGCTGGTGCAGGAAGGGAGAAGGATGCACAGTGGGGGAGGATGGTCCCGCAGCAAACTGTCCCCATCTCCTCTCCCCACTTTCCCCCCAGGCTGCTCTAACCGTTAGACTCACTGCCTCTAACCTGTTCCATCTGTCTATTTTAGGGTTTTCTATAGTCCCCATCACCGTAGGTCTAACAACAGCCAGGTAAGGCGCTCGGTGCGGGTGCTCTGTTCCCCCTCTCCTGCAGACCAAGGGGACTTTGTGGGGCCATGGGGCCAGCACCGTGCTATGCCCCAGAGCTCGCTCCCCTTTGGCACAGGGGGACTCGTGGGCTGTGGGTGCTGGGGCAGCACCTCCATAGGGAGGTTAGAAGGAGGGGGGCTGTGCTGGTGGCTGCTTGTGTTCCCTTGTCCCACGTCCCACATCTCGTGTGCAGCACAGGCATGGGTGAGCAGGGTGGTAGGGGGCTGGGGCAGGGATGGAGCTGGGGATGGTGACAGGAGGACGGTGGCATCTCCGCTGTGATCGCCATGCAGCGTCACAGTTCAGCGACCCATATGGTGCCACCGCGCACCCCGTCCCATGCTCTGGGGGTTGGGGACTGGGATGGGATGAGCCTGGTGGCACACAGTGGGGACCATTCAGCCACATCCTCATGCTCTGTTGTCGGTCCATCTGCCCAGCTGTCTGCGAAGGGAATTTCACCTGCAAGGAGAACGAGGTGTGCGTGAGACCCGGCGAGTGCCGCTGCCGCCACGGCTACTTCGGTGCCAACTGCGACACCAGTGAGTACCAGCGGCACCACTGGGGCACCCCAGGGTGGACCACCTCATATAGGGAGCCTGTCACCTGAGCGTGCTAGGAGCAGTGGGGATGGAGAGGAGCAAGGGGTGCTGCTTGCACGGGGTCACCCATGGCTGACTGCAGCGCTGTTCTACCTGCAGAGTGTCCCCGTCAGTTCTGGGGCCCCGACTGCAAGGAGATGTGCAGCTGCCACCCCAATGGGCAGTGTGAAGATGTGACGGGTCAATGCACCTGCAACCCCAACCGCTGGGGCCCCAAGTGTGAGAACATCTGCCTCTGCAAGCACGGCAAATGCGACCAGAAGACTGGCAAGTGCACCTGTGAGCCCAACTGGTGGGGCCCCCAGTGCTCCAGCTCCTGCTATTGCAGCCACAATTCCCAGTGCGACCAGCAGACAGGCAACTGCCTGTGCCAGCCGGGCTGGTGGGGCCGTGGCTGCAACAACCAATGCTCTTGCAACAACTCACCCTGTGAACAGTTCACCGGGCGCTGCCAGTGCCGTGAGCGCACCTTTGGGCCCCGCTGTGACCGCTACTGCCAGTGCTATAAAGGGAAGTGCAACCAGGTGGATGGCACCTGCACCTGTGAGCCGGGCTACCGTGGCAAGTACTGCCGCGAGCCATGCCCAGCTGGCTTCTATGGGCAAGGCTGCAGGAGGCGGTGAGTGTTGGGGCATGAGGAGGGAGGTGGGAGCTGTGGGGTGCCATGTGCCACGTGTCTCTTGGTTGTTGCAGGTGCGGGCAGTGCAAGAGCCTGCAGCCCTGCACCGTGGCAGATGGGCGCTGCCTGACGTGCGAGGCGGGTTGGAATGGCACCAAGTGTGATCAGCCCTGCTCGGCTGGTTTCTATGGGGAGGGCTGCGAGAAGCTCTGCCCCCCCTGCAAGGATGGCCACACCTGCAACCATATCAATGGCAAGTGCTCACACTGCAACCCCGGCTGGATTGGAGACCGGTGAGTGCTGCACGGCCCAGCTGGTGCATGCTGGTGCAGTGCTGCGTCCCTGCAGCATGGGGTCTGGGAGTGGGTGCACAGCTGGGGCAGCAGGAATGGGCTGAGACTGCTGGCATGGCCATAGGGAGCCTCAGGGACCCCAGTGCCATGGCGTTGGTACATGGGGCCATGGAATGCACAATGCATCCTATCTGCTCAGTGACCCTAACACACAGCACGGCTCAACTCTGAAATTTTCTCGGAGCCACCTGGGGTTGGGTCTGAGGCTCTGCAGCACCTGTATGGGGCTGACAACACCCAGCGCCCTCTCCTTGCATGGTACAAATGGGAAGCAGAATGGGGTGACCGGGATGGGCACAGTGGGGGGGCACCGTGAGAAATCCCCTCCTTGGTGCTTCAGCTGCCCTCACCGCTCCCCAGGTGTGAAACCAAGTGCCGCAACGGGACATATGGGGAGAACTGTGCCTTCGTCTGCAGCGACTGCGTCAGCGGAGAGTGCCACTTTGAGACGGGCCGCTGCCTGTGCCGCGCCGGCTCCCACGGCACATAGTAAGCGAACAGCTGCGGGGACCCCGGGCACTCATCACTGCTTGGCATCACCTCCATCCCCTGTCTGCTCCTGCCCCTGCTTAGGGTGGGATCCAAACAAACCTGAGGCAGCAGCACCCGATCCCCCTGAGCTCAGCAGGGCCCTCTGCAGAGCCACGGTGTGCTTCTCGCTGAGCTGCCGGATGGGTTTCTTGATGAAAGGATTTTGCTTTAGGAAATGGCCATTTGGCAAAAACAAATGCCTTTGACAAAACTCGTTTTTTTTGTTGGTTTTTTTTTTTTTTCTTCCCCCAAGTTCAGGGTGGAATTTCTAGCTGAAAACAGAGAGAAAACCACATCCCAGAATAGCACATAGCCTCACGGGTATGGCATCTGTGTGGTGCTCCCTCTCCCAGCAGCAGCTCTCACTGGGGGCTGCTCACCCCAGGAGGAGCCCAAAGCCCCCCAGCCCTTTGGCTGTGCCCATCTCCAACCAGCAGCAGGTCCTGTCCCAATGCATGCTCGTCCCCTTTGCTTTCTCCCAACATGAAATAGAAGCACTGTCTGAAAGGAAAGTGGCTGGAAGCATTGGAGGGAAGGCTGCTGAAATGTCTGCAGTGGGCACAAAGCCCTCTATTGCTCCACATCATTCCCATGGTATCTCCCGAAATCAGTCCATCTGGGGTAGAAATATGGGTCCAGCTGATGGGGGTAGCTTGGACTGTCTGGGAGATATCCCTGCTTCCATCCCTGCATCCCACTGCACAGCAGCTGCTCATGGGGGCTCAGGGCACGTGGCTCAGCCACGGCGGTGCTTTGAAAACCAGGGAGCATGAAATGTGGCTGAGCCAAGGGAGCAGCTGCAGCCCCAGGAGAGAGGGGCTGGAATTGGGGCCACGGTGCTCCCAGCTGGGAGCAGCTGGCGTTGGGCTCAGGGCCATCAGCCCCACTGCATCCATCCCAGTGCCCATGCTGTTGGCAGTGGGATCCCGCATAGCATCATCCCGAACTGTTGCTGCCCCCAGAACTCTGGGGACAGGATGCTTGGTGGGAGGGCACCCAGAGCCTGGGCTGTTTTGGGTGGTGCCCAACGCACTGACCACCTTCCAGCCCTGGTTTGTGCCTCTCTCCATAGTGCTGAGCTGGGAGGCTGTGCCCTGGCAAGGAGGGCATCTCAACCATGGTTGTTCTCCCTTCTCAGATACAGTGAGCTGAGAGGTTTCCAACCTCATGGGCTGCAGTGGAAGGGCTCCATCTCGGGTGTGCACAGGCCACATGGCCACATCACATCAGCAGTGCCGAGCTGAGACCCGGTGCAGATGCTCAGCACTGCTGGGTTGGCACTGCTGATAGGTTAGTGACCTGTTGTCACCACAGTGCCACAAGCCTCGTTGCAAAGCCTTGTGCAGCACGTGGGGGTGGAGGAGGGCTCTCAGAGATAGCAAACATGGGGACAAGCAGGAAGGTGGCACAGTCCTCCATGGGGATGCTGTCAGTGCAGTCCAGCACTGTGTCACCTGCTTTTCCCGGAGTAGAGGGAGTTTGGGAAAGGAGAGCAGGGAGCATCCCCGGGATGCATCACCCCACCCTCACCCCTCACACTCTCCCCAGCTGTAACCTCACCTGCCCGCCTGGCCACTATGGAGCCAACTGTGCTCAAGCCTGCAGCTGCCACGACGGTGCCTGCGACCCGCTGACGGGCGCCTGCCACATGGGTGAGTTGTAGGATTGGGGTGCTGGGGTGCCTGTGGTTGGTGTCTGAGCACGCTGTGTCTTGCAGAGGCCAACCAACGGATGGGGGTGATTGGGGCCGGAGCTCTGCTGGCGCTGCTGCTCATCCTCCTGCTGTCGCTGCTCTGCTGTTGCTGCGTCTGCCGCAAGAAGGATGAAGGGCACGGGTGAGTGGATGCTGGCAGGGAAAGGGGAGGACAGAAGGGAAATGCGGGGCAGTTTCCCATCCTCATGAAGATGGGGAAAAGAGAGCACAGGGTGGGAGCAGGAGGACCCTGTGCTGCAGGGATGCCTCCTGGCTTTGTGTTCCTGTTGTTGGTTATCACCTCACTGGGACCCAATGGCTCTCCAGGGCTGGAGCCTGCAAAGGGAAACCTAGAGCATGCTGAGTTATGGCTGGGATCCCCGAAATGGCGTGGGACTGAAGGCAGGAGTGTGCACAGCAGCTCCCACAGCAGGGTTGGGCTGTAGGGTCTGCAGGACAAAGAGAGCCCCTCCAGTCCCTGCTGCAGGGATGGGGACAAGAGATAGGGATGGGGATAGAAGTAGGTATAGGGATGGGGATAGAAGTAGGTATAGGGATGAGGATGGGGACAGGGATGGGGGTGAGATGGGGATGGGGATGGAGATGGCTGCTTATTGGGGAGAAAGGGGCCAGGGGAGCTCCACCAGCTGCACAAAAGCCGTCCCTCATGCCGCCGGCCGCTGTGCAGGAATTTTCCGGAAGCCTCTGCTTGCAGCCGTGCCAGCTCCACTCCAGCCCAGCACATCTGGTTTGGAGAGCCTGTGGGCTGCATGTCATTATGCCGCAGATAAAAGGAGCCACTTCCCAAACTCAGTGCTGCTCAGAGAAGTCTTGCATGGGAAATAGCCTCAAAGAGTTTCCTTTCCTCTGGGCACTGCAGGGCGCCCAGACCCCAAACTGCCATCTCAATGTCCTGTCCTAAAGCGTTCCCAGTGCCAGGAAGGGCTGTGGCAGGGGGGACCACAGTGGCCGTAGGTGCACACAGGTTGAGTGGCATTGCTGCACAGAGCCTCTTGCTGCTGTGGCTGCGGATAATTGCCTGAAAGCTCATCCCCGAGAGGCTTCAAAACCAGAGAGCAAATAAAGAGAAGCCACGTGTTTGTTTGGGGTTGGGATTTTTTTATTTATTTTTTTTATTTTTTCTAAAGTTAATCATATGATTCAAGGGCCTGGATGGGAGCTGTGGGTGTTTTGGGCACGGTCTGGCTCTGCCACAAGGCGAGCTGAAGCGTGCGGCTGGCAGCAACCCTGACCCCTGCCCTGAGCCATCCTGGGCTTCAACTGGGACAAAACCAATGGGGAATACACTCCTGTGGCATTCTCTGTCCTGCCTCTTCCCCAAACCCTTCTTCAAGTGCAGCATCCCTGAGTCCCCTCAATGCTCAGTGCATGGTTCCATGATCGATGGCCCTGGTGTGACCATTGCCCTGATGCGGTCGTTGTGTTTCCCTGTAGAGCAAATCAGGACCCAGTGGCAGCCAAGAAGCCTCCAAGACGCTTGTGTGGGCGCTTCAGCCGCATCAGCATGAAGCTGCCACGCATCCCCCTGCGCCGTCAGAAGATGCCCAAGGTCGTAGGTGAGGCACCAAGGGGCAGAGCAGGGCCAGCGTGTGTGACCTGCTGTGCTTCTCCCAGCCCCAAAACCATGCAGAGTGCACCAGGGCCGGGGAAACATCCCCACTGCAACCCAAACAGGGGCCGTGTTTGTGGAAGGGGCCGGGCAGGGCTCGGGGAAGAGGACAGAGGGGGCTGTGTGCGTGGGGCTCAATGGGGCTGTGTGCGCGTTTCCTGCAGCCGCCCCGCAGCAGCTGGCTCCCACCCAGCAGCGCTGTGTAAACACAGAGGGGAGGGAGGGGATGGCCCCAGCTCCAGGGCTGTGTGCGTTACAACCTGCTCTGGGGTTGGGGCTATGCAATGAGACCACCCAGGACCCTGGGACAAAGGGATCTGTGCCAGCAGGCAACAAGGGACCCAGGCAGGCAATGGCCCCGACCACTTGGGGCTGGCCTTGGAGCAATAACATCCATCCATCATCATCTGGCAGCACAGGGACCTGCAGCCCTTCTTTACCAGGGGCCAGGCAGGAGCCCCAGCACATCTCGAGCTGCTGTTGGTGCTCCTTTTCCTCCGGCCATCCCCTTGGTCCCATTCAAGTCCTGGAGATGCTGCGTGGCCACAAGTCCCAGCACCCCGTCACGCCTTCTCACAGGAAGCAGTGCGCTTCATCTGCTTCCAACGGTCTGCTTCTAATTTTCTCTTTTTGGGTTTTACAACAAGGAAAGTCATGCCGGAGTGGCTGCCTCCCCCACTCTGGGCCATTTGCTCTTTAAATATCTTCACTGCTTTTGCTCTGGCTCTGGAGTTTCTCTCAGCCTCTGCATCCTCCCCCATCCCTTATACATCAGGGTCCCCTCATCTTGCTGGGCCATTCCTGTCTCAGGTTTATTCCCTCTCACACGGTCATCTCCATGATCCCTTATCCCCTGCACAGTGCTGTGTGTGGGGAGCGTGGCTCCTTGCAACCATGGCTCATCCCAGGGTGGGTGAAGCAGGGCTGGGACCCAGCAGGCACTGGCTGATGGCCGCTTTCCTCCCCTGGCAGTAGCTCACCACGACCTGGAGAATACATTGAACTGCAGCTTCATTGAGCCGCCCTCAGTGGTGGAGCAGCCCTCCCCGTCCTGGTCATCCCGTGGCTCCTTCTCCTCCTTTGACACCACGGATGAGGGGCCAGTGTACTGCGTGCCCCATGAAGGTGAGACTCATGGGTGCCTCCCCGGGTGCTGCATGCAAGGATGAGGGCTGGAGGTGACACTGCAATGGGGAGGTGGGGGTCCTGGGGCATAGGGGGACCTGGAGGCATGCAGAAGGGGTAGAGAGGGACCAGGTGGGACAGGGCAATGGGGAGCCCAGTTTTGCCTCTACCCCACCACTGTGCATGGGTTTTTTTTGCTATGAGGGCAACAAGGCAGTGGCACAGGGCCCAGAGAAGCTCTATAACTGGAGGTGCTCAAGGCCAGGCTTTGGGCACCCGGAGGCAGGTGTCTAACCCATGGGATGAAGTTGGACTGAGTGGCATTTCAAGGCTCCCTTCCAATGCAAATCATTCCATGCCTTCATGACACATCCATGCTCTCTTCCCACAGAGAGCGTGGGTGACGGCAAGGACAGGGCACCGTCCTCCAGCCCCGGTGAGAAGCTCGTGGCCCCAGCCAGCGGGGAGGAGGCAGCCGAGTACAGCTTCCTGAAGGAGACAGGCTCTGTCAAGGCCTTCCACGCTGACAGCAGCGAAACACCCCTGCTCAAGTCCTCGGACAGTGAGCGCTCGTCCTGCGGGTCAGGCTCGGCCAGCGCCGCGCTCTATGCCAAGGTCGCCCGCCTCTCCAAGCAGTCCAGGGAGGAGGAGGAGACAGCGCTGTCCCCAGAGAGAACCAAGCCCCGTCCTCCCGACCCGTCCACCAAGCCCAAGGTATCCTGGATCCACAGCCGCTACAACTCCGGCCAGTCCAACTCGCTGCCCAGCCGCTCCCCGGAGCCAGCGGCCGCCCGGCCCAGCAGCCCCGAGCATGGCCAAGGCTTGGCCAAGAGGAAGAGGAGCCCCAGCGAGACGTCGGCTGGTGTGCACGGCAAAGCAGAGGAGAAGGGCAGCGGTGGCACACGTGGCAAGGAGAGACCACAGAAGCACCCCAAGGAGCCTGGTGTCCTCGAGGGCAAAGCCAACCTTGCCGCGGAGCCCCATTCGCCTTCGAAACCCAAGCAGAGGAGCAAGGCCAGCTCGGAGCAGATGGAGAATATCAACGGGGCGGTGCAGAACGCCTTCAAAAAGATGGGCGGCTTCCATGCAGAGCGGCGGGCCGGGGAGGCCCCACGCAGCCCCGGTGCCGGCAAGCCGCGCTCTGAGGCTCTCCATCCCCACCTGGCCTCCGAGGCGGCCACGCTGCTGGCAGCCCAGCTGAAGGAAAAGACTCAGAGCCTCAACAAGGCAGAGGGCAGCGCCCGGCCCAACGGGGTGGGGGCCCAGAGGGAGAAACCCACCCCACCCCAGAAAGCCAAGCGCTCGGCAGCCACCGGCAGCCAGAAGGCCAGCAAGCCCCTGCTGCCCACCTCACCCAACCTGCAGAAACTGATCCCCGCCACGGCCGAGCCGGCGGCTGGGGGCGAGCCCAGGCGGGTGGAGAAACAAACCACGGTCAGCGGCCAGGACCCGGCTCCTCCGGGCGAGCAGACGGCCAAGAAGACACCCATTAAAAAGCCCCCCAGGAAGAAGAGCCGAGAAGCCACCCTGGAGCCGCCTAAAGCAGCCGTGGTGCCCACGCAGACGGTGCAGTAATGGGGAGCTGGGCACCTGGGAAGGACTTGTGGTGCCTGGACTGGAGGAGCCCCCAACCTCCTCATTCCGCATCTCTCCCCTCATCCCCTTTCTCCCGTCAGCCCATCTCCTCCACTGTCCCTGGACCTGGTACCCCCCCGGTGCTGTGCTCCCCATGCAGGGATGCAGGAGCCGGGGGCCCCCCCCTTTTTTTGTAGCAGTATTATCGATCGCATAAGCAGTGCTTGTTGTACTAGACGTACCCATGTTATATTCTGCAGTAATGGAGCCGCTCGCTTCCCACGCCCCACTCCACTCTGCCAGGTCCCCATCGCAGCACGGGGGCAAAGGGGATGGATGACACACGGGGCCATCGCCGGGGACATCCCCGTGTCCTCACCCAGACCTCCCTGCACTGCCACGTCGGCTTCTCCCCTCTTGGAGGTGCGGCCCCCGGTGCCACCGCACCGCTCCCAGCGTGGGGTCGAGCTGGTTTCGACCGATGCCCCTGGCCCCAGGGCTGCCTGTGCCAGGAGCGGCAGCAGGAAAGCACTATTTAAGGCCCGGGCTGCACAGCACTAGGGGAGGCTGTTGTGGCTTCAGGAGGGATCTGGCCAGTGGAGTCAGGTAGATGGGTTTGGTACGACAGAGCCTGGCATCTCTGCAGAGCGCTTTTCTAATAAAAGTGTATTTCTTCCATGCCCGGGTGCTGTCTGTCCGTGCCCCCAGGCTGCCCGTGGAGCATCACCTGGCCTCACTCGGGCACTTGGGATGCAGGGTCCTGAGTGGGATGCAGTGATACAGGAATGGAGGATGCGTCCCAGTGTGAGGCCAGGGAGTGCCCCCTAAAAATAATGCTATTCAGCATTCAGGTTAGATATTAGGAAAGATTTCTTCTCCAAAAAAGCAGTGATGCAGTGGCACAGGATGGCCAGGGAGTGGTGGAGTCACTGTCCCTAGAGGTGCACAGAGCCATGGAGATGTGGCACTGAGGTACATGGTCAGTGGGCATGGCGGGGTGGGGTTGGACTTGGAGATCTTAGAGATCTTTTCCAACCTCAGTGATTCTATGATTCTATTCCAAGTTAGACCACCAAATATTGTTTTATGCTGATTTTTCTGCACGATAGGACTCCGAATCCCTTTTCCAAGCATCCCACTGGGGTCTGCAGGCTTTCCCCCCACCACTGCACATTGGTTACCTCTAACAGAGAGCATCACGTGATACACAGCACTGCAAACACTTTGTTTTATGGTTTCCAGTCTCTGTTGATTTGTGGACCCCTAAACAATTTCCCCTGCAGCTGTGAGCCCCACTGGAAAGTTCACACTTAGCATAAATAAACTCGCTTTCCTTCTCCTCTTGAGGCCTTTGACCTCAAGGCATAACCAGATGAATCCCATCACGAGACGAAGTTGTAACACGGAATAACAATATGGAATGAGGGAACACAAAAGCAAGCAGGTCTTTCCCCCCCACTCCTCCCCAGGGATGATGCCCAGGTGGCATCGTGACACAGTGGTCACCAGCCCTGCAACGGGCACCGAGCACGTGGTGGTCCCAATCCCCCACCAACACTGTGCCATTGGTGTTTTTCCCATTTTGTCCCCATTTCCAAATAGCGAAAGAGGAGTTGTTGGGTTGGAAAACGGCACATTTGTTTTGGCTTGGCCCGGAGAGCGGCGATAAAAGCGAACCCGATTGCCAGCTATTCATTTCCTATTTCAGGCCCTACCAAAAATAAACTCAAAAAAGGGAAATTCAAATGAGAATGAAATATGCATGAGACAGCGAGCTGCTAGGGTTGTATAAGGAAGCACTCGTCGTTTGGGGAGCGGCAGTGCTGGCAGTGTTTGATGCTGGGGGGGATTGCAAGGGGCTCGGGCACTGCAAACAGCACACGGACCATGCGCAGAGCCTCAAGTGTTTGTGGGCATAAGTCATGGGGAACAGGAGCCTTCTCCGAGCAGATCTGAGAGCCTGAGCTTTTGTTGTAGTTCTGTTCAGTATAATTTAGGAAAGCATGAGTGCGTTTGCATCCAAGCACTCCAACAAGACCACTTTGACAGAAGATGGACAGAGGCATCCCACCACCCCTACCTGATTTATCCCCGCGCCTGCGCTGGCCTGGATATGGGGGAGTGCTCGTGCTTGTTTAGTCTGTATGGGAGCACAAATCATGGCGCTGTGTCATCACTCTGCCAGGGTCTGGATTTCATTAGGAGCCACATGATCAGTGCAGGCTGCTGCGGCTGGCTGCTCTCCCTCTGTGCTGCACAAGACATGGGGGTGATGGCCGAGGCGCAGTGCTCAGCATCCTGCCCACAGGTGACCCCAACAAAGCCTTTTCCTTCATTGCATCCCCTGTGCCCGTTGCAGCCCTTGCATCCTTTGCACCCCTTGTATCCTTTTTGCTCCTTGCAGCTTTTACAACCCTTGCAGCCCACTGCATCCTTTTGAAGCTCTGCAGCCCACTGCACCCTTTGCATCCTTTCTGCCCCTTGAAGCCCTCGCAACATTTCCAACCCATTGCACCTTCTGCATCCCTTGCACCACTCCTTTGCATCCTTTGCACCCCACTGCATCATTTGCATCCTTTGTGCCCGTTGCACCCTTGAATCCTTCACATCTCTTGCAGCCTGCTGTAGCCCTTGTATCCTTTGCATGCCTTGCAGCTGGTACTCCTGTGCATGTGCTTCTGAATTTCATTCCTTGCTCACACCCAGCCTGTCCATAGGGTCGTATGAACATGTCCCCCAGCATCACCCAGCCCTGCTGACAAATCTGCTCTGTGGGCAGCGCAGACATGAGGGGGCCAGAACACCCCCTCCAGCCACCAAGTCACAACCAGCTCCTCCACAGAGACCCTGTGTTCTCCATGGGAGCCCCTAAATCCAGACCTTAGTTTAGCTACAGCTCAGGCTGAAATTCCCGTTCAGATGCTCAGCTCCTGAGGCCATAGCAGGGGAACACATTTACTGCGCAGCGCTCGTTAAGTTTGGATAAACCCAGTGTACCCAAGGAGGTGGCTGTGAGGCTCCCGTGGTCCCCCCTCACCCAGGGGATGAGTGTGCAGGGGGCTGAGGTTGGATGCAAGGCTACAGAGGTACCAAGGGTGGTGACCACACACCCAGCACACCGGCTGGCAGAGTGCAGGATGGGGACAGAGGAATAGATGGACAAATCCCCCATATCTCCCAAACCCCCAGCCCAACCCAAAGCTGGGTTCTGGGCTGTGGGCAGGCTGCACTTTGGCTCTTGGTCTGAGCTCTGGCCCTCCCATGCCCACAGGCTCTGCATCACTTCCCATCATCCTCTACCAAGAAGGCTTTGGGCTTGTTTATGCCATGTGCATCGCTTTCTCTTTTGGCACAACTGGCTGCCCAGTGGAAACCCACAGCAGCTCCTGGCTCCAATATGGTGACTCAGAGCTGTGGTGACACAGCCACTGCCCCATGAGGAACACCGAGTTCTGGCAGCCATCTCCTGTGGATGGATTTGTGCTCGAGTTTCTCTGGAGGATTGTTCCTAATTGCAGTGTGCTCTGGTTGCAAAAAGAAGCTATCGCAATGCATGCATGTGCACACTCTGCTGTCTCCACCCTGTCTGTTTGAATCAGGATCTCAGCATTTCTGACTGGCCAAACACGACCTCTAAGGGAAGATAAGAACCAGGCTCCCTTCCTCAGGTGCGCAGGGAGCAGTGGGCACCTGTGACCACATCACCCTGGGATCTGAAGCCTCTAAGTCCAGCCACCACAATGCCCTCCAGGCTCTGTGAAGAGATGATGATGTGGCATGAGATGAACCCCTGAACCCCCAAATCCTGCCCTGGAAATGACAATCCCTGTGCTGCTCGTGGCACTGCTGCTGATGCCATCTCCCTACTGCCACCCCAGCAAGAGCCCACACTGCCTCAGGCCATCAACATGCCCCTGTCCCCATCCCTCATGGCACTCGGGCAGCTCCAACCCCCAGCTCCGAATCAATGCCCCCAGCTGCCTTTCCCCAGTGCTGCCCCAATGCCCCGTCACCTCTCAGCTCTCGCACAAAGGCAGCGCTGGCCCTACGCACCCCAAGCCCGCTGCCTCATGGCGTGCACACCGGCTCAAATATCCCTGCTGGTTCCCACAAGCAGCTCAGCCTTTCCAAAGCTCAGCCCTCGAGCCGGGAGGAGGCAGCACCCTGAGCCTGCCAAACTAATGAGAAGCGCATGGGACCCACATCTGGTAGCGATTGAGGGGGGAGCAGCGTTGGGAACGAAGGAAGCACATATTTCCTGCAGCACAAAGGAAGGGAGAGGAATGTTCACAGCAGAGCAGAACAGAGTTGGGGCCCTGAGGCGCAGGTTCTTCCTGCATGCTGCTCCTTCACTTGGAGTAGGGGCATAAAGGCACGAGCAGCATCAGATGTGCAGACCCTCGTGCCACCAATGGGGTTATGCTCCCACTAGAAACAGATTGGAAGAGAAAACACAGAGCCAGCAAACTGCCTGAGAAGGGTTACGGGCTGGAGAGATCAAGGCAAGGGCTGCTCTGTGCCGCAACAACAGGAACGTGACTGGGACAGGGACAAGGCAGGGCTGTGCTCAGCAGAACTGAGGCCACATGGTACCACAGCACCACATCAGGGCACTCGGTTCTGTACTGGTTCTGGGTGGGGTCCCGGCTGCCATCCCTACCCATCCAAGGCTGCTGGAGGATTTGCAGCTTGCATGGCCAAAGCTACACCAAAACAGGGCCCTGGGGCAGCAAAATGCTGCCTGGTTGGGATGCAGGTGAGGTAGGAGAGAAGGGCGAAAACCAAAACATCCGAAGCTGTGTCTCATCCCATGAGGAAGCTGATTTAAAAACTGCAAGATGGTCCAAGTCCTGTCAGCCACTGCACAGCAGGAGCCCTGCTCTGCCTGGCTGTTTGTGACACCCCTGATGGCACGGGGACAGCAGGGCTTGCCATTGTGGCTGTGGCCCTTTCCAAGAGAGCTGAGCTGGAGCGGTGCATGGCACATCAGTGAGGTCCCCAGCGTGTAGCAGCAGTCACCCAGCAGGGAGCACAGGAGCCAGCCCACAGGTAAGGACTGCAAACAGCACCCAAACTCACAAATTTAGCCACAGCTCTCAGCAAATCTTTGTGGCAGAGGATGTGGAGGGAGGCCCTGGGGGGGTGAAGCTAGTGTACTAGCAGCACGCTGGTATTCTGCACTGCCCCAGCCAGGGCTGAGCACCACAACGAATACCTTTAAATTAAAAGCCCATGTTTTCCATCCCCTACAACCTCAGCTGTAAGCAGCCAGGCTTTGCTCCACAGCTCTGCCTTTGGCAGCTGCAGCTCAGCAAAAACGCTTTGGCAGCTCCTGAGAACGGGGTTAGGAAAATGTAGGTGGATTCGCCTGTTAAAAATACACGGCGAGAGTGAGAGGGATCCATCATCATCCCTCCCAAAGCCTGAGATTTGGGGATCACCCTCTTTGAGTGGAGAAAGAAGGCAGCCAAGCAAAACCCGAAGGGATGATTGATATTCAGGGACACTGCAGGGATGCCCCGTTTTCTCTGGGGATGCTCTGTGTTCTTCTTTGCCCAAGGAGGCTGTGGATGCCCCATCCCTGCAGGCATCCAAGGCCAGGCTGGATGTGGCTCTGGGCAGCCTGGTCTGCTGGTTGGCGACCCTGCACATAGCAGGGGGTTGAAACCAGATGAGCATTGTGGTCCTTTTCAACCCAGGCCATTCTATGGTTCTCTAACGTGGACACTTCAGCTGCCATTGGGCACACAGCGCAGTTCTTGCGAGCTCTGAAGTCGTATTAAGAATCACCCCTCAAGCTTTCGAATGCATTTCGGTGCGTCGTTCACTTTGCTAACTCAAGGCAGGAACCTCTCCACGTGGACGGCTGGAATTCATTTGAAACTCAGCCTTGTGAGGGACGTCTTAAATATTGATCTCGTTGCCTGCTCACAAAAATAAATAAATAAATAAATAAATAAATGAAAAGGTAAACGTTATCATTCCAACCCAGCATTTGAAGTCGAAATGAACTTAATACACTCCACGTGTTTGAAGGAATTATAAAACAGGGATCAGAAAGCAGCGTTTCCCCTACGCTTCGGCCGTACGGATTGATCTCTCCTCCCCCACCGGGACGATTCCCAATCCCACCGCAAAAGGATGCGGTGACCCAACAATCCCTGCTCACACTGTGCCAACGTTCAGGAAC
>JAOWBP010004343.1:9195202-9208673 GCA_028571105.1 Tragopan temminckii | reverse complement strand
TGGCAAGAAAAAGTCTTCCTTTTGAGAATGTTCTGTGTGATTTAGAAACTCCTCTTACTAAAATGAATCAATTTCATAAGCGTGCTAACATCTTTATTCCTCTGATGTTAAGAAGAACATTTAGAACTGGAGAATGCATTGTAGGAGACCTTTCTTACATCTAAATTCATGTTTCTGCTTAAAGGTCAAACCTTTCTGGGTGTTTTTGCCTTGATAAGCTCCTTCAGAGGCATTTATTTACAAATGATCCGTTTCCAGATATGCGCCTCATATAATAACTTCCATTGCTATTGTTCTCAGTGCAGCAGATGGATGTGTACAAGTGTAACAAGGCCATTTGGTGTTATAACTGGATCTTGAGGCAAGAGCTGCTTGAGTACAGAACAGAAGAGGCGTGAGCCCATCTCTGATCTAAGTGGTGCTGCAGCTGCCTTGCCTGGCACGTGGATTTGGGGTACATGGCTCTCTGCATTCAGGAAACAAAAGGACACTTCTGGGGACCTTCTTCTACCAGACCACTGCCCTCAAAGGGGAGCATGCTGCTGCCTCGGAATATAAATCACCTCCAAAGGCTTGAATAGAAAAGACAGGGATGTCTGTAATGGCTGATGATTTCCTGTTTCAAAACACTCTAAGAACTGATTTTCCCAAGAAGACTGGTTAGGTAGGCTGAAAAATCATTGACAGAGGAGCGATTTGTCCCCATGCAAATGGGACCGTGGACTAAATCACAAGAAAATTAACTCTGAGGATGCTCTGAGACTCTCCACCACAGCACCAGAAGCAATGAGGGTTACATTGCCTATACACAAATGTGCCCCTTATTCACGAGCAGACAACAACTCAGGGCAAAGCATCCCGCCTGTGAAAGGATGTCAGACCCCACATTGTCCTTCTAGCAGAGGCAGTTAATTTTTTCAGGTGAGCAATGGCTGGGTAACTAAAGCAAAGAATAAGTGAACAATGAGGAGTCGTGACACACCAGGTTTTTAATGCGACACACCGCATTATTTCTTCAGCACTGGGAGCAATAGGAAGTTGTCAGTGTTCTGGCAAGGAGTCAGTGTTAATGTATTCTCGTAATGAATTTAATGGGATAATGAAATGCTGTTGTAATTGAAGGTATTAACAGCTTCTCCTGTTAAATACCAACTTGCTTATACTATTTGTTCCTTGAGAAAAGACATGAGCTAATCTTGGTAAACAGAGGGAAATAGTGGGATTTAATTTGGATTTAGGACTCTTAGTATCCAGGTATTTTGTGATTTTCGAGACGACTCCTTCGAGTGACTTCTTTCAAGTAACTAATTCAAACGCTTTCTTTGGTTTCATTGGCTTTAGCTGAGATTCTTCAAATTTGCATATGCAGATATCATTTAAATTACTTTAGATCTGCAAAGAGGATTCTCCAGCCCTCAAATTCAGCTATTGTGCCCATCTCTAAGCTTCTTCAATTGTCTAAAAAGTGTCAGGTAGGACTCAGCAGCAGCTCTGGGGAAGGATGTGCTTTGTCTTTGGCTCACAAGAGGAAAGGAGCCCTCTGGGGACGTGTGCTCCCTGCCCACACATCTCAATTATCAGCTCTCTGCAGAGCTCTCCCCAGTCCAACCACTGTTTGCCATTCATGTTCTGCCTCTCATCTTCTCTTCTTTCTTTAATAGCCAAATAGTCATGCTTAATGACTGTGATTATTTTAGCTGCCTTCAGCCTTGATGGTTAACAGTGCCTAGCTCACTGTCTTGCTATTAGCAGAGATTCACAGGAACATCTAGGCTTTGGCCATTTGTGTTTTCCTTGGCTAAATGTCAGTCTTCTCAGAGGAAATTAGTTAACAGTGTGATCCCTGTGAGAGCTGATCTAAGGGCAGTGGCCTTAAGAGCTTCAGTAGATGGGATGGAGGGAGAGTTATCATAGAGTTTGGATGAAGTGTTCAGTGTTTTTCCCCTGGGTGGGACATTCCTTATGAAGGGCACAAGAGCTGGGCCATCCATGTGTGGGTGACACATTGTTGGATCATCTGGTACTTTGAGCAAAGCTGGGTGTGCAGAGTGTGAGTATGCAAGAGCTCCCATCTTACTGTGCCTCTTGGCAATGAAGGAGCTGCTAAGGCAGCTCAGAGATAAACGAGCTGCCTGCACCTCATTTACAGCTCTGTAATTATTTGTTTGGGTGGCAGGCATATGGGCCATTCACTAGAGCCTGGGATTGGTCTATTATTCTCTCTTCAGTTTAACACCATGTTCTGCTAAATTATGGTATTTGTATAGGTCTTTCCTTAAATAATAATAATAATAAAGAAGTTGGAACACCAGTGTGGTACAGGAAAGCACCACAAAGTTGATTTAAGGGCCAGGAAGAACACCTTCCATGCAGAGATTTACAGGGTTCAAGCTGGTTAGCTTTTTTAAAACAGAAGACTGAGAGGTAACTTCATCATTGCATCTAAATACCTTCAGAGGGAGAAAATATCACACAATAAGGACACTGTGACTTCTCTGTGAAAGGCAGAACAAGAGCTGGAAGCCAAAGCCAGCAACGTTCAAATTATAAATTAGGTACTTTTTTGGAAGGATTGCATTTAACCACCAATGAAAGTAGCCTGAAGAGATCTTTCTGAAAGATATGTTTCAGTCAAATCCAAGTCACCAGATGCACTGCATGATGAGCCTGGTGAAATGTAATGGCTCGCAACGTGCAGGAAACCAGGTGCAATGATCTAATGCTCTCTCCAGCCTTATGAATCTGTTAAATAAAACCATCACAAAAGCTGCAAGCCAGCAACAAATTCCTTCTTCCTGACACACACCTAAAAATGAGGAGGAGGCTGGAGTTCTCCTGAAGTCAAACACACCCCTCCTTGGAAAGTCAGGAAGATAACTGCATGCTCTTGGTCCTACCTCATTGATTCTTCCTTTCTGACAATGGATGGAAGGGGAAGTTGGAGTGGACATCCCCTTTAACACGTGCTCTGAAATCTGCTGCCCTACTCAGTATTCAAAGCACAGCCCGGTTATTTATAACAAAAATTTTTCATTTTGAGCTTCAAGGTATAACAAGGTGGTTATAAAACTGATTTAGGGATAGAAAAGTTTGATTACGGAGGGAAATTATTCAAAGGTTTCAATGAAAGGAATAAGTTGCAATGAAATAGTGCTCCTGTTACGGGAAGACACACAGAGAATGAAGAGTGTTTCCTGCTCCCCATTCCCCAGTGCAGGGCACGCACAGAGGGCAGGGAGGAAGGAGCAGGGGGCCAAGCAAGGCCTTTCCCACTGGGAAAGGAAGCAGAGGGTTCACCAAAGAGCACCAGTCAGCAGATCTGCTATTAGTGCAGATGATGAAATTACTAATAATGAGGCAAGGAAAGACAGGAGTGGAAATACTGATGTGCTGTGTGGGAAGGAGATCGAGGATGTGCTGGTATAGCAGGGGAGCCGTGGAGCATTGCCTTCCATGGAGGGTTAAACCCAGCCTCTCGCTGAAAAGCCCATCCACGCTAATCACAGCAGACGGGGTATCCTCAGCGTCCCACCAGCCAACAAGGAGAAATCCAGCTTTTATTAATTTTTACATCAGGGACAACGGGGAGCTTCAGGAAATGGTGAGAATGCTGAGGTTTTGCTTCTCTGTGCCCCATGAATGTCCCTAACTGAAATCAGTTACCCTACCTAATCGGAAAACCAACACAGGGTTCAGCTGATAAAGAATTAAAGGTAGGATTAACATCAATCACTGTAATTGCATGCAGGTAGCTTGTTTGTGACAGGCTGTATGGAAAAGGATCGGAGCTGCACCTCTGTTTAAAGATACAATCCATGAGCAGCATCAGAACCAGCACTGCTTTCAGGCTCGTGTGGTGAGCAGTCACAGCCATCACAGTGCGTGCAAGAAAGGCTGGGATACAGGTAAACAAACATTAAGTGCTGGCTCTCCATACAAATGGAAATTAAGGATGTGATAAATTTGCTTTTTAAAGCAATCAGGTCTCCAATACCCACCATTTGGCTCAATTGGAGACAATGAGGACACAGGGTAATGTGACAGATCAGCCATTTTGTGGGAATGAACACATTTATTTTAGCTATACCACGCAGACAAAATTCACTTTAAGTTACATAACATGACAATTTATCTTCATCATCCATTACCTGTGACTTCGTAAGTGAGAACCTCTCATCAGAGACACAGCCTATGCTTGACTAAAAGTTCAGAGCACCGATTGCTTTGATGCCACAGTCACAACCACACTCTGCAAGGACGTCTAGCTGAGCCGCATGCATGCCACCCCATGCAGAACAACATGAGGGCTGCCCCAGCTCACCCTCAGCATCAGATCACCTCTGCTGCCATCTTCCCTTGCCCACCTGGAGCGCCGTATCCAGATGTGCAGTCCTCAGTACAGGAGAGAGTCACAAAATCATAGAATCATAGAATGGCTTGTGTTGGAAGGGACCCCAAGAATCACCAAGTTCCAAGCCCCCCTGCCACAGGTAGGGCCACTAACCTCCAGATCTGGTACTGGACCAAGTTGCCCAGGGGTCCATCCAACCTGGTCTTGAACACTTTCAGGGATGGAGCATCTTCAGCCACTGTGGACAGCCTGTTCCGGAACCTCACCACTCCCTCTGTGGGACGTGGACCTGTTGGAGCACATCTAGGAGAGGGCCATGAAAATGATGCAGAGTACTTACAGAGTCTGCAAGATTCCCTTCCATGGCATGAATACAATCTGGCAGTACCCAGACTTCTCTTTTTTTCTCCTCCCAGCAGACAAATTTTCAGATGATGGAGATTTTTTCACTTGACTGTTTTGCTGAGAACTGCGGCTGGGGCTTCTTGAACATCATCTCTTGCTCCTTTTTCTCTGTTTCCTCCTTCTCAGACCTCACTCACAGCTTTGCCTTTTATCAGAGGCCCAGCAAGCCCCCAAAATTACAAGATTGGCACAACTGTCTAGATCAATCACAGGTAATCTTATGATTTTGTCTTGTGTACCACCCATTGAAAAGCATATTGCTCATGGGCTTTATTTCCTGCATGGACTGCAGCACTCCCCAATTTTCTGTACTACAGCTGGGTGCACTTAGCCTCTTCTGCTTGACTTGCCTGAAAAATGCGAAACTCTTCAGGAGCTTCAGAGCAAGCAATTGTCAAGAAATGCTACCTCCCAACTTTCTTTTTATTTTTTGTTTCTGGTAGCTGTTTCTTGAAGTAAAATGAGCAATGAAACACTGCCTAAGCATTCCCTATTTGATTTGAAGCTGGTCATACAGCTTCAGCTCGTGTGAAGCCCTTGGCTGTGTATAATGTTTGGATTTTCTCCTGACACAACTGGATTTTGGAGATGATGAGTGCAAGGGCTGAGCCTGAAGCCCAGCAAAGGTGAAATTCCTCCTGATGTGGAATACATGATCGTAATCGGGGATTTGTTAATAATCTGTTAGGTGAGCATGCACTGAGTTGATTTTCTTCGGGGATAGATGGTCAGATAGGCTCATTGCATCCTCACACTATACATCAGTTTATAATAGTGATGTTTGTGGGAGGTGAAATATTGGCACAGGCTGCCCAGGGAGTGGTGGGGTCACCATCCCTAGAGGTATTCCAGAGCCATGGAGATGTGGCACTGAAGGACATGTGCATGGTAGGATCTTCTGGGGTTGGGTTTGGGGATCTTAGAGATCTTTCCCAACCTTCATGATTCCATGATTCTATGATTCCATGACATGCAGCTGATGACAGCCTGGAATAATAGCTCCAAAAGAGCTATGAACTGTCTATTAATCAGATAGGGCATAAATTTTGAAAGCAAACAACATTAATCATTTTCTTGCTGATTTATCCTTCAAAAACATTGAGTGTTCTTATCTCAGAACCTGAAGCAGCAAATGTGGATCACAGAAACATCAGATACTTCCTTGTCATCTCGTGTTGCCAAAAGAAAATTCTCCAATGTATCCTCCCAAGTACAAAAAAAGGCAAAGTCTCCTTTTGGTGTGTTGCCTTCCTGCTTCTTTTATATGCATTGCAATAACATATTGCAATAAATATTTCCCATGTCTCTGCCTTCCACAGCCCTTATTCCCAGAGTCTATTAGTGAGATTTTCCCTGCTCTTATAGAGACTTCTGACAATTTTCCCGCTTGCATAACTCTTAATTGCAGTAACTTCATTTGTACACATCATACAGGTGTTTTCATTGTTCACTGCTAAGAGAAATTATTACAATAAGGCAACCAGACATTTTATCTTTGCTTTTAAAATTCAGCTTAACTACATCCTTACTAGAGAACTTATAAAAAAAAGTATTCCAGAATTCACTACACACAACTTCCCATTGCCAGAGAATTAGAGACATCCTGATGTGTTTGAAATGAAATACAGGCATCTGTTGGAGCGGAATGCTTTCAGGTGCTGGCAGTAAACACAGTTTTCTCATGCTGGTTGCAAACCCATACCTGCTAGAAAAGCAAAATCAAAGAATAAACAGAAAGGAAGTGGTTCATTGCCTGCATTAGATTAACCAGTGACCTCCCTGAAGGAAGCCAGGCCAAATGGGATGCACTGATTTGCTAAAACACATCGACAGAAGTTTTACAAAATCAATATGGTTCCCTCTGGATCACGTTGCAGCATCTGAGCTTGGCTCCTTTCCTCTCCAGGCTGCGTTTGTTTACTGAATTTTCTGGAGGGAATGACCAACCCTTCTGCTTCACCTTGAAATGTAAAGGCCCAGCCTTTTCTTTCTAATGACTAAGGCTCATTACCGAATGCTTGATACCAGGTGTCAATGTGCTCTCACAAATCCCTGGCCCTGTTAAGATCAGTCATTGGAATTCTTTTCATACCACACTTCTGAAGACTTCTCACCAGTCTTTGCTCACTTCTTTCAATCCTGCCAGCCCAGATTGAGCCAAAAACCACATCTGTGAGCTCCTAGAGATGTTTGGCCTTTCCTAAATTCCTACCCTAGTTCCCAAACAGGAAAAAAAGCTTTAAGAAGAAGCATCTTATCAAGGAAACACCAGGAAGTGCATGCAGGCAACCCAAGTGTACAGCACCCAAAGCCTGCATGGATGAAGTGAGCATCCCTGCCTGGCACTGCAGCTTGTGGAGCTCACAGCCCTGGGAACGTGCCATGCTGGGGCTGTTCCAGGGACCACCAGTATTTGTACTGGTCCAGGAAGATATTTGGAACCACTGTGGTCCAACCTCTCTAGTTCCTCTCTCCAAGGACTGCAATGAAATGCATTGCTTTTGAATGGCAAGACCAATGGGAGATCTTTTGGAAAAGGACCTCAATGTCTCTCCCAGCATCATTAGTTCCTCTGGATGCAGTGGGGAAGCCAAAGGGGCAGGCACAGAGCCCACCTGCTTGAGAAGTGCCCACGTAGCACACAGATGGGCCCAGCCACAGAGCCACATGCTGCCACAGGAACCCCAGGAAGCAACAAAACCACGCAACAACTTAAGCTGCGGCAAAGGTTCATGGAATCACCCCAACCATTCATCACACAGCTTAGATGCAAGAAGCAAATCCAAAGCCCTTGTCAGGAAGGCTAAGAAGAGGCAACATCCACAGCAATCACCCATCAGAAAGAAAACACAGGCTCAGCTCCTTCCTGCTGCTCTAATCCCTCAGGAGGCAGTGATAAATCCCAGGATTTGGCTTGTCATGTAAGTCTGCAATATTTCTCTTTTTTTTCCTTCTTTTTAGCAGAGATACCGACAGCTTTGGACAAACAGCACTGCCAGGCTGTGGGTTGCAGGATGTCCATCGTGTCCTGTCCAGAGTGTGACCTTGGATCACCAAAAGCTGTGATGCAGTTATCAAGATGGGTTTCGTGTTTCAAGGTCACTCAAACATCTCTAAGGAGAAGGCAACACAAACTCTCTCAGTATGCAGCAGCCCTGAGCCAATGAGCTGCCATTCTACACACTACAGCTGCAGAAAAGGAGCGAAGGCTCCAAGGATGACCTACACCATTTACATCACAACCACGGATGGACTTGAGGAAAAGGCTTTAAAGCAACACAGAAAGCAGATTCTCTGCTCTGCAAGCCCCAAAACTCCCAGCTTTCATCGAGAGCAAAAGTCACAGCCACTGCACAACCACTTTATTTGATTTTAACTACACCTGTCCCATCAGCCTCACGTTGTAACCCTCACTCTCTGTCCAGTAGCAAATCTGTCTTTTAAAGCAACGCAGACATTCTGAAGCAGCCTAGAGACAAGATTAGGAATAATTTAGTTGCTGTCTTTCCAATATTTTGAATAGTGGTGGTGTCAAATGCTCCAAGTACAAACCTGAAATGGAACAGGTAATGGAGGTAGATCAACAGTGAAGGAAATGCCATTTAGTGTCTCATCTCTAAAGAAATTTCCCATCAATGATAAAGAGCGTGATCTGAAAAAAAAGAAAAGATGAAATCACACAGAAAAAAATGAATGAGGTGGGGAAAATCAGATGTGGCTGAGAACAGAAGGTACTTCTCAATTCATAAGCACCAGGAAAAGTTCTCACTCCCCACACAGTCCTAATTCCAGCATCCCCAGCCTTCCAAGAGTTTGACTTCTCAGCATAATTCCCAGCCCCAAAAAATGGTGCTTCGTATAGAGCGCACCTCCACAGACCAACAAATCTCTGCACGATTCAGCAGGTGGGGTGAGCAATTGGCTCTGCACCGCGCTCCTCTGGTCTGAGTTACACGGCCCGGGAGAGGTACGTGATTGATTTCAAACCCATTTATGGCTCACATAAAGCTTTAAGACGGAATCGTGTTTAGTATTTTGTTTTTATTTCATTTTATCATGTCTCTACACTGTAAATGTAAATGTTTGGCCTGCACTCAGCAGGTGTAAATCAGGGTAGCCCCCTGGAAGCCAGTGATGCCACACTGACTTACACCCACCAAGGATTTAGCCAGTTCTCTCTTAATATATGGCCTGTTACAGGCATTTTTATTTGTGGTTATATTAACTGGGTTTTGCAAGGTTGCCAAATAAAGAAATGTTATCCAGGGGACAGAAAAATGCTGCTCTTGGCAAGATTGCTTTCAACCCCTGGAACCACCTTGCTGGCTATGAGTGAGCACTGCTCTGGGAAGGAGAAAGATGGGGCATCCCATAGACCAAGCAGGACTGCAGCAGCCCTGTTCCATGCCCAAGCTCAGACTCTCATCCAGGAGAGGTCCTTGCCAGCTCCAGGCTGTATAGGACAACAAGGGCAGCTTCTGCCTTCCAAAAATCAAGGAATAAAACATAGAATAGAACCATTAAGGTTGGAAAAGACCACTAAGATCATCTAGTCCAACCATCAGCCCATCCCCACTATGCACATTAACCATGTAACTCAGTGCCACCAGAAACTCCTTTTCTTTGCCCAGATCTCTGGTGATGCAAATTCTGGTGCAGAGCCTGCTTTTGCTATGGGAAGAGACATCCCAAGAACCACAGAGTGCTGTGACCACGAACATGACCTGAAGTGTCACCTCCTCAGCAGCGGCCTCAAGCAGAGGGAAAGAGGAGCCCTGGGATGGGGGAAGGACAGTGGGGCAGGATGCAGATGTCTCAGACCTCTGCAGCTACTGGGTGTATTTATTTGCCTTCAGCACGATCTGTTTTACTTACTCTCAAACACCTACTTATTAAGATAGAGACTCATAGTCATTAAAATAATCAGTATGGGGCTTTTCGCAAGAGCAAAACTGCTGTTTCTGGTTATTGGGCATATTCTGAGCCTATTATTAAATGTTGTCTGTCTAAATTACCTCCACCTTTTCATCGGGATGTAGTGTTCTTCATTTTCCATTCCAGATGAGCAGGTGCAGAATGGCTCTGTGTCTTGCCTGGAAATGCTTAGCCACCTGACGAATGGTAAAATAATGCACATTTCTGTTGTACAAAGAGTATGTGCATTTGGCAAATGTGAAAATAAATATTGCTCATAGGATGCTGGAAAATCAATGGCGCAATTTCTACTACATGGATCTCAGTAGGAAAAGCCTGTCTGAGATCACTTGTGCATGCATTTCTGTAAGTAGCTACATGACACGTGCACTTTCCAGTGATCTGTCACTGTTCCATTACAGAGAAGAGGCAGGATCTGTCGAAAAACAAGAAGCAAGCTGGAGAAATTAAAATAGAGATGAAATCCACCATATGAAGATCAAACACAACCTGTGTTGCACAGGAGTACACCTGAAGCTGTACACCCCATGATCCAAATACCTTCTGTCTCATCCAGTTTAAGCAACCATTCCCTTCAGGTATGCTAGAATCTCTTGCTGGATGAGGCTTTGCAGAGGAGAGAAAGAAATGGATGCTCAAATATTTCTGTCTGCCTGGGGTACAGGAGCGGCACAGCAGAAGACAAGACATAGCAGCCCAACAGTGAGATTTCTTTGGTAAGACCACAGGGAAGACCATTGGGAAGACCACTGGTGAGACCAAGTCACTGCTCTAGGAATCAAAGCCCATCTTTCGGAATGCAGGGGTCCAGCTGCACACCTTGTTGGCAGTTAGTGGTTCTACACACAGCTCTCCTGTGCTACCTCTGCAGATCCAGCTGTACCCAGTCTCAAACCATGCCCCCGCTCCTGAGTCAGCTTGGGGTTGGATTGAAAAAGGGGAAATCTGATGGTGTTTGGATAAATGCCCAGCACTGGGCTTGTCAGAAGTTAGCTCCAAATTCACACTTTTTCCTTTGGATGGTATCAACTGCTACTCCTGCTGGGGAGACAGGTTCACTCTTGTCTTTGGCAGCAGGCATTCGGCTCCAGAACTTTTCTTCACCGCCAAAAAAGGAGCCTCCTCCCTTCAGTTTTGCAGCCAGTTTTCATGCCCTGCACAGGCAGATGCCCACAAGTACATACACATAACCCTGACCCACTGTGCCCCACTTCCATATTCCTGTGCCTGCTCTGCCATTGCACGCCCCAGGAGCTGCTTTGCCATGAGGAAATCTTCATTTTTTCTTTTCTTCTTCTTTTCTTGCAGAAGATATTGCTCCACAGCATAAGAATGATTTCTGTTCCTTATTCCTGAACATAAAGCTGGCACTGCAAGCTACAACTGTAATTAGCAGTCATTTTTTCCATTTACTCACAGATAATTGATAAAAATGTTTAACTGTGCTAATCACTGATGAAGCTCTGTAGATTGCACCATTCCCAGCCCTCCTCATAGACAAAGTGTCAGCTTGTTCCACTTTTGCATTAGCAGCATCATGAGACTGCTGGGTTTCACTGGGCTGAAAATTCCACCTGGTGCCTCTGTTTGACCACCAAACTTCATGTCTCCCCAAGGACTTTGTCTCGCGCTGGCTCTGACACGTTGCTGGGATTTGAGTCTTTTTGTTTCTTTTTGTTGTTGTTGTCTAATATCCCTTAAATTCTTCTGATTCATTTAGCCCTGCCAAACACGGGTTATACTCCTATGTGTCACTTTCTACACATATTTTCGAGGTTTCTTGACTTCTGATTTGATATCAGACCCCAAACACTTCTCCTTTTTCTATGTATTGATTTTCTAACTTCTAAATACTGTTCTTCCTAAAATACAAGAGTTTTTCCTACTTTTCCTTTCTCTGGGGGTAACCCCCTAGGCCCCAAAACTGCTCTTAAGGAAGTTACAATTCCCATTCTCATTTCTACATCTGTTTTCCCTTCTCCTCAGTTTTGTTTCATCTTCTCCATGGGAACTTTCTGATTCAAAGCCCTGTGTGCAAAGTCCTTCTGCCTGAGCCATCTCTTCCCAGCCCACACCAAATGAAATTGAGCTGACAGTAACCAAAGGACAGACAGTGTCTAACTGGTGATGAACCCAATATGTCTTTATCCTCAGAAGCTGGTTGGGGATAGGGTTTTACTGTGCAGGCTGAGGACCATGAGACACCATCTCCAAGCATTCGAGGAGGTGGTGCCACACTCTTGGCCAGTCAGAAAGCTGGAATCCTGTGGAAACACACGGTTTACTTCTTAAAGATGGCTGATAGGATTCTGATTTTCTTCCATGGTCTGTAACAGACCAAGAGAATCCCTGTGGGTGTGGTTTGGACTTAGATTTTCAAATATATCTTAAAAGAAATGGAGAAAATAACCATTCAGCGTATAGAAAACACATGCAGAGTGATTGCACATGGCAGAAATGCCAGTACTGGAGATCAGGGAAGCTGAACTCAGCAGCAAACTTCCTGCCAAGCTTTTCTCACTGGGAATGTTTGCTGGTATTCATGGAGCATCCTTTTCCACAAGTAATATTTCTGTATTACTAAAAACACACATTCGTGAGTGTCAAAAGCAGTAATGTGTAAATTCCAGATAGATGCAAAGCATGCGTGAAGAATTACTGTCTGCCTTGTTGCATTTTTTCCTAGGATGATGTAGTAAGCATCTGAAGATAACATGCACATCCCACACAGTGCTTCCTTCTGCTGAGTGCAGCAGGCTGCCTGGGGCACTGGGCAAGTGCACACTGCACAGTGTGTGCAGAACGCCCCTCAGTATGGAGAGAGGGCTCTTAATTCCCTCAACATTTCCTCATACAGCCTGGACTGATACGTTAGCCCAACATTCACACCATTACATGAGTTCTCTACGCAATCATGGATGATCTGTCCAGTGTTCATCCACTGAAATGTACCTGGACTGTGACAGCGCCCAATTGCACCTGAAGATCATGAGGTTTCTATGTGTGATAACAGGCATGAAATTATACCCCAGAGGTATTTAAGAATGGCAGAGCTCCCTGTGTGTCTCCTCCAGGTTCAATGTCCTTGCATGGTGGATGAATCCATCCAAGAATCCACGTGGAGCCAGTGTTGGACTTGATGATCCTTGTGGGTCCCTTCCAACTTGGGATATTCTATGATCCTATGATCTCTGTCAGCACAGGCCCAAGCAGCAGCACTGGCACGAAGAGCACGCTTGATCTCAGCTGCTCAGCACTTAGCAGGAGGCACCAGGCCAGCTCACATTTCAGGGTGACATTTTTTTCTCATTAGCTAAGGTCTTGGCTGCACTTTAATTGTTAATGAGAGTTCAATAGCTAAAGCTTGTTACACGTAAATGGAGGGAATGCCTGCCAAATGCCTCACAGCCTCCAGCTCGTGTCCAATCAACCCTATAGGAAGCATGGGGCACGGTAACTCTTTAGACTCCTTTACTGCAAGGTAGTAAAGGACTAGAGGCTGGTGCTTGGAGGAAAAGTCACGCCATGCAGAGTTGAGCCCATAAGCACAGTGCCTGTCCCCAGGAGGCTGCACGAGATTCCTTGTCCTGGGGAAAAGTAGCACTGGAGGCACCAGAAAAGTGGCCTCAGCATCTCTCTGGGAAGAGAGGTAAAGTGGCATAAATCTGCTCCAGCTGGTGTGGTCCAGATCTGGGGTGGTCTGAGCCTTGGTAGGCTGATACAGAAATGGTCAGTGATGATAACTGCTGTGGGGGAAGGTGCAGAGCAACCTTCAGACCT
>JAOWBP010004343.1:9179555-9195102 GCA_028571105.1 Tragopan temminckii | reverse complement strand
AGCCTTGGTAGGCTGATACAGAAATGGTCAGTGATGATAACTGCTGTGGGGGAAGGTGCAGAGCAACCTTCAGACCTATGAGCTCTGTGCCAGAAGACTTCTTCTTCGATCCTAGACATCAGATTCTCTGTTTGTGAAGATCAGAACCGTAGGATATGAATTGCAGAAGCCAGGTTCAGCACAGTACATCAAGTTCCATCAGCCAGTCAGACCAGTCCCACCAGGCCAAATTATGTCCTAGAGCTGCAGAAGAAGCCACACAAGGACAACAAATATAGCAGAGCCCATCCCTGATCCTTCAGCTTCACTCCTCCACCATACCAGCCTGGATTTCTGCTGTGTGTTGTCTCTTCCAGGAATGCAGGAAAAGTGGGGGGCCACGGAATGTCCTGAGCTGAAAGGGACCCACAAGGACCGTCAAATCAAACTTCTGGCTCTGCACAGGACCACCCAAAAATCCGACCATATGTCTGAAAGCAGATACTTCTTCAGTTTTCAGACCTTCTCCAAGCATCATAGCATAACGCCTGGGGCTGGAGGGGTTCAAATAGATCTGATGCCTCCTCTCAGGACTGCTGTGTTCCTGCTCCTGCGAAGTGGGGAGCAAGAAGAACATTATGAATCCTAGAAGGAGTTCAAACAATTAATGTTTTTCATGAGATGTAATTTATAGACCTCTCCCTTGATGTTTTAGGAGGGTGTAAATAGAGGAAAGCAGCCCATAACTTAAAGGCAGGAATGTGCTAATTAAGCACGCAAAAGGAATGCTAATTAGGAGTCTGGTGAGCGGGAAGGGCACAGACATGGTACAGCCACGGTGTGACTCCCAAGGGCAAAGCTCTCCATCCTGCCATGAGCACCAGTCCCTGCAGTGCCACAGCCTGCAAGTCCAAATCCTGGCATCCCAAAAAGGCCGCCCCAGGGAGGTGGTGGTAGAATCACCATCCTGGAGGTGTTCAAGCAATGTGGAGATATGGCACCGAGGGACATGGTGAGTGGGCATGGTGGGATGGGTTGGAGTTGGACTTGGTGATCTTAGAGGTCTTTTCCAAGATACATGAGTGCCTGCTGTGTGCACCTGACTCACCTTCCTCCGACTGATTACTAAATAAAAGCCAGCAATTTCCAGGTGTCCACACACTGAGCTGTGAGAGCTGATTGCAGCCTGGTTCTGTTAACACAAGGGGAATAAATGGCAGAGGGAGCCACGGTTTCCCAGCAGTTCAGAAGTGCTATTTTTTCCTTCTATTACAATGTGTGAACAATGGTCAAGTGTCTCACTTCTCCATCCGCAGCCCTCCCAAATGAAAGGGATTACAAGTGTATCATTAATATCGCAGCAACCTGGCAGCAAGTCGACAGATTTAATTTGGTGACAAGATGAGTGGCACCAGAATTCTCCCATCTCCCCAGAAAATGAAAAATAGATTCTGCCTGCTACTAGTAAATATTGCTGGTAAGTGAATAAAAATTCAAAAGGGAAAAAGCAATTTTCCTTCTGCTCATATTGTGTTCAGTTCTCAATACACTTCATGCAAGAAGCTCCCCTGCCTGATGGATTCCTCCTAGATTATATCATGCTTTTAAATTTATATGCCCCAGCTCTTTAAAAGACTGTTTGCCAAGGCCTTTGCATTCCATGTTAGTCTGGTAACTGCTGACATTTGAAAGATGCCATCGAAGACAAATCCAAAATGTTTTTTTAAGTAAGAAAAGGAGACAGAGCTAGCAGGTAGAGGAAGATTAAAGATTTAGTCAACAGCCAAAATCAAAGTTTTCATGAACTGGTAATGTCAGGAAAAGTTTACAGGGCCTAATAGAGGGCTCGCGTGTCAGGAAAACCCATATTAAGTTTGTAGGGTTTTTTTTCCTCCAAGAACTGCACATGAATTTTTCAGGGCTCTGTCTTCTCTGAAATGGCACAGCCGTAACACAGCAGTGAGAGCCTGCAATTCCAGTTCACATTGCTCTGGTGAACAAAGGAAAATCCCATTCGTGGGTAGTGAATCTGTATTAATTATCTGCTTGGAACAGCTGTTATCTAACATCAAACACTAGAAATGCAAAGCAAATTGTCAGCACTCTTCACGGTTTGAGCCAATGCCTCTGCAGCCCCAGGTGTCGCTGCAGTCCTGGAATCTTAGAATCATAGAATGGCTTGGATTGGAGGGGACCTCATGGTTGATTCCCCTCCTGTTTGTAATCTCTCTTTAAATACTGGAAGGCTGCAATGAGGTCCCCCCACAGCCTTCTCTTCTCCAGACCAAATAAGCACAGCTCCCTCAGTTTATCTTCACAGGGAGGTGCTCCAGCCCTCTGATCATCTTTGTGTCCCTCCCCTGGATCCTCTCCAACAGCTCCACATCTCTCCTGCATTATGGGCTCCAGCCAAGTGGGCTGCTATATGGCCCTGCCCAGTGGAGGAGAAAAACTGAGTTCTGTATCTTCACCTTCACTTTACTTAATAAAAAGATATTAAAAGCAAATCAGGAGCTTTTCACACCTGCAAGCTCTAGGCTGAAAATTGCCACCAGCAGGACGGTGTCTAACTCTAAAGTAAAAGCCTCATTAGCAGCAGTGCTTAATTACTGTCACTCACCTGCCTTGGCCCAGACTGCCCAGTGGAAAGATTTTTCTAGTTAAGATGGATGAACATACTCCAAAAACTACAATTTAAGGAGCAAATCCAAATCTGAGTAATGTCTGACCTGGATCTCCATAACAATTTGACCAATTTTAGTCAAACTATGCAAGAAACTTCTAATTAGCTTCCAGAGTGCACTCATCAGTCTTCAGAGCAATGCAGCTGGGTGAAAAGCCTAAAATAGGTCCTATGCAGAAACCTCTTCCAGCTCTCCTGGGGATGGGATGTGACACCAGTGTTGCAGTATGTTCTGCTACATAGGGTCTATGGGGCAGAATGGTAGATATCACAGCAAAAGGGATGTCAGATCTTAACCTAAACATGGGATATGGGGAGCAGGATGTTACCTGAGCCCAGAACTGGATCTGGCTTTGCTCAACCGGAGGTCTCCTATCCGTGCACAACCAGGTCCCACTTGGGTGTGCCCTATGTGTCCCACTGTGCCTGCAGAAGGGAACATCTGCCCTAAGAATCATGGAATAGAATCCTAGGGTCATTAAGGTTGGAAAATACGTCTCAGATCATTGTGTCTAATCGTTGACCCACCCCCACCATGCCCACAGTCCACATCCCCCAGTGCCACATCTCCACAGTTCTTAAACACCTCCAGGGACAGTGGCTCCATGACATTCCTGGGCAGCCTGTGTCGATGTATAATCACTCTTTCTGAGATTTTTTTTTTCCTAATTTCTTAATATCCAACCTTCATGCATGGTGGCACCCACCTCTGACGTGTGCTGAGCTTTCCCTCGGGGCTGGAGGAGAGCAGGCAGTGCTGCCCCAGGTTTCCTCCCCCCTCCCAGACTCAGCAGCCTTCTAGCTGATGCATTCACACTTGGAGCTGTTATTGCCATCCTGGGTGTTTATTTAAAAGCAAAAGGTCAAGAGAACAGCTCATTTCCAGCATAGAAAGCTTAATGCTCCTCTGCGCTAAGTAAAGGCATTGGGCAATCATTCCTACAGAACAGGTGCTGTGAGTCGTTTTGAATTTCTTTATTTACTTATTGAAATTTCTTTTAGAAGGGAAATAAGTGTGCTCCTTGCCTAAAGGCTCACAGGACACTACAGCCATGTCTGACATGACCATGAGGCAGCCATGGCACTGACAAGCATCACTTGATCCTAACTGCTTTTAACAAAGCTATTACTTTTCAAACTCAGCCAGCCAATTCATGTAATTCTCTATTATGCTCAAAGAGCTGACACTGTAAACACCTCCAGGCTTGGATGACGTCCACCGAGGGCTGCTGCCTATTCAGCACTTGTCTTCTGCAATTATCAGGAAGATCACAAATTTTTAGCATGGTGTTTGAGGTTCCCCAGGCTCCTTGCATCAGATCCTCCAGATCCTCCATCAAAAGATGATGTGCATGCATGCAATCAGATGCCCACCTGCTGCTACCCACAGCCCCTTTTTCACTTGCCCCATGATGTGGATCAGAGAATCACGGAATTATTAGGGTTGGAAAAGACCACTAAGGTCATCTGGTCCAGCTATCCATCTATCACCATTACTGCCCACTAACCATGTCAGTGCCACATCTTACATTTCTAGAACATCTCCAGGGACAGTGACTCCTCCATCTCCCTGGGCAGCCTGTTCCAACGAATTGCCACTATTTTGGAAAAGAAGCTTTTCCTAACATCCAACCTGAAGCTCCACTGGCATGACATGAGGTCATACCCTTTCATCCCTGTCCCAGCCACCCCAAAGGCAATGCCATGCAGCAGGAGCAGTGCTAGGTCAGTTTCTGACTCGCCATTTCTGGTCCCACAGAACTGTTGATCTTCCACTGACCCCATCCTTCTGCTGGGCCCTTTGGGGCTGGTGAGGCAGAGTTTCTCCACTGCCATTTCCTTCTTTCCACAGCTGGGTAATTGTTGGTGACACATTTCAAATCACACTGGGGAGGTTCAACAAAACCAACTAGATGGAAATCAAATTTCAAGTAACCAGTAGGAAACAGAAAAGAAAAATGTTTATGGAACAATTTTCTTCTCTTCCCCGAATGGTGAAAATTGTCGCTATCACTCATAAATTATTAATTTGGATTTGCCCCATTTTCTTCTCAGGGTTGCAAACGCTGGAGGAACAGGGGGTCTCCATGGAGGCACAACCCAGAAGCACTCCATCCCACCAGGGAAGGGCTGCAGTTGTTCTCAGCACTGGGACAGGGCATCTCTGGTGTTGCAGAAGGGAAACATCCCATTAGGGAAGTAAACTGCAATCAGAATCAAGTGGGAGGGACAAAAAACAGCACAATAATGGGAGCAAAGAAAGGGAGTTTTTCTCGGAGAGCCGTAACTTCATAATCAAGTAAGAGGACGTGTTTGGCCAGTTGCCCATCCTCTTCAGCAGTGGAGGCTGCTATTAGAAATAGAAAAAGTGATATGTAACAAAATGGAGTGGGGAAATAGACAACCATTGATTTTGAACTAGATGTTATGAAGTATGGAAAATTGATACAAGGAACTATATTCATCAGTTAAAAATGCATAAGTTAGTGAACATATGACAGCGAGAAGGCAATTGAAATGCTCAGTGAACAAAATAAAATGGTGCAGAGGTTTTTCTTCTAGAGATGACCAAGCTCTTAATAAGGCAGAAATGCAATAAATGTTTCTGGGCTGTCTTCATGTCTGTCTCACAAGAATTTGAAGAACTCACCAGCAATGTTAAGATCAAAGATTAAATGACATTGAATGTGGTTACCTTATGTAGTGGGAAGGCGTTACATCACACAGGAGCATCCCCAGTAAATGCAGTACCACTGGAAGGTACAACACACCCCCACCAGAGAGAGCAGGCTGGGGGATGCCCTGAGCATCAGACATGGACAAAGCCAAGGGAAAGTGATACAGGAGTCAGCTGGAAGGAACCTGGAGAATTAATGCCAATCCACATGGTTTTATGGGAAATAGACCTTGTCAGCCCTCATTTCAATCAGAGAAGAGATCACAGGTTTGGTTAATAAAATAACTGAATAGATGTGATATACCTCAGCACAGGGACTGCGCTGCCTGGCTGATTAAAAATGAGCACTCAGCAGTGTCAGGGAGAAGCACGTGAGAGATTGAGACTTGGGTAGAAGCTCAGACAGCCGTCGTCGATGGGGAGCTGTCATTAAATCTGTGGTTTTCATAACGTTTTCCAGCAGGAGGTTTAAGGCAGTCAATATTTTCATCAATGATTCGAACATGCATATTAAAAACTCATTCATAAAAACTTCGTGGCTGAGACAAAGAATGGAAGGATTGATAGATCCACAGCGGGAGTGGAAAGATGGGATCACCCAGGGATCTTTTCTCCCTAACGCTGAGATACAGCCAAGTGCTTCATCGAGGGGTCCTGCAGGGCTCTGCAGATCTGCTAGGGGTCACTGAGAGCACGTGAGGAGTGAGTCAAGGGATAAAGAGGGGAGAGCAGAGCACAGCAGCATAGCACAGCTGAGAGTAATGTGCGTGCTGCCAACAGCTGCCTGTGCAGAGCCTGCCAGCCACTAGATGGATGGAGAAACGAGCAACTCGAAGGAGCTCAACCTGTTTATCTTGACTAACAAGAAGTCTGCAGACTGGCTTAATCGTCCCACATGAGCACGTTGCTGTGGAGGAATTGCTTTAGTTTTGGAAGGAGCTTTTTTTAGCAGAGAAGTACCCCAGTGAGGCGGGTGCCCACCTCCTGGGACGGGATACTCTCCTAGGGGCTGCTTTAACTGAAGGCAAGCAACATGTCCCTACACAAGGAGTGGGTGGGTAACACATGCAGGAGCCTGGAAACCAGACTGCCCAAGGAGCTTTGCTTGAACTTCTCAGTCTTTTGTTACCTCTTCCCTGGATCACAGAGTCATAGAACTGTGGAGGTCTAAGATCATCAAGTCCAACCATCCACCTACCACCAATGTTGCCCGCTAACCACATCCCTAAGTACTAAATCTACAAGTTCCTTGAATACCTCCAGGGACAGTGACCCCATCAGTCCCTGGGCATCCTGTGCCATTGCATCACCACTCTTCCTGAGAAGAAATGTTTCCTAATATCCAACCTGAACCTCTTCTGGCACAACATAAGGCCATCACCTCTCGTCCTATCACTGTTACCTGGGAGCAGACTGACCCCAGCTTGGCCACAACCTCTTTTCAGGGTGTTGGAGAGAGTGAGGAGATCTCCCCTGAGCCTCCTCTTCTCCAGACTGAACCATCCCAGCTCCCTCAGCCACTCCTGCCAGCGCAGCCCAAAGGGTCCCACAAGCTCTGCACCTCTTGTGAGCATCATTCCTATCTGCTGGGTCAGTCCCAGTCCCAAAAAGTGGTACCCAGGCTGGAGCAAGACTAAAATACACATGGGCTGAGAACGCAAGCTCGCTGTTGAAAACAGCTCCAGATGGAGATGACAAACAGAATTTCTCTGACAACCTGGAAACAATCTCTTCATCACAGACAGGGTATGCCGGTGGTCTCTGCTTGGATAGAATCAAATGCAGTCACCAAATATTTGCAGAAAGTATTGCTATCAGAGCACTTTCTATCTTATCTCTCACAGCAAACAACGAAGCATTCAGCAAAATAATTCTGTTGCCACCTGCCTCCAATGGCAGCCTGCTCCGCTCCCACCTCACCCACAGAGACTGGTGGGTGAAAAACTTCCTCTATGAGAAAACGTCACTTTGTTGCTCCACTTGGACTGTCTTTGGCTTAAGGATTTGTTTTTCTGGTCACTCCTGGCCAGGAATGTTTGTTCTTTGTTGTGACTGATCTCATTTTCCCTGCTCGTATTAAGCCCCCCAGCAGCAGTGGCCAGATGGCTGCTGGTGATGTCTGAGTTGATCTGTGCCCAAGGTTTATATCTGTGCCTGCTGACATCCAGTTGGAGGAGTTCCTGAGCCCAGCAGGACTCCTGAGAAGAAGCTGAGCTGTGTCTTCACAGCCCTGGCCCCAAGGCAGGATTCCCAGCCAGGACAGAGCGTGACAATTGAGCCCTGGGGTGACCCTGTAGCAGGACCATCATTGAGCCCAGATCATCCTATCGAACAAAATGCCCCTTTCTCCAGGCTGCTGCCATTGGCTGTGTCTCCTTTTCAGATCTATCAAACACTGTGAGATCTCTGGCCCCTCCACTTCCCATCTGCATTCCTTCCATGCCTCCCTCACCTCTGGCTCATTTCTACCAGGATCTTCAGCTTCCCAGTCAATGTCAGCCCCACTCTCATACTCTCAGACTTTCCTCCTTTCTCACTCTCTTCTGCTCCTTGTCTCTCACGTAGTTCTGGAGCTGCACTCCAATGCTAATCACCCTGTCCTGACAGGTGCATCACCAGCTAAACACGGCAACACCAAAAGCCATCGGGACCCATAGGCTTTGCAGCCTGCTGCCTGATATGGCTGTTCAGATGCTCCTGGACTGCTGGTTGGTGCCATCCCCCATTTCAGCAGTATCTAATTCTTGTCTAGTTCTCCTCCCAGGTGTAACCTCATTGTCTGCTGCAAACTAATTTCCATGCTGGTGGCACATACATGCATACTGTCCAGGATCTAGCTTTTGCATTTTGCTTGCTTGTCCCTATTTCAATATCAAGGAAAGGAATTTACTCCCAGGCCTGGGGCCAGTTCAGCTTTCTCTCTGTCTGAGACGATGAGGTCCAAGCCATGCCTACCCCACACCTCTGCACCACCAGCCTCACGGTGCACCATGTGAATAATTCATCACATGCACCGGTCCTCCTCTCTTTCTGTTCTCGAATTAGCCACGAGCAGATTGCAGCTTTCTCAAACGAATTTGCTACTTGGAGCCGTTCCTGTGAACAATTCTTAGGCTGTATCTCGTTTGCAAGCAGCAAGTAGCTACGAGTATGACTGGTGCTCCACTGGCCATACCACATCTCTCCAGCTCTGAGGCTGCAGATGAGAGACGTGATCGCTTCTCACCCACAGGATGCTGCTCCTGCCCCTGCCTGCAAGCATCATCATAGTCATGCACTAACCTGTGTATTTATTCCTGATATCTGACCCATCAGACAACTGCTGAATTACTTCTCTAATTAGTTTTCTCGTTTGTGAAGGATACGACCTTCCTCTCCGGAGAGAAACATACAAATGAGAAACTGCTCCTTGAAGGTAGTACCATGAAAGCAGCAGTCATACTGGGGATAAACAGGGATACAGATCTCTGCTGTTATAGCTGAAATAAAACCATTTCCCTTCCGCACTTAACAAATTTTCTCCATTTCCAAAAAAAAAAAATAGAGAAAAATATAAAAAGAAATATGGAGATCATCTGCTCTCAGTCCCCATCTGGGTGGTGTAACTCAGCCATAGGAGCTGGACACCCCCAGAATCCACCTCTGGAGAAGATGCAGGCTCATTGCCAAGGCAGCAGTGCCTTGAACAAGGTCACTAGGTGTTGTGGGGGATTTAATCTGCCCCACATCCATTGTAGGGAATCACAGCATGGTTGGGTTGGAAGAGCCCTTGCAGTCCCCCAGCCCCAACCCCTGCCCTGGGCTGGTTGCCCCCACCAGACCAGGCTGCCCAGAGCCCATCCATGGCCTGGAGCAGTGCTGGGGATGGGGCACACACAGCTCTCCAGGCATCCAATAGAGCAGAAGTGGGAGCTGCAGTGTGGGCAGCCCGGCAACAGCAGCTCCCCGCTTTTCCCAGGTCTGACAATGCTCCTGGACAGCTTTTTATTAAGCTGTGAATTAAATCACCCCCACAGCCTGGAGACGGGATTATTTGGATGCCACCTTTGAACCTTGCTTAGCAGCATGGCCTGGGAGACCCTGGGTCTGTTGGGAAGCGATCACGTGGACCAGAGCGTGTTCCAAGCCCTGTAATTGCCCAATAAAACCATGTTTCTTCCCCATCCAGTTGAATTAGTGTCTGCAATATGTTTGAAAGCTTTATAGCCTAGTTAATTGTAAGGCAGTAACAGGAAGGGGCATTACAGCTTTAGAGAACACAAGTTGCATCTGTATTTAATGATATTAAACCATAAGAAGCCTCCATTCGAATAAAGCGGTGGCTGCTGTAGTGCCTATAAAAATGAGGTCTCTGTTCAGCAGTGGAGACAGGAATAGTGGTGCTGGGGGCAAGGACAGCACACAGCACCCAACACTGCTCCAGCAACACGCCAACCATCATGCCCCATTGAAGAGAACCCCACCAACCCAACCCCACTGCTGGAAACCAAAGCGCTCCAAGCTTCAAGTTGTCAGGTTGGGTATTAGGAAACATTTCTTCTCTGAAAGAGCAGTGATGCATTGGCACAGGGAGTGCAAGGTGACTGTCCCTGCAGTGCTCAGTGTGGAGGTCTGGCACTGAGGGACGTGGTCAATGGGCATAGAGGGGTGGGTTGGGGTTGGACTCGGGGATCTGAGAGGTCTTTTCCAACCTTCATGATTCCATGATTCTGTGATTCCCAACATGGGTTGGGGTTGCTGCTCCAGGAGTGGGAACAGTGATGTGAGTGTGAACAGCAAGACGTGTGAGTCTTAAACATCCACATTCGCAAGCAACCCAACTGCTGAGATTGATTCAGCACGCAGGTAGGGAAGGGAGGTAGGTGCAGGGGAGTCCACCTAGAGCGAAATATGCAATCAAAGAGAATGAATACAATTAAATTTCCAATTGGCCTTTAATGAAACACCTTTCCACAAGCAGAACGAGCAGCAGGGACACACCATGCTCACCCACAGAGGTGTTGGCACCCAGGAAGCACACACACAACCCTCCTTCCACTGCTATAAGTTGTTAGAGAGACTAATTATAAATTTATCGTTTACAGAAGTTTCAGCTAATTACACAATGCCTGCTGCAAGGCCTCGCTGCTGTTAATGGGGCGTTGGTTATTACTGAAGTACCCATAGCTCTGCTTCAGAGAACATTGAGCGGATCCCATTTCCTTGCCCACCATGTTAGATGTATGCAGGGGCAATGCAGGGATGTGCCAGGAAGTGGCGTGCAAAAGGTCCCAAAGATTGCTTTGTGTTGTGGTTTTGGCGTGCAAAAGACCCCAAATGTTGCTTTGTGTTGTGGGTTTGGCGTGCAAAAGGCCACAAATGTTGCTCTGTGTTGTGGGCTTGCAGCACAGCTGCTGTGAGTCTCCAACATGATGCATGGAGGCTGAGCCTGGAGTGGGGCAGCACAGCAGGGGAAACCTAAAGCCTCCATACATCCCACCCCAGAGCCACCTTGTGTCCCATACTAGAGTATGTCCCACCCCAGAGCCACCATATGTCCCACCTCAGAGTCTGTTGCATCCCAGAGCTACTGCATGTCCCATCCTGGAGACACTGCTTGTCCTACCCCAAAGCCACCACATGTCCTACCAAAGCCTGTCCCATCTCAGAGACATTTCAAGTCCAATGCAGAGCCTGTTCCACCCCAGAGCCACTGCATGTCCCACCCCAGAGCCACTGCATGTCCCATCCCAGAACCACCACATGTCCCATCCCAGAGCCACCACATGTCCCATCCCAGAGCCACTGCATGTCCCACTCCAGATACTGCCCCCCCAGAGCCTCCACGTGTCCCACCCCAGATCCTGTCCCACCCCACAGCCACAACATGTCCCATGTGATGGCATTTTAGGGACCAGCACGACAGGCAGAGGTGGACATGGGTGCGTGGCATTGAGGGCACAAGGACACAGTGCAGGGGACACAAAGGGGCAGCCACAGCCCCACACACCCCACACTCAACCCTGAGCGTTACAACCCAATGACTTCCAGCACCAGTGCTCCTCTGTGCAAGGCTGCCAGTGACAACACATTTCCAGAAGGGCTGTGAAAAAGAAACCGAGGCCAGGGAAACATAACCGTGGCTGCAGGTTTATGTACAGATCCCAGAAAGAGTTGCAGATAAACGTGTTATTGGGTTAAATAAAAATAAAATGAATTCTAGATAATGTTTTGAAATTTATGACATAATTAAGCTATTAATTTAATGGTCTTTATTATTTGGGCTGGAAATACGCACCGGTTCTCGTCTCGTTCCTTTTATTGAACAACGAGCTCATCATACACACTCATTATGCATTTTCATAAACATTTGATGAACAATAACTGAGAGAAACATAAAATATTGTTTTTGTCCTTCAACTGTAATGACCATATGGAGACACGTTTTGCATTGGAGTCAGCAGTTGTACATCTCCGTTAATAACAGCCCTTGCTATTTTTACTGTTTGCAGCACAAATGCAGCCTTTTATGGGAGCGAGAAGGGGGGAAGGAAGGATTTAATCTGCAGGGTCTTTTGCCGTGATTTGTAAGAGAGATGTGGTGCCCACACTCCCCTGTGACTCAGTGGCAGCTATAATTACTCAGTATTCCGGGCTGCTTGCTTACAAGATGTCAATTTATGTGTGATCAGAGCGAGCGCTCCGGTTGGGGACATCTCTGGAACCCCATGCACACACTTGGGTTTGCAAAGATAACATTTTACAAGGCAGCAGAGCAAGATCTCGCTCTCGATGCAGGGCTGCTGAGAGCCAAGGATTTGGGTTTGGGAACCGGATGCAATGTGGGGCTCTTCAAAATGAGAATATTTGGTGATTCTGTGGTTACCGCCCAGCTCGCCCCGCTGCCCCCGGCATCCCACCCTTGGATTTCAGCACACACTGAGCCAGGAGCTTTCTCTGATGGGTTTCTATGGCAGCAGCGCCTGAATGCTGCACAAGTGCTTGTAGAGGGTGAACAAAACCCCAGCAGACGATGCTCCAACCCAGAACACCCATCTCTTCTGCACACCAGGGGCTCAAAACCGCCCATCGGGAGCCCAGGCTGCGGCACAGCCGAGCCTATAAAACCAGGGGATGGATGTACTTGGAGCTGGGTTGCATCTGGTGGAGCATTAATAAAGTTCCTCCTGGGGCAGGACACGGATTCAGACACAACACTTCCCCTCCAGCATCGAGTCCTGGGCCAGTGTCAGCCCCATTCGGATTTATGGCTCCTTGTGCTCGTAAATGTCGGCTCAGCGGTGATGGATGCGGGCACCGGGACGCTCTCCCCTCAACTTCAGGAGATTTCTTTATTTTTCCTGATCTTTTACAACGGCCATAAAGCAGCTGCTGATTAGTGACGGGTCTTAAAACTTTAGGCAAAAGCTGTTGAAATCAGCTTTAAGTGCTAAGCTTCTCCGAAAGCGGAACGGCTTAGCATGTTCGTTTTGAGGTCGCATCTGTGACGTGTGGCCCTCGGAGCTGCAGCCGTTGCAATGGCAGTTTGGGTGGGTTTGGGGTTAGGGACCAACCCTGCCCTTTTCTGTCTCCTCGGATGCAGGAGAGATGTGGGTGAGGATGGTGTGTGATGGTGGGCACTGCTGCCTCTCCCAGCAGAAAGAGCCTCAATGGCATCCCTCTGGGACGACGTGACCACCATGCAGACCAGGTGCTGCTCCTTGCTCCCAGCTTGGTGCTCCCAAGGGTTGGGCAGCAGCAGCACGGATGTGGAATCAATAGAATCATAGAATCGTTTGAGTTGGAAGGGACCTTTAAAGGCCATGTGGTCCAAGTCCTCTGCAATGAATGGGGCAAAGCTGGGAGGACGCTCCTGGAAGGGCAGTCCTTGTTTCCTTGTTGTCTCCAGGGCTGCTGGTTCTGGATGTGTCTGTTCATTGAGCAGGCTACCCTCATCGTGTTTCTTCGTTGAGTGTTGACCATAGCTTTGTCTTCTGTTGAAACAACACATTTGGGGGAGATTTCACATTCTGGGGAGGAAACATCACATTTGGTGGAGGAAATCACCTTCTGGTGCCTCTCACTATCTTTGGCTCCCTTCCATCTCTCAGCCTTTGGGTGAGTCCTCATCCTCCATCCCAGCTTCCATTTGCCAACACTAACCTTGTCCTGGCTGTTCGCACAGGGCTGCACCTGCACCTGGGACAGGCACCCTCACTCTTGGCTAAGTCAGTGCCCCTCTGCCTCCCCTCCACAGAGCTTTTGCAGGATATACAGCTATCTCATCCCATCCTACAGCGTTACAGGCAGCAGGTGGGAGAAGGAAGCAAAGGGTTGATGGATTGGTGGACGGAGGGATGGATGGAGTGATGGAAGGATGGGTGGACAACCCAACTCCATCAGCTCTTAACCAGTTAGGGAGCAAAGCAGCAGTTGGGCTCCTCTGCCTGTGGGTGCTGACTGGTCTCTACCCATTCCCATCACATTGTGGGGCAGTGGGAAGGCACTTGGGAGCCGTTCCTGCAGGACATGGCACATTCCCTCCCTGCCTGCTGCTTCTCTCAGGAACAGAAGTTAGCAAAGATTTATCACAGCACTAAACCTCGGATTGAGCACATTTGAAAGAAGAACAATTTATTCATCAAAAATACGGCTTCATTTTATCTGCAATTATTCTCAAGTTAAAGCCTCATCCAGCGAGCAGTTGGCTGAATAAACAGCAACTTTTTATGCCTAAACCATCCCATTTTGACATCCTATTGGAAAAAAAATAAATATAGGAGGACATAACCTACCCAGACAACATTTGGAGAGTTCCATGGCCCTTTTTTTTTTTTTTCTGCCAGAAAATGGTGAGATTGGGAATGGAGAGTGGAGGCAGCTATTGCAGCCTTAATCCTGACCAACATGGAAGGTCCGGTTGGGTGTCTATGGAAGTGGTATCATGTGGACAGCAATCACAGACTGCACGGTTTGTTGGTTTGGATGTTTAAACTAAGAAAGCATTCCCAAAAAAAAAAAAAAAGACAGATGGATGCAGAAACATAAACTGAACAAACTCATGGGGATGCTTACCACCAGCAAGAGACCCTTGGGGAGCCATCCTAAGGGATGGATATACAGGAGTGTGTGAAGTTACTAAAAGAGTCTATTAGAGGTGCACAGCAGCTAAACATCCTGACGCAGAGGAACCACGGGGCAACAGTAAAAGACCACTATTGCTGCATCAGGAGCACTTTAGTGTCCTGAAAATCAAAAAGGAATCCTATAAAAATGAGAATGAGAGCAGAAGGGTGAGTGTAAAGGGATAGTGAGTGCACATGGGTTTAGCATGAGAAAGGCTGAGTGAGTCACAGGCAGCAAGGAGATAGAAGACAACAGCAGAAGCTGCAGGAAGGATAATGGAGAGAAAAGAGAGATTCAACACTCGTGTCTTGTAATGGAGAGGAGATGCAAAGAGAGTACACAGAGAGGGCTGCAGCAAGCAGTGCCTTCCTCACTGTGTGAGCAGTTTCTAGGGCACCAGTGAGGGATGGGAGCCGGGGCCAGGAAGGAAGCACTTACAGGATGCTGAGGTAAGCTCAATCTGTCTGAGTAGTCAGGGATCGAGCAAAATTACCCTGGAAAATACAAGCAACCTCTGAGCTGCTGGCACTGGTTTGTGACAAATGTTGAAGGCTCAAGAGATCCTTCAGAAGCGTGAGAGTAAAGCACAGCATCTCTATGTAGCAAAGAGAAAACAAGGGGAGGGAAAGGATGGGGAGTCACAGATCAGACTGCCTGTCTTCAGTTCTTTGAAACATTTTGGAACCTTCTGGGGAGAGCTCCAGCCTCCTTATCCAGGAAGACCTTCTCCATAGGGCACACCAGACAGCTCCTCTCCAGGCAGCCCAGCCAATGGCAAGTGTTTGAATACACCCCATTTGCTTCCTCATTTCTCCAGCCACCGCTAAAGCCTGGGAAAAAAAAAATAATAATAATAAACAAATAAATAAATAAATCCCCATTTTCCAAAGTAACTACTACAGAAAACCAAAATGCCACCATCTCAGAGCCCAGCAGCTTGGCTGCAGCCCCTCTGCCCAATGCTTTGGATCAGGAGGAAGATGTGATGCTGCAATGGTTCTTTGGAGGGAGGAGGATGAAAAAAAAAAAGAGAAAGAAAGAAAGAAAGAAAGAAAGAAAGAAAGAAAGAAAGAAAGAAAGAAAGAAAGAAAGAAAGAAAGAAA
>JAOWBP010004343.1:9155165-9179455 GCA_028571105.1 Tragopan temminckii | reverse complement strand
TGGTTACAGCATGTGTCTCTGATCACACTATACTCAAATCCTTCTTTACTCACCTTTTGGATTTCCCTAAGCCCCTTTGTCTGATGAATCCATCAGACTTGAGTTCAATCAGCTGCACTCATAAAGGGCTGGAAACGAGATTTCCTGCTATCCCAACCCCATCTCCTGTCCACAGGAAACATCAGTAGCTTCTAAGGGATTTGCCTCACCTTGAGGTGAGTTCTCCAGATGGTGATATTTTCTTCTGTGTCCCAGAGGGAACTCTCTGAAGATGTGGCTCTGGCTAGTTTTTGTTATAACGTGTCTTGTTCTCTGAAAATATGGAAAACAGTACCATCCTGCTGCATTAAACCTTGGCATTAGACACAGGGTAGTGACAGATGGATACAAAATGGATGAGACTCAAAATCCTCTTGGAGAATTTCCTTCACATTGTCCTGTGGCCTCAGTGATGTCCTGCAGTAAATCAAAGCAGTCCATCTTCCACAAGCAAGCTTTTATGGTTCATCAGTTATGCAAATAGTTTATCTACTCTTTCTCTTCTCACATTTTATGAATTCATCTACCAAATGCAACCATCTGAACTGAACCACCATCTTCCTTTGTAGTTGACAGAGGAAAATAAATGTGTTTCTCTCATTCTAAATGAGCCTAAGTGAAGCACACTCTACCAGAGTGACTAGCTCCTTTGTAAGTGTATACATTATACAAGTCTGAAGCAGGTGAGACAAATCCAGTCCAACATCTCAGCTATGTCCACAGCCCATGGGAGATGCCAGAGCAAGGATGTTTCCATCACACCTCTGCCCAGCCTCACTGTCTGCTGTACATTTTCATGTTTGGGGATTATTTCCATATTCTACTCTCTACTTTCCATAGAGGAGAGCTTTTTACTGACTAGATTTGGAATTCAGCCCGTCATGGAGATTCAGCCATTTCCAGAGTTGTGCCTACAGACTGTCTCCCTTCACCTCCCAGACTTAACCACTGATTATATCCTCCTTATTTTATTGACTCTATTTGCCTGCTCTGTATGACGGTACACGGCAAGCAACCAGGGTTAAATGTCCCATTTCTCTCACCTTGATCACCTGCTTAAAGCAAAACCCTGAAATCTTAACCCACCTTCCTTTATTCTGCGCAAATTTAGGGAGCAAATGCAGATATTCTATACATTGTCAGTCTCGATGCCACCACTCACCTAGGCTAGAGAAGCTGCTTTAGCAGTGTGGGGAGCCTTTCACACTGTCCCACACCTGCTGTTACAGTCTCAGGCTCTGCACACAGTGTGTGGCATCCCAGAGACCAGGTGTGCTGTTGACAAGCACAACCCCAGGCAACAATACAAGAAAGTGCTGGTGGCAGTGCCAACTGCCTGCTCCGCTCTTCTGTCCTCGCTATAAATATTCACACTGTTGGAGCAGAGGCTGCAGAGAGCTCTGAGTCCTGATTTGATGAAACATCTCCCTAATCAAAAGATACAGACCTCTCGTCACCAGGAAAGGAAAAAGCCAGGAGTCCCAATAGCACACAAACCAATATCCCAGAGCTACAAAATCAGACAGACAGGGACAAGGCCCACCTTCATCGTTGGCCTTCTGTTGACTTGCTTTGTAGCTTTATTGCACAGCAATCATGTGCAGACCTTTCTGTTAACACTTCCAGGTTTATTTTGACAGTTTCCCCTATTTTTACATACCTCTCTTTTGTAAAATTGAATGGCCATGTGCTGGATTTATACAGCCCGCCATAGCACTAAAACTAATTGCACTGTGGTTATATTGCAGAGCATCTCTCCCACTAATGACTTGTAGAAAAGGTTCCATGCATAGTTAAGGGCCAAAATGGCATCCTCTGAGGGCTATAAGCACCATTTGCTGTGCATAGTAGCTGTCTGTGCATCCCATCTCTGGCTCAGTTTCTATGGGGAGTGGAAATCACCCTGTGTTACTACCTGTGCTAAACCTGCAGCTCCTCTCATCTCACTGGACATCTCCTGATCATTACCACAATGCTGATCAGGGGCAGCCACACTTCAAGTACCATTTACTGCTACATTTTTAGTAATAAAATCTGGGATTTCCAGCCAAAATGACTCCCAAAATGTCCCTTTCTCCATCATATTCTATGCTGTTACACATTAAACAATATCTTGCACACAGTGCCACCTCCATCTGTATCCCTGCTCTGCTTTCCCTTTCAATCCCCTCTACTGACAATGCTGCACCCACCGACTCTCCTCCTTCTATCAGGTCATGGAAGTCAGCTATATCATGGTGCTTTTTGATACCATGGTGCTTTTTGACATCATGGTGCTTTTTGACATCGTACATCTGATTTTTCACTACCTTATTTTTCACCCTTCTGGCATTGGTGTAGGAACAACAGTAATTCTTACCCTCATTCTATGAGCTGTTACTGCACTCCTCAGGCATCTGCTCTCGTCAGCAGTCTGATCTGCCTTCATTGGTTGCATTTGTGCTGTCTGCATGGCTCTCACCCATACTCAGATCCTGCAGCTCTGCCTGGGCCTTGCACATGGACAGAGGGCACTTCTCCAACCTTTGCACAAAAGGAAAGAAGCAGCTGTATTTCATGAATGCCTCAACCCAGCCACCCAGAAATGCCAGATATCAAGTTGCTTTTAGTCAAGATAATTGTAAAGTCATAGAATCAAGCTTGGAAAAGACCTCCAAGATCGTCCAGTCCAACCATCCATCTACCACTAATATTTCCCCACTAAACCGTGTCCCTTAGTACAACATCAACCCATTGCTCATTTGAGTATCTGGCTGTTGTCCTAGTACTCATTAATAATGTTGATTAAAGCAATTCCTGGTAGTGCTCTGACTTCTCATTGTGCCAAACAGATAGAATGGGTCATTTTGCTGCCCAAGACAACAGAGGTGGATATTGGTGGTATGGCAGTAGAAGCCGAACCTTCCCACCAATATCCCCTTACATTTTGTCATCATGTGACAGATGGCAGCAGAGGGCCAATCTGATAGAATGGCATCTGACGTGGAAGTATGTATGGAGCAAAGGCATGTCACTGAATTCCTCCATGCAGAAAAAATGGCACCCACTGACATTCATCAATGCTCACTGAATGCTGATGGAGACCGAGCAGCAGATGTCAGCACAGTGAGATGGTGGGAGGTGCATTTCAGCTGTGGTGACAGCAGCAGTCGGTTACCTCCACTGGTGCAGATTTTTACAAGTGTTGCATGCAGGCTCCTGTTCATCGCTGATGAAAATACATAGCTAATGCTGACGGCTTTGTGGAAAAGCAGCTGAGAATTTGCTCTGCCAAACAGTGTTACTGTGCTCATTGAATCTGTTGTAGTTTCCGTGCAAATAAATAGGAGGCATTACTTTCAGAGCGACCTACATACATGCGGCCCAAGACAATTTTTCTCCATTCAGTGTGGCCTGGGCAAGCCAAAAGGTTGGACATTCATGGGCTACTTGTATGGTCTACGTCCCAACCATGTGAGCTGAGGCCATGTGTTGCAGCGTGTGGGATGTTTGCCTCTCCTCCTTGGCACTGGATTGCAAGTGGTCTGCAGCACAGCAACAGTGGGAAGAATAAGTCTGGGCATTGTTCACATGTTTTGTTTTCTGTTTTCCAAAGTGGGTTTTCAAAATGGTTGGGGAGGTTCTTTTTCAGAAATGAAACTGCCAATCTGGTGGTAGTAAAGAAAAACAGTAAGCGGACAAATGGATGCTTGGGTCAGTGTGACTCATAGTGAGCTGGCAGCATGGGCTCCAGACTGACAGCCCACCTGCAAATGTCCAGGCAAACACAAATCTGGAATAGCCAAGAGCTCAGGAAATGACTGGGAGGCTGGGAGCCGTACAGAAACACCCTACAGTGTGGGGACATGTCCCTTGTTTTCATTAATTAGCTAATCTTGAATCCACAGCCAAGCTTCTGACGTGTGTCCTGATAGAGAACACAATGAGCCACATTCAGGCTTTACATATACAGGGACCAGATAAGAGCAGCATCTCTATGTGCATCTGCCCTGTGCACTCAATAAATGCAGCTTCCAGTCCATGCATCTACAGATTTATGGAACCAAGATCATATTCACATGAGGTCTGGTGGCCTTAGGTCTTCCTGGCTTTTGCCCCAGGAATGGCACCCCAATTGGGTTTTGTGGTAGGAGCAAACATCCTTACTGAAAATGATTCGAGTTCTCCATGATTTTGCAGCCATGTAATTTATGAAATGTCACCTTGAATAGAGATTTAATATTTCATATCAGGTCGAACATATCTATTCATTTTCCATCAAGATCAAGTCTACCAATGCTGGAAAAGACCTAGGGGTTGCAGTGAACACTCGGTTGAATACTAAGATAACAGTGAGCTCTTTCATTGCAGAAATGTAGCACTGTCTATCCCAGTGAAAATGTGACTCAATGGAAAAATAGGAGAAACCTACAGCAATGGGAAATGGAGTCATAAAGGTCACAGACCCAAAGGCTTCTCAGCAGAGGCAGACACTACAAGGGACAATGGTTACACATTGTAGCTGGGAAGTTCAAATTTAACATTAAGGGGGGAAAAAATGGCACTGGCAGGATGGTGCAGACTTGGAAGAGTTCACAGAGGGCTGCATCTTTGAAGGTTTTCCATGTTCCACTGCAGAAAACCACAGCTGGCATGATCTTGTGTTGCTGATGGTCTTGCCCTGAGCACACCATTGGATCAAAGGCATTCAAACACGCCTCCCAACCAACATCTCTTACATTCCATCAGTATAACACTAATATCAATCAATACTTCAAGAACAGGACTTCATCTTTAAAGAACTTAATCTACATCCTGTGACATAGTTCAGTACCCTGAAATTATGCTGCAGATTCTTCATGGTCAGTCTACTGGACCACTTCAAGACACAGAAACTTCCTGTGAAGGAATTAAGGATGCTGTTCCACAAATCTCTTCTGTTTTCATAAAATAGCCAGCCAGGAGATTGCTAAAGGCATCACTGGGCTCTCTGAGTATAAGCTGGATGACATCTGGAGACTAGAACAAAATCTGAATTAGCCCACTGAGAGCAGGATTATCGACATTTACATTACTGTAAGTCAGAAATTTACCTAGAGAGCTTCTCACTGGATTTACCAAGGTGAGTGACAAGCCACCTTGTACTGTATTTTATGCTATTGAAAAACAGTGCCTATTCCCTGTGTCTCAATTATAACAGACAAGCTGAAAGATTACCAGTCATTAAAGGTTCCTGGCCAAGCAGGTTTTGGATTTAAAATTGGCCCAAGAAAAATGTCTACTTTTGTCCAAGGACACAAAGTAGCTGAGTTATTTCAGTGTTCCCATGCCAAGCTTGACCTGAGTCCAAGTCAAGAAAACTCAGCTGAAGACTCCAGAAGTTCTTTTTAAAGGTTGGAAAGGATTGTAAGCATTCCCATTCCTGTCTCAAAGGACTGGGATCCCTGACCCCACCTCTGACCTGTCCACATCAGCTGTAACCCACCCAAAGGGCACACCAGCTTCTATCAGGTGTTGGTGCATTGCTCATAGCAGGAGAGATGGGTAACTGCAACGCACATCTCCTGTTATTATTGCTTACTCTATTATTATGCATTTTGATATAAAATTTCAAGCATTTTCTTGGTGTCAGTTGTTCTTTGAAGTGGACACACAATGCCTTCAACCCTTTTCTTGGATTTCCAGTTTTAAATGAGCTTCATATCTACCTTTATCATGGTTTTCTGTATCATTTCCAGGAACTCAGTCCTGGTGTATTCCAAAGTAGTTTTCCTTGTGCTGAAGTGCCCCTGTCACGCAGATAATTCAAAAGAAAGCTGTGCTGCCCTGCCCACCCTGCGCTAAGGACAGTACAAGGAGGTGCTGCTCCACTCCAAGCTAAATTCCCTTTGTGTTTTCTTTGAGATTGTAAATCATAGAATATCCCCAGTTGGAAAGGACCCATAAGGATCAGAGTCCAACACATTGCTTCACACAGCACCACCCAAAAATGAGACCATATAACTGACAGCGTTGTCCAGTCTCTTTGGGATCTTCGATGAGGATGACATAGAGGCAGAGCCACCAGGCCATCAGTTCTTGTTGCTATTATCAGAGACATCGTGCCCTATTCGCACAGTATGCCTAAAAGTACTTCTCACCAGTGCTGGTGCCAAGCTGAAATACAGCAAAAATGATGAGAAAAAAAAAGCGAAAAGAAAATAGTGCCACAAGAGTTAATGAGCCTGACTGGAAATCAGTTATCAGATGGCCACAGACATGAGGTGGGATAATCAAAACAAAAGGGCTGGAAGGAAGCGTGGATCAAACAGAAGCCCACTCCGCAGCTCGAGCTTTATTCCCCCTCCCCCCATAATCACACCCCATCTCCCTCCTGAGCCTCCCAGCACCCAGAGACCCCACAGAACATCCCTACGTGGTTGGCATCTCTCCAAATATCTCTCCCTTGCTTGCAGTGGAAAATGCTTCCCTTTTAAAAGCAAACAATACCGATGCAGAGGAAAAGGAAGAATAATAAGAGCCATTATGGCTACTTTACAGCATAATAAGGGAGAATCACACACTAAATGGGAGTGGGGAACACATGAGCACAGTGAATGTAGTGTGGCAGCACAATTGCACAGGAATAGAAGCAGCAGTCCCTTCATGTACCAGGCAAGCGAGGAGCAGAGAGGGCACAAGAAAAGGCTCCAGAAATACCTTCAAAGTAAGAAGATGACAAACAGAAGCCTAGCCCTATGGGATCACGACAGCAAATAACAGATGACACAGACGAAGCTGAAGCATTTGGCATATTCTTCAGCACTCAGAATAAAGAAATAATTGCAACAAGCTGTGTAAGGCAATGCATTTTACAAAGAGATTAGACAGGCCAGGTGTGAGAAAGGATGAGTTAAAGATGACTGCACCAGAACAGAGGTACTCAGATCTACAGCACCTGGTGGCTTCCCCCCCAGAGTACTGAAGGATTCAGCTGAAGCAGTCTCTGAACTGTTTGCTATACCTTCAGGCAGTCCAATAGAGCAGGGATTGAGGCAGAAGTATAATATCTGTTTTCAGAAGAGGAAGGAAGGAGGTGGGGGTGGAAATTATAGACCAGCTCCAAATTATAGTTCACTTCCAGAGCCCGGAGATTTTCAGGAAAACAATATTAGACAATGAGATTATAGTCACCCAAAAGAGAAGGTAATAAAAACGCCAGGGATACATCTCTGAAGAACAAATCATATCAGGCTAGGCTCATTCCTTTTTTTACCATAATAACTGGCCTACTGAATGGTAAGAATCAGACCTAAAGCCCACTTCTCTAAGGGTGTTCTTAATTCATTTTGTGGTTATTGTTAAAGAAGCTTTGCATGATGAAATACAAACTGGGAAGTGGACACGGTGGGGGTGGGTTGATGGTTGGACTAGATGATCTCAGCAGTCTTCTCCAACCTTAACAATTCTAAGAAGGATCAAAGGGACATTTCAGAATGAAGGTGTCCAATGCTGAGCTCTACAGCTATTCCCAAACCATTTGCATCCCTCTGCTGAAATCTACCTAGCTGGGTAACTGAGAGCCTATAACATCCCTACAGCTGAAGCTTGAGTGAGAACAGAGCAATGCATGCCTTTCCTGCTCAAAGCATCCTCTGCTTAGAAGTTCTGGTTTGCTTTCTCCAGGAAAGAGTCTAGGTCTTACGGATCAACCTTTCCTCCTCACTCAAGACCTAACTGATATTTCTGTCTTTACCTTGTGTTAGTTTTCTCCCCAAAACTGTTTTTTTGTTGTTTTTTTTTTTTAGGTTTGAACTTATCCCAACTTCTCTCTTCCCCTTTTTGTGATCCACTTAAAAACATATCACTCACATGTTACATTTTTAGGCCCCCTCAGATGTCCTTGCTGCTGTTTCATGGTCAGCTGCTCCTTCTTTCTGAGCTAACAGAGCTATTAAAAGCCAAGATTACTATTGCTGTACAGAAAGGGTGCTGCTGACTCACCTCTTCTTAGCAAACACCCACAGCTTGCAGAAGCAGGGTGAAGCCCTTCTCAAGCCTTCTCTGCTTGTTGTTCAAATTTTCTGAGCCTAAAAGGGGATTAAGAATGATTTCCCACCCTGGGTATTTCCTTGATGTGCTTTGCAGTTGGTAACATGTGTTGCTGAGAAATTTCTTGGAGGCAGAATCAGCAACAGACATAAATCAGGTAGAGAACTGCTCTGGCCAGCAATGTTCACTGCACCTTTTTGCTTGGAACAACAGAGGTTGGAGGAAACCTCTCCCTCCAGAGGGGGCTGGGGTAGGTGGGTGCACCCTAGAGAAGCCCCACTCTCATAGCAGCCAGAGGAACAACCAGGTTTTCCATGGCTCCCCTTACCTCCACCACACTCATGCTCTTCATAATCTCTGCTGGCACTTGGAGGGGCAAACATTCAAAGCTGGCAGTCCATCAGGAAGACTCAAACTGGCTCTGCTCAGGGATGAGCAGTTCAGAAGAGCTGTGTTTTGCTCATAAGCTGAGTTCTGGTTCATTGGCTTTCACCTAGACTGCAATACAGCAAGACACTGAGTTCCAAGAGACTCTCCCAGGATCGTGACAGTGGTGCAGCCCTCCCTTATCACCTTCCCTTCCTGGGGATGGGATTTCTGACCCCTCCCTGAATTCAGAAGGAGATTATAATTTTAGTCTTTAAATTGGTAGTGCTACAACATACCTTGGAGGAACTTAGTCTGGGACAATACAGTCCTCCTACATCAAGCACCTAAACTCCCTTCCTCTTCCAGAGGGAGAAGGAGATACCTAAAGGATGTGTCTACCTACTGAAATCATCTGGATTTAAAGGATTCACCATTAAAAAGGACTCTTTCTCACAGCTGGAAAGAGCTACCTGCACTTAAAGAGGGACTGTTACAGCTGGGCAGCATAAGCCAATCTCCCCGCGCTGCTTAGTCAGTCCTGAAGCCTGAGGAGAAGTACTCCCAGGTGGCACAGAGCCTGAAAATGATGTGCTGCAGTCCTAGACATTTGCAACACTTAAGGCTCCTGGGAAATTTAGCTCTTGAGCCAGTCTGACATATATTTTTTTTTAATTTTGCCCTCTTTATATTTATTATAGGTTGCACTTAATCATGCTGAGCTGGTGAGTAATATCTTTAAAATACTCTGGCAATTCCATGCAATTTTTGGAACTTCTCATAGAAGAGAAAAAAAAAAGAAAAGAAAAAGGTACTGCTGAAGATGAGTCAGGCCATGAGAAACAGGCTCTGTGTGCTCGCTCTTGGGTTAGCAAATGGTCTGTGAGTGGATTCTCATTTCCTCAACTGGGTCATTCCCTAAAAGCACTTTGGACTCATTTTCATGAGTCATTCAGAGATTCAGGGTGCCTTAAGAGTTCAGCCTGTTACCAGTTGCTTTCCACAATGTGATTCAGGTGTGTGTTTTGTCACTTAACTCGTGCAGTTTTGCTCCTGTATCCCACATTGATTGGTGAATGACAGCTGGAAGAAGAAGAGGGGATGCACACAGGCTCTGGTCTAGATAACTCATGCAGTTGTTTGCAGACAGTGACAGGCTCAAGGGAGAAATGATCTGATGCAGAAACCTTTGGACAGCAGTGTGTTTTGTGGGGGCTGGCCAAAGTGCCCAGCCTGGGTTGATGGATTATCACCCCACATTCCTCATGCTCTGCAGAGAGGTAGGGATGTGGGTGAGCAGACACCAGCATACTAAGGACCTGTGTCCTCCCCTCCACAAGTGCCAAACTCTCTTTCCATTTGCACTTAGGAAATGGTTTCCCCTCTGCTCGCCTCTCACCCCCTCTTCTAATAAACAGCCCAAGCCCTGCAGGGGAAGAGTCAGATGGTATCATTACATTAACTTTATATTGTACTAGTAACTTATTTTTATTAAAACAGGTGCACGCTCCAAGGAGGAAAAGTTATATAATGCCCTGGAAGTTAGTTTATACAACCTGGAAAACAAGAATTACATTTCTCATCTAAGTCCACTGCTAGCAGCAGAGATTGTTCCTGTAATGGGGAATATGAAAAGGATGGATGGCCTTCCTCTCAGCCTTGTAGCAGCTGTAATGGGAGGAAGTCAGTTTAGAAGGCCCCACAGGGAATTAGGTGCTTCACTGCTTGGGTAATCAGGAAAATTTACCCTTCACAGTGGCTCCTTGGTGGAGCCACCATACAATGGAGGGGTGCAACTTCATCTGCAGAAATCTTCTTTGGCTGAAGAAGGGAGAATTTATGACAGCTGGGATTGCATTGCAGGCACTGACAAAGCAGAGGAGATGCCAGGGATGCCTCTGTGTGCATGCTCACATATCACTGGCATGGAGACTGGTCAAGAAAGGTGTCCAAGGCATTGTGACCATGGTGGTTTGCTCTGGTGACATCTTTAGCTGTTCCTCCCCACGTGCATGCAGGGTGGCCCAGCAGAACCCATTCATGGAGCATTGATCATCACCACATTCCTGCCAAATCCAAGGGTTTCCTGATCACCTGAGGTTTTCCCTTCAGTCACACAGCCAGAAAAATGGACAATTTTGCAGCCCTGTTCTTCACTTCCATTAAGAACAGCTATGGGCCATCACCCTTGGCCACCTCTGTCACCAGTGATAGAAGCAGTGGCCGTGTGTGTCAGTGTCATGTAGTAGAGAACAGCCTCTTCAGAAAGGCACTTGATTAGGGATATATTCTTTACACGGAAGAACTGTGCTGTGATTGAAGTGGCAGCCCTTTAGAAGTCACCTTTGCTGGGGGTTGCACATTGCTGGGGGTGGCAAAGCAGATTGCCTGCACAGGAGAAACATTTCCCCAAGCAGGGCATGATTCTTACACCATGGTTTTGTCTCCATACTTGCCCCAGGGCTAGAGCTAATGTGCTCAAACAAAGGAGTTTCCACCCACCGCACACACCAAGCTTCTAGAAAATTAACTCCTGGGAGTTAAATTACTTTTAAAATGAACTCCAAGCTCAAGCTAAAAAAGTGAGCATTCCTGCTGCTTATACAATGTCTTCTCTGCTGCCACCTCTCTGTAAATCCAAACCAAAACTATAATCTTTCCATCTTTCTCTATTAGAGCAAGTCCCTAGGAGTGGTTGCATTTCTCAATCCCTATTTTCTGATGCTGCAACCTGAATATATGTATATATATATCATATCTATATGTATGATGTCCTGTACAACTCCAGGGAAGTCAGGCTAGAGGAATTATTTACCAAGAGAATGAGCAGAAGCTCTCATAGTGCTGTGCAGGGCCACCAGTTCTTCAGTGGAGATACGGGGTTTGAAGGGATGCACAGAGTTGGACTTTGGCTCTCAGAAGTGGTAATGCTGCTTTCTCTCTTCTCCAGAGATGTAGGACAATGATGAGATTGTTGCTTAGACTGGGAGTGCCAGTGAAGCCAAACCAGACTGTGAGACACAAGGGTTTGTCTGGCAGGAATAAATGCTGGGCTCAGGATGAACAAGGATGGATATGGCTTGACAGAAGTGGAAGCAGAGCACTCTGCTGGGAGCACGGAGCAAAACAGGAGGAAAAGCTCTCTGAGCATAATCCAGTGCAAACAGCCTGATCCATCACATCCCAGGGAGAGTCAGAGCAACACTGCTCTCCCAGCCATCAATTAGGCTGAGAACAGTTCAAGCTTCCCTTAGAGAAATCTAAACCAATTCGATGATCTGGGTTTCAGAAGGTGGAAGTGCCAGAGCTCTGAAGATGTTCAAAATTAGGGATGTTTTGAATTAAAGAGTAAAATAGCTCATAGTAGGCACTTTGTATTGGAAATATGGTGTCAGCCTGCTTTGCAAAGCCATCAACATCTGTGTGACACTGACGACCTGTAGGATCAGATTTTGTACTAGAAAGGGGCCAGGTTTTGCTAGAACTGTAGGTGAGACATGTAGGGTTGCAACACAGGTCTAGGAAGTATTTCAAGCTTATAGACACGAATGTGCACTTTCCATATCTATACCAAAAGTCAGAGGCAAGGGAACTGCTCAAGATGCCCTACACTAACTGACTGGGAGCTCACAGCTTAGTTTGTCAACCCAGTGATCAAATTTGCACATTTGCAAATCTGAGAAATGGAGGCCACCATAGAAATCATGTCACCAAGACAAATTTGAGGAGCCATACAGTACAGGTGCTCCCTGGAGGCAGAGCATTCCCACAGCTAACAGGTTTACTAGGACTTTCCTTCCTCCCTTGCATTATACATACTTCCTTTAGATCTTGACAGCATTGAGCAGTCCAGGGCTGCTTGATACCCGATCCACAGTAGAGGCCAGGCTCCTCTCAACACACACTATGTCTGGATAATGTGCATGGAGCACACATGCCCCAAAGGGAACCCTACCACATGCACAAGAGGCTCATTCTGTTCCAACCACTGTGTTTGGGGGGTAGCAAACTGCACCAAGCTGAGTGATTGAGACATCTGTGAGGACAAGTTCCTGCCTCTAGAGTCATTAGGTGAGAGTATGCAAGGTAGGGTGCTGCCCACATCCTTTGGGTAAGCACAGGGCAGTGCTTCCCCAGCCCAGCTGCAGTCACATCAGGTAGCCCATGCTTAGTATGCAGGCTGTATTTCCTAGAAGGCTTTTGGAGATGAGATGCCTGTCACCATAAACCAGCATCTGAATGCTCACTGACAGTGGCCAGACCTTGTGTTAATTCAGTTCCCACCCACTCCGGCTGTCTCCCATGCCTGCACTTTGTTTAACCAAGTGACCTCTGGTGGAATTTACAATCTTCCCATCGCCTTGATTTATTAGTCGCAGCCTCTGGGTCTGATGATTAGATGGTCTGAGCCCAGCTCTATCCTTTTTTTTTTCTAAGTCTACAGCAGGTTATTTGTTTATGACAAAGGCTGATAATAAAAAATACTCTGCCACTTATTCCAAATCACATCACCATGGTAACAATGATCAAAGTTTTTGAGTTTTTCCTCAAAAGAGTTTGCTGGGGAGGAAGGTTATAGAGATCTTCATGTATACTCATCTGGTGTTTTCTAGTGATTTATCTGGCACCAGTTGGTCCGTTATATGTGTTTGTTTGTGGACCTCAGCTGCTCTCTTCTGTATCTCTGCCCATATCTTCTGGCCTCTGTCCTTCTTTGCACAGCTCCCTCACACAGCCACTCTGCTTTCTTCATCCCACCCAGGCCCTGGTTGTAGGTCACTGCTTCCCTTCCAGCTGCCTAACTGCAGATCCCATGGGTGCCGCACACGGTGGGTACAGGGATGTGCCTCCAGATGCATGATCTGGGTGCTGAGGGGTGTTTGGGACATAGGGTCTGAGAGGCATGGTTCCTTCCATTGAGGAGAGGCTCTTCTGAGGTTTGACTGATCAAAATGACCTCAAACTGATCAAACTGATTCAGTCAGTGCCTTCAGAGGTTTCTTGCAGGACCACCTTGGGTGTCTCTGATGTCTGACTGAGGGAATTGCTGGACTGTGGGTGCACTTCTGAGGGGAGATGGACCCCATCCTTGGACTCAGGTCCCCATGGGCAGGTCTGCAGCATGAGAGAGTTTGATACCTAAGGCTATCCAAAATCACTTCAGGTGCTGCCAGCCACTGCTAACTTCTGGTGTCCTGAAAAGCCACACATCCAGGAGCGGTGTGAAAACTGTCTTTCCTGAAAGATGGCATTCCTACAGCAGCAGCCCTTCCTCTTGCTGACTTACACTTTACACTTAGATGGAAATGCCCCTCATATCAAGCATGGTGGCTCGTGTGCTGTACCTCTTGTTGTCAGTGTCATTTGGCAATGCCTCTGTGAGGGAGAAAAGAACAAAATGTCTCCAGCAGGGAGATGCCCACCCCAAATGTTTTTCCCATCCTTACTCTTTAGATGTGTAGCAGTCTTTGTGATTTTATCAGACTCGTCTTCTCAGCAGGGCCAGCTTAACTGACGTACAGGCTACTTGCATCACTACATCATGTGATGTACCTTGCCCTGAGGTAGGGTATTCCCACAGGGGTGTTTTTCCAAGGTTTCCATCTGGAGATGTTCACATCAAGGCAGCTGCTGCCCTGTCCAACTCCAGTTAGTCTACCTTTGCTAGCTTCAGACATAAATCACCACAGTGCAGAAGTATATACCCAGTCCTCAACCTGTGCCATGTGTTCTTTGCAGGCTGCTTTCCCAAGCATGGCCAAGCATGATTCCCAGTCAGTCCACTTGTTGACTTGCCATGGTTTCATTCCAGCAGCCTTTCTGCACAGAGGAGTTCTCCTGCCCACTCACTGCACAGAGCAGATACCAATGTCTCCTCCTGCATCCAGCCTACTACTGAAGAAAATTGTACTCCTGTAAAACTGCAAAACCACTCTCCTTTGACCTCTCCCACCTCAGATGACACTGGACAAGTCACCAGGCTCACCCTGCCCACGTACCATTCACCAGACGTGTCTTCCTAGGCAGAAAACCTCTAGCTCATTTCTACCCCATTCCCACCTCACGTTCTTAATCTCTCCAGCACGATCCCAGCATCACAGGTTAAATGCACTACAGGCCTGATTTTCTGCACATCCAACATGGATTAGGTTGAACCAAAGTGCCATCCTGCACCATTAGCTGCATCCAGGGTCACCAATTATTGCTTTTTGGTTAAAAAGCTCAGTCCAGAGCAACATGCTTGTTTTGGCAGTAAGGTTTTGAGAGCCTCATCTCGTGATTTGTTTCTCCTCCTCATCATTATCATCATTCTCCTTACACTGGTGCTTTATCTTATGAATATTGATTATTTTTTCTCACTGGTTAGCGATTGTTTATTTTAGACTAACATTTTCTATTCCCACATTTCTGCACACTAAGGTGATTTATAAAGGCAGTAAAACAATGAGCGCTTGTTGCAGAGAACTCAAAAGGCTTTGCTGTGCTAAAGGTTCCTGGGAATAATAAATCAAAACTAACCTTGTTACCAGAGCGTAATCCCTGCTGCATTCACCTATCCTCCACCTGACACCATCCAGAGCTCCCACGACCCACAGGACAGCTCCATCTGCCCAAAGCTGCCTACAATCCGCAGGTCCCCAGCTTATTCCCAGCTTATTCCCTGTGCATGCCATACACACCTGGCAGAAGCAGAAACTGGAGAGGAGCTGCAACAGCCTCAGAAGCTGCCCTCATGGCCTTCAGGCCATGTGAAGACAATCTGCCAGCTCCATAATCTAAGAACATCTTTTGTAGTGCGTGCAAAGATCCACAGTGAAAGCAGCACACTCATCCCCCAGCCAGAGCTGTGACTGCTGAGGGAGAAATGCTGAAGACACAGCTACCTCCACCATTCACACTGCATCCTGTAAGGTCACTAGACCTTTCATAGAATCACAGAGTCATTAAGGCTGGAAAAGACCTCCAAGATCCTCAAGTCAAACCCCAACACACCCCACCATGCCCACTGCCCATGTCCCTAGTGCCACATCCCCACAGTTCTGGAACACCTCTAGGGACAATGATCCCACTACTTCCCTGGGCAGCCTTTGCCAATGCATCACCACTTCTTACTGAGAAGAAATTTTTCCTAATTTTTCCAACCTAATATTCTTTGCTTGCTAGCACTGAGGTTTTTCATGTTCAGAACCCTCCATTCTGTCTTATTCAGGTCAATGGGTCTCTTTACGTCCATGCAACAACTCTGGAAGTCTCTATCAACGAAAGGATGTACCCATTCTCTTCCCAAGGGCTTTGTGCAAGCAGCCAGATGTCACACACTGCCAAGCAAGGCTTTGCTTAAAGAGTCTGGAGAGGAGCTGCATATGAGTGCAGTACAGTGTTTGTGTGAGTGCTGGGGATTCAGTGCAAGAGCTGTGAAGGGCAGGACTGCTTAGAAATCAGTACAGCTGCTGTGTTACACAGTTTGTATCTTTTGCCCCTAGATAAATATTCACCTGCATGCATACTTGTAAAGCACTGGTGGCTGTATCAGTCAAGGCTGCCTGTCAAGGCTGGCATCCCAGCTAGGACAGCCTGGTGGCTGTGATAAATTAAGGGTGATTCAGAATTTGCTATCAAAACCTTTTCTCAGTGAAAAACTAAGATTCTGGAAGAAAAATCACAGAAGGTAGGAAACAAACACTTTTCTTGAAATGCTGTCACTGAGAAGGAGAAAACTCGAAAGTACCAGAACTTTAGGGAGAACTTCTCCCTTATCAGAGAACAAGAGAATTCATACTGTGTACAAAATTGATTTCAAAACTTTGTCTCCTTCTCTTCATTCATTTCAGAGGAAGCAGCAGATGCCTGCCCCAGTAGCTCTCTCCCAAGGGGTACAGCCATCAGCTGCACTGCCTCTTTTAGAGGGTGAGCATCACTCCCCAGTTTTCAAGTTGGGAATGACCCCTCTTCACATCTGCGTGGCAGTCAGGGATACAAAATGTGAGTGCTTAGAAGCTGGGTCTGAGATCCATCCCAGTAGGAGTCATCCCCATTTCTTCTCTGTTTTTTGAGAAGGATGAGCCCAAGCTCTGTAGAGTCTGACTGGGGAAGAGCATGGCACCCACAGAAACAAAGCCACAGTCGTCTTCAAAGACACCTGCAAAGCTCTCTCATCTCCTTCAGAGTAAGAATGTACCTTGGTTTGTCCCCTGGCTGGAAACAGGAATAACAGACAAGAGGGCAAAAACCAGGAACATATATATAATTCACAAAGCTATGTCAGTTACCCAGGCTGTCCAGATTGTATGGAAGCAGGCCCAGAAGGAGTTGGCACCAGCACTTATAAGAGTTCACACCAGCCCCACATTCCAGTCCCAAGCATGCAAATACAGCCCATGGGCTTGGTTTCCATGAGGAAGTGGATGCAAACCAATTTTGCAACCTTAGGAGCTGCTGTGGAACAAAGCCATGGTGGTTCTGGTGAGGAATCCACTAAAAGAGGTGACAACGGTGTTATCCAACCCTGCCTTAAGTATATATATACACCTCTTGTTGCAAAACCAAAGGATGTGTGAATGCCACATTGGCTAACGGTGATGCTCCCCTGGGACCAAGCTACATTCTAAAACAGACCACAGACCATCTGTATCAGTGTGGGCTGAGCACGGAGCTGAGTGCCTTACTACACTCAATTAGCACATGCTACAGCTTGCACAGCCCCCCTGCTTCTGGGAAGCAAGACAGAAACTGGTTCTGCTCTGTCCTGGGCTGCAGACACACACTGAGCAAGCTGACACACCTGAAACGAGATGCTCTCAATTACTACCACACCATCCTCATCTGACAGGCACTCTCCATACATCCCCTCTCTCTCTCTAAATGCCCCACTAGCCTCCTTGCTTATCTGAGCTCCCAGCGTGTAGTTTCTGGCAGCCTCACAAAGAGACGAGCCCTGGAGGAAGCAGGATGAATATTCATCATCACCGTGTCTGCAAGGTGAGTGGAGGCTCTCAGCACATCCAGAGGCGAGCAAGATATCCATCATAAAATTCACATTCAGGGTCTTATTCCTCTTCTAGCATTAAATATTCAACAACAGAAACTTTCAAGACTCTTCACAATGTAATTACAGTGCCAGGAGGATCGTCTTCAATTGCTCAGCCCCAGCTCACTGCTAGGACCAGCTCAGCCAGCAGGAGTGCTTGGGTGGCCCTGCTATGAGTCGCATCTCAGCTGCCTGTGTCTGCAAGGACAGGCTTGCCAAAGGTAAAGAAAATGTGAGGGACTGCAGGAACAGCACAGCTGGCCAGGAAGATGAAAAAAAGGTGAAAAAATCCCATTGAGCTCAGTGCAATAAACCAAAATAAATAAAAATAGTAATGAACAAAATAAATACAAAAATATAAAACAAAAAAATACGGTGATAGAAGATAAAGAATGTGGAAGGAAGATGTGTACAATCTCTCGAGGGCAGTGATTCTGGGAGCAATACAAGTGAAGAAGGAAATGGAACAAGAGAAGTGCCCACGGAGAAAGCCATGGTCCCCATAGCCCCAGAGCCATCCTAAAACACACTTGTGCTCAAGAGCAGGATGAGGAAAGTGGCTCCTTCTCAGACACTTGCTAAGACACCATTGGCAATTGAACAGAGGGTGTTGCTAACTCACAGTATTACCCCACAGGAGAAACAGATTAAGTAGCGCATCCACATGCATGAAGAAAACATGTCAACCATCATTCAAGAGAGGTTCTTAGGAAACACTGGTTGCACGCTCCAGATATGACATAAAAGCAGTTTGCACTTACAGCAGTTACTCTTGAATGCTGACAAAAAGGGAAAAAGAGGGTCAAATTCAATATGTCACTGGGTGACTGGAGAGTAACAGAGGATTGCTAAGTATAAATTAATATGCCAAGGTTTAATTTGCAAGGTAGCATCCTCTAGGGAGACCGGTCCTTGGCAGAGTAAAGGTAAAGCTGATGCAGGATTGAGTTAATAAAGAATTAAAGGCTAGGAATATTATCAAGTCCAGTCAGCATGGTTTTGTGCAAAGCAGCCCTTGCCCTATAAATCTGTTCTCATTTGCAGAGGAGAACACACAAGTGGCTGATAGGATAAAGTGGTCAGGCACAATCAGGCTTTACAGCTTTGGATTAAAATCAGTTCTAGATAATGCTGGTGAAGCCAACGTGTAAATTGGGTGTTGGATAAAAACAGCAGATCTCAAAATGAGGAGGGAGATCTCTTCAAACAATGGTGTTACAAAGGGATTTTGCAAAGGCTCTAAACGCTGGAACCAGAGTGAAGTGAGATGATAGAGATAGTGATAAAAACTGACTTGCAAGACAAACTCTGCCAAGTGATCAGTAAAGAGCAGTAAGACAAGATGTCCAACTGCTTGGTCAAGCTGTGCCTAGCTGGACAACATGCACCACGATGCAGCCCAGAGGCAAGCCCTGTCCCAAGGGCAAAGAGCTCTGGTCCCAGCAAATCTCCAGTGCTGCGGGATCCCCAGCCCAGCAAGCCCTCCTCTGTTGCAGCACCAGTTGGCAACCCTTGCCAGGTAGGAGCTTCGCCTTCCTCAAGTCTGTTTGGATTTCCCCATAGCTTGCTACCTTATGGTCTTCATGTTCCTCTTACATGGACCAGCAGGTGAGGTGGAGCTGATAATTACACAAACACACGGCCTGGTTTTGCTTCATCATTAGGCATCCCACTCAAATCAATGAAATAAAGGGCTACTGTGAGGAAAAAATCCATTCCCTTGCCCAGACTCGCCTCCTGGCAGCATCTGCCTTGCCGTGCTCTGCTCTCACCCTTTGACAGCCCTGGCTGCATATTATTGCTTAATTATCATCTTCTTACATCAGCACTGGAACATTTAATACGGTCTGTGCTCTGCCTGGCATTACTGTAAAAGCGGTTAACAAATGTATCTCCATGTCTCACTAATCATACTAAAATCATGATCACTATTCTGTTAGGAGCCTTGCTAATGAATAGGCATGAACTGCAGCTCCCAGGGACCAAACGTGTCTTTCTTGCCTGCCCCTCCTGGAGCTGAGGCCACAGCTAAGCTGCTTCAGGACAAGGACTCATATCTGGCATGCAGCAGCCTCTGGGACACCCAGCAGAACTCACCTTTGTGACAGATCATCTGCTCCCGGGGGAAACTACAATTCCTGGAGAAGCACCAAGGAGAAACGTGAAGTATTTTCATAGATTCATAGAATCATTAAGGATGGAGAAGACCTCTGAGATCATCCAGTCCAACCATTAGCCCCTGTCCACTCAACCAATATGCCACATCTACACCTTTCCTGAGCACCTCCAGACCCCCTACCACCAGCACAGGGATGGTACCCATGATGGTGTGTTCCCCCTACCTCTTCTTTCTCCCAACTTCTTCCTTCAGCCTGGCCTTGCACAGGAAGACAATAAGAAATAATACTGGTAAGACTCTCTACGACAGATTAACAGCCACAGAAGTGTCTCAAACTGGTGTGCTGAAAGAATGGATAGAAGACACCTGGTTAGACAGCTGAGTGCCAATTAAGCATGTGCCTCGTGTTCAGCACAATGGTAGGAGATGCAGGACGAGGTCCTTCCTTTGTTAGAGCAAGACTTACTATTTATCCTTATTCCCTTTTAGTGTGCTCTTTTCCTTGCTTCCCTTACCCCTCTTCCCTTTTTCTTCTGCTCTGGTAGTTCTCTCTTCTTTCTGATCTTAGGAAGCTTGTGCTATGGGATGTGCTTGCCAGTGCGGTATCATGGTGAGATTATCCTCTCTACATTGCTTTATGACTGCACCATACTGAAATGGATAGGATATGAAAATAAAGTTTTACCAATATTTTTACTGAGAAAGTGATCCCCATAAAAATGTGTCAAACAATTGACATGTCTCCCACAAGACAAAGCAAGGCTGCTACTGGAAATGAGCACGATGCTGTTTCTAATATGCAAGCAAACAAAAGCAGAAACTGAAATTTTGCATAAATATATATAAAATGTGTATTCATCAATGTGATTGATATTAAACAATAGCAATGCATTCAATAGAAAGAAAGATGCCACAATAAAATACCGCTGACATGACAGCTCTCCCCAGAATTTTCTGTTCAGTTTAATTTTAAACCTTTATCTGTTTCTGCAGATAAGGCTTCCCACACTTCCTCGGGGTTCCTGGAGGCTGGCAGAGAGCATCCTTGTTGTGGGGATGGTTTTCTCACCCTTGGCTTGCAACAGAGAGGCAAGAAACATGAGCCTCTGCATGTCCAATAAATTGCAATGTGCCCGTGATATAATGCTGCAGGATCTCTGATTCCCTCTTCTATGCCCCTGTGCTTAACCCTAGAGAAGTGCTCAGATCTCATTGATGCCAAATTCCAAGGCTAGCAGCTAAGTTGGGGAATGGCTTGTTTGGCTCAAGGAGAGGCGGACCTGCTGCTATGACTGCACAAAATTGCAGCTGCTCCTCTATTTTGTGCACAACCACAAGGAAAGTGGATTTTTTTTTCCCAATTCAATATTCTCCTCCCAGTTTATCACTCAGTGTCAGCTTCTGTATTAATCTACCTAGCTTTCCACAGACGAACAGTAACGTGGTGCTGGAGATGCTCATTCTACAGGTGAGTTTGCCCATATGTTGTGAAACTGCCATAAAATAAATACTCTTGGGCAGCAACTCAGAGCCTGTGTGTGTAACACCAGCTCTATAGAGCAATGGACCAGAGTGCAGATCCCAGATACTCAGATGAGCTCTGGCACCGCGTCTTCACCCAACACTGCTAAAATTCCTTTCTCATCCATGCATAACTGGGTAGGGGATGCTCTCATCTGGACTGCAGCATATTAGGAGTTATTTTATATACATGCTTTTTTTCTCCAGTTCTGGCTTTTCCCAAAACTAAGTGCCTCACTTTGCAGTTCCCAGGATCCTCTTCTGTGCATGCTTTGCCCAGGCAGCACAAGAATGCATTTGCTGCACAGCCATACTGCTCAGAATAAACTCAATTTTGTTGCTTCTGAGCCAACGCTTGGGACCTGAGTGAGTTCAGCTGTAAAAGGAGCAGCATGCACAGCCCTGACCAGAACCCTGAGTTACTCTTCATCCATCAACATGATGGGAACAGAACTCGGTGTTAGGGAATCACCAGGCAAACCTTACAACCATTCTGCTGAAAAAAACTTCCTCTGTGATTGTTTCTGGTTAAAGAGCTGTCTGGCAACCCCTCTATTCTGCTGGCCTTATTGTTAAGCTGCTAACCAAATGGAAAGAGCTGCAATAAGAATGGAAAAGAAGCATGCCAGGGAAAAGTGGTCCGCAGAGCATGCTAAGTGCCCCGTGCCTATAACCCAATGTTATTTATAACATGACTTCAAATCTGTCAGCAGCTCTTGTCCTGCTTGAAGGCTAAGGGCAGGGCAGACCGGGAGTACTGAAAGCAAGCAGATTCTGCTGTGGCAATGGGGAAAAGGCACCGCGCACCTACAGGTCCTTAAAAGTGCTGGTGACCTTGCCCCATTGCCTGCCCACAAGGTGGTGGAGAGCAGTTAATTTCAGCTCACCTCTACCTCTGATAAGCTGACAAGGAGGATGGTTCTCTGCCAGCCAGTTCCCTATTAGTATTCTGCCAAATACCTTCAGGACCATTTAATTTACATGGCCATTATTTTTACGATACAGAAGATTCGTAGGGAAGTGTCTCAGAGTCAGACTGTCTGAGTAGGGATGAGAGCTCCAATACTCACAGCCTCATTTCTCTGAAGACCTTTTGAAAGCCACAGGCGTGAAAAACAGTAGAGATGCAGGCTAGGAAGGAAATGGGCAGGACTTGCTCACCCAGCACAGCTTTCTCAGAGAAGTCCTGAATTCTGACAAGGGAGGTTGTTGTCTGGGAAGTTTTGATATGATTTTTATATGCAATTTACATCCACAGGGCTACTGCAGACTACCACATACTGTCCATATAGGGGGTGGACTATTCATTTCTGCTCCCCGCACACATCAACTTCACCTGGGGTGCGAGGACAGCTCTGCAGAAGTGCACGATATCTATAGGATTTTACAGCTCTCTCTCGAACACCCCACACCTGTCACAAACAACCTTTGACCTCACGACCTTATGAGTTGTAGTGAGTCTGACTCAGACCCTGGAGTTATTTTCAAGTCTTGTGTTACTTGCAAGTCAGAGCACCACCACTCAGGCAGTTGCACCCCACCTTTCTGCTACACTGGAGTGGTGGCTACGCTCGAAGAAATCTCCTGCCATGGGAAGCACTTCAACCTAAACATTTGGGATAAGAGTGGGAGCAAGTTGGACCCGGTGGATGAAGACTTACCCAATGAGAGACACAAATCCACCCAGGATGAGTCCACAGGCTTTTCTTCATTACAGAACACATCAACCTGGAAACCAAGCGAGGTCCCTCCTGTAGCTCCCGCTGGCAAACACCAGTAAAAAAGCAATGAGAATGTTTTGCAGACATCAACGTGCAGGTGCAAGGGTTTAAAGAAACAATTGGCAGATTAGCCGAGGATAATGGAGCAGATCATGAGCCATTCATTCAGGCAGTCCCCTGGGAGCAGAAGTCTGAAGGCATGTCCAGCCCTCCTGATGTGATGTGCTCCCTCCCCCCCTCCTCCTGCTCTTCCCTCCTCTACATGAAGCTGGAGCCATCCTGCGCTGGAAGAAGTAAAACAAACGAAGGAACAGAGCACTTCATTCATCTGTAATGTTTGCAAAGGGACGAAAAGCTCAGACTTGGAACGCTGTCAGTGCAGAGAGTAGCTGAGCTCTTGGCACCACAGAGATTTTGGACCCAGTTATGTCTGGAGAAAGCTAGTAATAATAATGGCAATAATTAAGGGAAGGAGGGTGCCACCTGCTAAAATGTGGTGGAGCGGGCTGACAAACAGCCAGCGAGTCTTCCCTGGCCCTGCAGAGCCTGTGATGGATGGCACTCAGCATGTCCTTCATCCGCAGCCACTCGTGCTGGATCCCCCCAGGCTGAGCAGCCCGTCCCTCCGCCAACCCAGAAGATATATCTGGTGAAAGAAGTGGCTCACTGGGGTCTGCTAAAGGAAATATATTCTGCATGGAAGCCTAGGCAGCCCGCGAGGAGCTTGCTTTTGGCAGATGAGCTCAGGGAAGAGTTAAAGCCTAGCACCACGCTTTCAGCAGAAAGAAAAGTTGCTCTTCTTCCTTTCTTACTTCTTTTCTTTGCCCCACTCTTAAAAAAAAAAAAAAAAAGAAAGAAAAAAAAAACCGCTTCATTTTCACTTCAGTGAAACTGGAGAGGCAGGGAATAATACAAAGGCTCTTTACAAAGCCCGACTTCTTTCTTCTGTGGCATCTGTGCTGCAATATCTGTGATGGCAACAGGCTCTGCTCTTTCTTCTCAGAACTCGGCCTCATCAAATATTCCCTCTCTGGAGACTGTGGTGCTGGGATTCCCTCTCCCAGCCCCATTGCATTTCCAGTCACACTCAGAACTGCTCACAGAGCTCGGGAGGAGGGGAAGGAAAATGAGTCCCCTTCTTGAAGGGTGGGAAGGAGGGGCTGGGGCATTGCGGGCAGGCCGTGCATGGGCAGACCACAGCCATAGGCCTCCCAGAGCAGGGAGGTGACAGCAGGTAGCACTTGGCACTTTGCAGGGATGTTTTAAACCCTTTTGGATCGGTCAGGTTTAAATAATTAATCCCTAGGGATTCATTTGCTGGTGTTACTCCTCGCCTGCAGCCCTGCCAGGCCTAGCGCCATGCAGAGCCCAGCCAGGAGCCTGGGGACGGCTGTGGCAGGAGGGGATGGTCTGCCCCACAGTGACCATCTTTCTAAGGGACAGGCCACGGTCCTCTGTGAAAAAAGAAAGCAGAAACTCAGTCTTC